>CM053585.1:321520783-321545255 GCA_028646515.1 Pseudochirops corinnae | reverse complement strand
CAATGTGAAAGTATCTGCAGATCCTATACGTGAATGCACGCTACCATGAGGAGAGGGGGAAGGAAGGGGAGAAAATCTGAAACTCAAGGGATTGTGGAACTGAATCTTGTAAACTAAAAATAAATAAAAGACAAAAGAAACCAAAAAAATAAAAAAAAGAAGAAGTATCTTGATCTTATCCTCAAGTTTATATCTGAAGGCAGCATCTTTCTTCAAAAACTACAATTCAAGCCTTCCAGAAAATGGTTGAATATATCTGCCTTGTCCAAAAGCCCTAAGATAGAAATTGAAATTTTTGTTTGATCTTGTTAAAACGACATCAGAGTTGGAGTCAGTGGGGCCTTTCATGGAATGGCTTTTTGACTGTAGAAAAGGAAATGGTACTTTGTGGACCTTAGTTACATTTTTTGGAATACAGGAAGAATAATATTCATCCGAGGTGATAGTAAGGAACACATTAGAAAATATCTCTAAAGTACCAAGCGATTATCAACTCTTTTGGTTTTGGAGGTCAAGAATGCTCAAATAAAGCATCATTTCTCTTTGCTTCTAACATAAACAAGTACAATAAATATCCCACCACCTTTATTTCAAAACATTTTTGAGATGAATCATATCATTGTTTGATAACAATGGCAGTTTACATTGTTCTATGACTCAGTAGGTTATGAAGCATAGATGGAAAGTTCACCAGATTTGGTTTCAAAAGGCATAGGTTCAAATCTTGCCTCTGCTACATGTAAAATAGCTGATATTATGTAAGTTGCTTATTTTCTTTAAGCACGACATTTTTCATCCATAAAAATATAGCAAGCATAAGGCATAGTGGAAACAAAGGCAAACTTATCACCAAAGAAATGTACTTAAGATCCATGTACTTTCTGCATGAATGTAGGTTAGTCACTTTACTTCTTAGAATCTCACTTTCTTACTCTGTAAAATTAGAATAATATCAGCCCTGGATATTTCATGGAATGCTGGGAGGATCTATTTAGAATTGAGTATGAAGTGAGAAAGTAGAGGAATGGACTGCTTACTTGGAATTTGTAAAAGTGAGCAGTGATAGAATATGAAGCCTTGATGTTATAGTAGAATCAAGGGAAGTTGTTTTTTTTTAAGGATAATGCCATCTAGGAATGTTTTAGACAGGAAAGAAAGGAGGAAATAAGGATAAAGATGAAAATTAGAGAGGGTATGAACTAAGGTATCTTCTGGAATATACAGGATAAAATGAACTCAAGAGTCAAATTGGTGTTGGAAAGAAGACTAATATATCCTGTATGATGAGAACCAAGGGTGAAAGAATAGCCCAGGTTTTTGGAGTGATTAGAAGTATTTTGAAAAACTAGGTAGAAGATGCTCTTGACAGATGGATTCATTCTTTTTCCCCAATGAAATACGAAGTAAGCCTTGATATTGTGAGCAAGGATGAGACTTGTTGGACATGTGAAAAAAGGAGATAAGGTTTTAGATGACCACTGAAGTGTTATAGATTTAATCAGGGAAGAATAAAAGAATTAGCATGCAGTGGTAATGTCTCATACAACACTGGAGAACATAAATTTGTAGTGGAAGCAGTCAGAAAGAATATTTGACTTCCTCCGGCAGTGTTATGCAGTACAGGAGGAGAAACAGAGAAGTTGGATGTTGAGAATAATCCTGAATGAGGGATTGGGAAAAAAATGAGCTTCAGTAGGAATGTGGGACAAGAGATTCCAAAGTAGAAGGCAGCATAAAGTTCAGCTGGTGAATTGAAGTGCCAATATTTTTAAGTAATAAATGAGACCAGAGTATGAGAGAAAAGCAAATGGTGAACCAATTGGAAGTTGTGTTAACAATGATAAAGACTAAGTTTCTGAAAGGTAAGATATAGGGACATATGGAACAATAGGACATTTGGAATGGAAGGTCCCATGGTAGAATAGCCCCCCCTCCCAAAAAAAATAAAAAGAACTTACTGAAGTTGTAATCAGAGGATTTGCTTTGTAGATGCAGACAAAAATGAAATAATTTCCACCCTCAAGGGAATTAAATTCTACTAGGGTAATATACTGTTATACTGTTACAATGATAAGTATAACAATGTAGTGAATAATGGTGAATCATGGTGTAGTGAGGAGATTGCTCACATTTCATTTTCCCAGGTTAGATGATGTAATTACAGAATTCACTCACAAATTATGAGGTTTTAATGTGTTATCAAATTGTAATTCCATGTGATCCTTTTATGAGGTATAAATACCTCTCTTATTGTGTCAAGAAAGGAACAACACAATTGGTTGAACATGCAAATTAGCAAAATCTTTGGTAGTTTTAAAGAGACAAACCCCGGATTAATTTCAGCTAAAAATTTAGAGATATGGGATGTACAGGAGACCCCTGCAGGGAGCAAAGAGGGAATTTGTCTCCTCCATTGGCCACATAGTTTGTAAAGGAAACTACTACATCAGTTGGAAATATTGCATAGAAAAGGAAAGAGAGACACATCCTCTACACAGACATAGATACAGACAGACAGTCCCTTGAAGAAAGAAGTAGCTTCTACTCATGAAGGACAGTTTTTGCAAATGTATGAAGGCCTCAGTTTAAATCTCTGGCTTCAAAGAACAGTAAAAATCAGTAAGATTTAGCTAGGGAGAGTGAAAAAGGGGAGGGAGGAGAGTCTAAGATGATGGTGGGGTTATAAATCTATTTTGCTGGGAGGATAGTAGAGTTCTCAAAAGAGACACCATTCCTACTGTTATCATTGATACTACTCCTAAGTTATGTTAGTATACCACTACCTGAGTTAGGAAGCAGAAGAGTTGATTTTAGAGTGGAAGCAAGAAAGAAGCTGAGTTCAGTTTTGTATGTATTGAATCTCAGATAGAGATTAATCATCAAATTGGTGGTTTCTAGTAGACAAGACAAGGACTGGAGATCAGGAGAGAGGATTGGTATAGATTTCTTCTATATACAGATAATAACTGAACTCAATAGGGCTTATGAAGTAAGCAAGAGAGTGAGCTAAAAAGTGGACTTGACCTAGGTTAGGTGATATCTATAATTAGTGATAAGATGGATGATATGATTTTCTAGCAAAAAATACTAGTGGGAAAAGTCATCAGTCATTTGGCAGTTAGGAAATTATTGGGAAGCTTGGAGATGGTGGTCTTATTCAAGTGATTAAATTGTAAGTTGAACATATATGTGCGTGTGTGTATGCATATTTGTCTCATGCATATGTCTCATGCATATTTACTCATACCCACATATATATGGGTTGTGAATGATCTGGAATGATGAACAATAAATATCCTACTAACAAAAACATTTACCACAGTCATTAATAGCATTAGCCAAGTAGTGGAAGCAAAAAGTTCAAATATAGCTACTTGGTAGTTTCACGCCCATAAGATGTTTTTTTTTAAAGGTAAATCTTGAATGGTAACATCCCTTAAGACAAAATTAGGCAAAGAATCCCAAAGGCTTGCATTATCTTCAGAAAATGTCCTCTCTTTAATAGTCTGACATGCTAAATAATGGATTCTAAGAAGCACACCCTCTGATCTTTGCTATGCCAAAGGGAAGTTGCATCATCTTTCACATATGACCTTTGAAAGACCTATTGAATCAAAATCAGAAAAAAATAAGGAGTAGAACACAGTCTAAAAAAAATGTCAGAGAGAGGGAAAAGCACAATAATTCCTTGAAAAATGAAGCAAAGTTTTGGATTTTTTTAAAAATATATTATAAAAGAAATGAGAACTCTAAAGGAAATAAATGAAAAAGAAATGAAGGCTTTAGAAGGAAGCTTTAGAAGGAAGATGAATGTCTTATCCACAAGGTACAAAACTTTACCAACATGGCAATCTTCCTAAAAAATTAGAATTGACCAAGTAGAAATCCACAATCTGGAAGAGGCAAGAATAAATACTGGAACAAGATTAAAAAACTGAAAAATATCTGCAAATATAAAGTATCTCCTATGAAAATCAACTGGCATGGAAAGTAAGGGGAGAAAATCTAAGAATCCTTGGATTACCCAAAAACCTTGATCAAATAAACAAATCAGTGTCTTGATACCATAATTTAAAAAAAAAAACATGAAAGGAAATTGCTCTTATTTATTAGAACTAAAAGGGAAAGGGAAAATAGAAAGAATCCATCAGTTACCTCCTGAAACAAATCACAAAATGAAAATTCAGAGGAATGTGATAGGTATATTTTGCACTTATCAAATTAAAGAAAAAAAAATTCTGCAAGCAGCAAGAAAGAACAAGTTCAAGCACCAAGAAGCCATGTTAAGGATCACAAATGATTTGCAACTACCGCTATAAAGAAGAACACTTGGAAGATTGTATTTCAAATAGAAAAAGTAAAGGTTTACAACAAAGTAATATTCATGGAAAAGCTGAGCATTCACCTACAGAAGAATATAATATTGAAGATTTCTTAGCTTCTTTGATGAAAATACCACAGGTGAATAGAATTTGAAATTCAAACACTAGATTCAAGAAAAAAAAATTAAAACATTGATCAATTGCAAAGGACTCTTTATGGGTTGTATTGATGTTATTAGAAGGTGAGAAGAAATAAGTATACTTTCAACAAATAATGTCATTAAGGGTTAGTTAGTAGTCCTGAAAATTTTATTATAATTTTATAATTTTTAAAAAGTAAAGAAAGGCAGGGGAAAATAAATACCCTAGGAATGACAGGGAGAGAGTAAATGTGCAACTTACTAATGATGGCATTAAAGAAATATTATAACAATCAGAAATCATCAAAGTTTTGGAGATGTAGCTAATGCAGTGTGAGGGAATATCTGTATCTCAAGACACTTTCATCAACAAAATAATGAATAGATCAATACGTTGGTCACACAATTAAAATAATTAGAAAAACAAAAATAAAATCCAAACTAAACTCTATTTGGAGAATTTCAAACTAAGAATGACAAAATTAAAAGTATAGCAAAGCAAAAAAAAAAATCAAACCTCCAATAAATTGGTAAAAAGTAGTCTTTTTAGAAAAAAAACATTAAACAAATAAACAATTGACTACTCTAATTTTTTAAAAAGAAATAATAAAAGTAAATACAAAGTATTATAAATGAAAAAAATCTCAACAGGTAAAGAATAGAGGAAGTTATGACAACATTTTGTTCAATATTATGCTAATAAAGGTGACAATTTAAACGAAATGGATGAAATATTTACAAAAATATAATAAAATATCTGGAATAATGAAACAAGAAATTGAGAATTTAAGCAAGCCTTTCTCAGAAAATAAACCAATTGAATAATCAAGTGCCCAAAAGCAGGGGGGGGGGAACTGGGATCAGAAGGATTACAAGTGAATCCTATCAAACATGTAAGAAACTGTTAACACTAATATTATTTAAAATGTTTGTAAAAAAGGTGAAAGAAGCGATCTTTCCAAGTATCTCCTGTGATGTAAACAGGATCTTGACAGCTAAACTAGGAACAGAGTAAATACAGTCAGAAAACTATAGATCAATATCCTTAATAGATATATAAACAGACATTTTAAAGAAAATATGAGTAAAAATGCTACACTTAAATATGCAAATGACTATATGATATGATCTGGTTCCTGTAATATTAGGAAAATGATAAATAAAATAGAGTATACTAATAACAAAACAATAAGATCATTTAATTATACCAATCAATTTGGAAAAATGCTTTTGAAACAATTCAAAATGCATTTTTGTTAAAAAAATTAGAAAACAAAGGAATAAATAGATTTTTAAAATATAGCAAATTGTATCTGTCTAAAACTAAGAACCATAATTAAATGTAATTTTGTGTAAACTAGAGATCCTTCAAATAAGATCAGGAGTAAAATAAAGAGGACTATTATCACCACTACTTTTTGATGTATTACTAGAATTGCTTGTTATAGCAACAAGACAAGTATAAAGTAAATATGAATAAGCAAAGAGGAAAGCTCTTTTTCTGTAGATGATGCTATGTATTACTTTGAAAATGTTGAACATCATAATATAAAAAAATAATTGAAATACTTAAAGCCTTTGTCAATTTTGTAGGCTAGAAAATAAGTATAAATAAATAATCACTCTACATGTATATGTGTATAAAATTTCTGACAAAATCCACTAGGAAGAGATAGAAAAGAGTCATTTTTTTAATGACAGTTTGAAGAAATGAAAATATCTAAAATACTTAATG
This sequence comes from Pseudochirops corinnae, assembly GCA_028646515.1. Lineage (NCBI taxonomy): Eukaryota > Metazoa > Chordata > Mammalia > Diprotodontia > Pseudocheiridae > Pseudochirops > Pseudochirops corinnae. The sequence continues at coordinate 321,539,058 of CM053585.1, read as the reverse complement.
AGACACACAAAAGATCCATAAGAACACAACCACAAACCATTCTTTACAAAATTCGAGACAAAATGAAATAGTTCATTCATTGCTGAGCAGTTGCTCATAACTGAACAAAACTCAGAAAGAGGAAAAATGTTGAAGAACCTCAAGGAAAATAATGAATTGAGTGTGAAGGAAGGCTGCCTATAAGTACCAGAAATTAACTATATCATATTGTAGTAATAGTCAAAATTAGTATGTATTGGTTAAGTTTTTTAAGAAGTCAATCCATGAAATGTGTTAGGTGGAAAAATACAAAAGGAAATTCACATGATTCTATGGCTTTCAATGAATATAAATGCACCCAAGCACTGGGGGGAAAAAAAACTCAAATCATTATTTTACAAAAAAATTCTTCAGGAAACTATCAAGCATGTCAGAAATTAGGCTTAGACCTACAATTTCCACAATATATCAAGACAAGTTATAAATTAATATATTCGATATAAAAATGACTTATCATTAACAAATTATGGGAGAAAGGAAGGAAACATCTATCACAGCTATAAGCAGGGAAAGATTTCATAGCAAAATAATATACATAGAGAGATCACAATGGAACACTGTGTGGAAAATTTTGATACATTAAAACTGAAAAGTCTTTTAGAGAATAAAATTAATCAAGTTAAAATTGTAAAGGAAGCAAATAAGAACAATCTTTTCAGGAATTTTGTCTGATAAATCTCTCACATACAAGATAAATATGGAGCTATTGAAATATATATTAGAAGAATATTCTATATTATTTTATATTGCTTAAATGTTTAAAGCATACAAACAAGGGTTGTCAACCAAGATATCTAAGTAAACAAGAGACATACGAAAAAAAATTTACTTTATCAATAATTAGATAAATGAAAATTACTCTGATGTTCCATTTCATAGCTATCAGATTAGTAAAATTTACATATATATATGATATATATATATATCTATATATATATGGATAATATATTGGTATCTGTAATTGGAGGGAATTTGAGATAAAAAGGACTCCAGTACATTGATGAAGAAGTTGTGAATTCATGTATCCTTTCTGGAAAGTAATTTGGAACTTTACTCAAGATTTCACTAAATTTATCATAGCCAATGACTCAGTGGTACCACCTCTTTGACCACAAAGAGGTCAAAGAAAGAGGAAAAGGACCTATATGTACCAAAATATTTATATCAAATTTTTTTCTGTAGTGGCAAAGAACTGGAAAACAAAGGATTATTCATCAATAGGGATCTAGCTGAAAGAGCTGTGGTAAGTGAATATAATGAAATATTGTTTTACTATAATGACTGATGAAAGAGAAAGTTTCAGAGAAACCTGGGGAAATTAGAATAAAATAATACAGAGTAAGGCAAGGAGACCCTAGAAAATCATTCATTCAAATAACAGTAATGTGTGGGCAACTAGGTGGTGCAGTGACTAGAGCACCAGCCCTGGAGTGAGGAGGACCTGAGTCTAAATCCAACCTCAGACACTTAACAACAACAACCAAAACTAGCCATGTGACCTTGGGCAAGTCATTTAACCCCAATTGCCCTACCTTCTCCTCTCCAAAAAGCAAAAAATAAAAAGAAAGAAAGAAAGAAAGAAGAGAGAGATATAGATGGACACACACACAAAGAAAAGTGAATGGGCAGATAGAGATATACAAAAAAATTGGAAAAAAAAGACCTAAGTCACAAATAACTGTAAATAACAAAAATGGAAACAAAAAAACACTTAAGACTTGAACTCTATTCAGTATAACGATGAATCATTATTGCAGGAGACTAATGATAACATAGACTATTCCCTTACTGACATAGAGGAGATGAACTCAAGGTATAGAATAAATATATGTGTGTGTATATATATGTGTGTATATACACACACACACACACACACATATTACCAGTGGGGAAATTTATTTTGCATAGCTATTCATATCTGATACAAAGACTGCACTTTTCTTTCAATGGAGGGACAGAGGGGAAGGGACCTATCAATATTAGTAGGCTACCAAAATGAAAAAAAAAAAAAAAAGGATGACAGTACCATTTTTTTCAGAATGCACAGAAGACAACGGAATGAAGGTCAGTAGGAAACACAGACAAGTAGGTCAGCTTTGAAAATAGCATGCTGAATTCAATACATAATTTAAAAGAAGAAAAAACTGGAGTAATACACCTTTGCAGCTTCACTTAATCCTGTTTTAAAAACAATACCGTGTAATAGAAAAACTTTTCTATTTATTCAAAATAATACACACACACATGTACAATGTGAGTGTGTATGTATGTGTATGTGCTGCCTTTGAAATAACCTTAAATATCATCTACTCTATCCCCCAAATCCAAATAGGGATTGACACTTCCTAAAATAGCAGGTGAATCTTGCTGATGTGTCATCTGTCTAAAATACCTACGGAAAAAAAAAATGAGAGAGCAGAGCCAAGATGGCAGAGTAGAAGCGCAAACTTGATGTGGGCTCCAGCACCAAAAAATTCCAATGCCTATAAAAAAAATGACTCTAAACAAATTTTTAAAGCTACAGAACCCACAAAGTGACAGACACAAACAAATCTCCCACTGAAAACAGCCAGAAGGCCAAGAAAAATGGTCTATCACATTGCCCTGGGAGCTGAGTGCAGTGCTACAGGAACTGCATGATTCCAGCCCCAGGGTGTCCCCAAATAGCAGTGGCCAGAGCAGAGCTTTCAGACTTCTCAACCCATAAATACCAAAGACAAAGTAAGAGGTTAGTATGGAACTTTGTTGGAACAGGGGAGACAAAAGAGCATAGTCCAGCTTCTGTCCCCGGGGAGAGGAGTGGCAGAGGCATGGCAGCTGCACTGCCTAGCTGCCTCAGGAGCACCTGGCCTGCAAATTGTAGGGGGACAAAATGACTATTCAGAGAGTAATTGCTCTTGCTTTAACCTGCTCAGATCTGGATCACAGTCTTGCGTGGTGGTCCTGGAGAGTGTGACCAGTGAGCCAGAGTTTGTGGTGCCTGTAGAGATGGTGCCCTCCTAATATCTCTAGCAGCTTGTGAAAAACTCCAGCAATTTGGGACAAACCTCTCTCCATTCTGGAAGCAGAGTTCTACCATGGCAAAGAGCTCAGAGGTCAAGTAATTGGCTGGCAATATGACCAAGCACAGAAAACACGAACAGACCATAGAATCCTTTTGTAAATCATGGAGCTGGAGGAAGACAGTGAAGTCAGAAATCCTGCATTAAAAGCCTCCAAGAAAAATATTAATTGGTTACAGGCCATGAAAGAGCTCAAGGAGGTTTTTGAAAATCAAGTTAGAGAAGCAGAGTCAAAATTAGGAAGAGAAATGAGAATGATGCAGGAAAATCATGAAAAGCAAGTCAACAGCGTGCTAAAGGAGACCCAAAAATACACCGAAGAAAATCATACCTTAAAAACAGACTAACTCAAATGGCAAAAGAGGTCCAAAAAGTCAATGAGGAGAAGAATGCCTTAAAAAAAAAACCCAATTAACCAGATGGAAAAGGAATTTCAAAAATTCACTGAAGAGAAAAACTCCTTCGAAATTAGATTAGAGCAATTGGAAGCTAATGACTTTATGAGAAATCAAGATACTCTAAAACAGATCCAAACTAATGAAAAAACAGAAGGCAATGTGAAATATCTCATTGGAAAAACAACTAACCTGGAAAATAGATTCAGGAAAGATAATTGTAAAATTATTGGACTACCTGAAAACCATGATCAAGAAAAGAACCTAGAACCATCTTCCAAGAAGTTCTCAAGGAAAATTGCCCTGATATTCTAGAACCAGAGGGCAAAATAGAAATTGAAATAACTCACCAATTGCCTCTTGAAAAATATCCCAAAAAGAAGACTCTTAGGAATATTATAACCAAATTCCAGAGTTCCCAAGTCAAGGAGAAAATACTGCAAGCAGTCAAGAAGAAATAATTTGAGTATTGTGGAAACACAATCAGGAAAGCACAGCCTTCTACATTAAGGAATCAAAGGTCTTGGAATACGATATTCTGGAGGTCAAAGGAGCTAGGACTAAAACCAAGAATCACCTACCCCGCAAAACTGAGTATAATGCTTCAGGGGAAAATAAGTTCATTGAATGAAATAGAGGATTTTCAAGCAATCTTGATGAAAAAACCAGAACTGAACTGAAAATTTGACTTACAAATACAAGAAGCAAGAGAAGCATGAGAAGGTAAATTGGAAAAAGAAATAAGGGACTTATTAAAGTTGAATTATTCACATTTCCACACGGAAAAATAATAATTGTAACTCATAAGACTTTTCTCAGCATGAGGACAGTTGAAGGGAATATATACGTATATATGTATATATACGTATATATGTATATATACATATATATGTATATATAAGAGGGTATATGTGTATATAAATATATATGTGAGTGTAGGCATATGCATGCTCATGTATACATAGACAGAGGGCACAGGATGAGTTGAATATGAAAGGATGATATTTAAAAATAAAATTAGGAGGTTAGAAAGGAATTTGTTGGGAGAAGGAGAAAGGGAGAGATAGATTAGAGTTAATTATCTCATATAAAAGAGGGAAGAGAAAACTGTTACAATGGAAAGGAAGAACAAGAAGGGAAAAGGGAATGGGTCAACCTTACTCTCATTGAATTTGGCTTAAGGAAGGAATAACAAAAACACACAAATGGGTACCTTACCCTACAGGAAAATAGGGGGGTAGGGGATAAGAGGGGGATGATAGAAGTGAGGGCAGATTGGGGGAGAGAGTAGTTAGAAGCAAACATTTTTTAAAAGGGATAGGATCAAAGGGGAAAATAGAATAAGGGGGGCAGAGTAGGATGGAAGGAAATATAGTTAGTCTTTCACAATACAATATTATAGAAATGATTTGGATAACTACACAGGTACAACCTATATTGAATTTCTTATCTTCCCAATGGGGGTGGGTGAGGAGGGAAATAAGGAAAAAATCCATAACTGAAAGTTTTAAAAACAAATATTTAAAAAAAAAATAGTTGTTTTGCTTTGTTTTGTTTTTTACATGCAACTGGGAAATAAGATATACAGGCACTAGAGTATAGAAATTCATCTTGCCTTACTAGAAAGTTAGGGGGCATGATTTGGGAGGATATAAGAGAGAACAGATTGGTGGAGGGGGTATTTAGTAGGCTTGCTATTTTGGGGTGGGGGTAGGGGAAAGATGGGAAGAAAAAATAGTAACTCAAAATTTTGTGGAAATGAATGTTGAAAACTAAAAATAAATAAATGAATATATTTTTTAAATGAGACCTAAAGATAAAGTTGAATTTAGCAAGGTGGTTTGTTTGTGTGTTTTTTTACAATTTTTTTGTGCTTGTTTTTTTTTTTTTTTTCCTGAAGCGGGGAGGGCAGGGCAATTGCGGTTAAGTGATTTGCCCAAGGATAAACAGCTAGTAAGTGTTAAGTCTCTGAGGCCAGATTCGAACTCAGGTCCTTCTGATTCAAGAGCTGGTACTCTATTCACTGGGCCATTTAGCTGCCCCTGTTTGTTTGTTTTTATGTAATTGAGAGGTCCATTTTTTAAAATCTGAGGTAATTACTCACCAATTTTTCAATACCACTTTTTTGCCCTTTCTGGAGATCCTGGTTTCTCCTGCTCCTTTTAGAAAATTTTAATCCCATCCCTACTATTACATTGTTGATAATTTCTGTGATTAAAATATTCATCATTCTGTACCCAATTTAGTATTAAACCTTGCTCAATTCAGATTTATCCTTCAACCACAGGAAAAGATGTTCACTGGACCAACACTTGAAGTATTTCCAGATTGGTAGAATATGTCAGAGTTATGTTCCTCTGGACTTTAACCTATGCTTACTTCCATACCACAAAGGGACACTTGAGTTTGGGTTTAAAGAAGATTATTCATACTTTTGTGGTCAAAAGAGTGTCTCATATGATGCTTCCATATTTGTCCCCGAAAAGACCTGTCATTTCAATATTTGGGGAAAATCTAGGTATGAAAATTTTCACAATCAATACTGATTAGTGACTTGTAACTAGAAACTTAGAAAGTTCCTTGAGGCATTGAGACATTGAATGAATTTCTCAGGTAGTATGTGTTAGAGGCAGGACTTGAATCCTGGCCTTACTAACTTTAATACTGGCCCTCTATGTCACACTGACTCTGATGTTTCCATAATTGGTTCATATTGTGTCCTTAAATATCCATTGCTAAATTCTGAGTGGGGGGGGGTGCATTATACATTTAAAATAAGTATATTGATTCTTTCATCTCTCAGGAATATGATTTGACAAAATGGATTTTGTTCATTTACCTTAATGATATCATAATAAACCTATGTATAATGCAATTGTTTTTAGTATATAATATAAATATAGTATATTTATTATTACATATTCATTTTATATAAAATAGTATTATTTTTATTTATAAATTTTATTTATATTTAAATAAGTATAATTTATAGATGCATTTTTATTTATTACAACAAAACTTACATAAAAATAAAATTCATACAGATTTCTATATAAAAATAGTCCTTTAGTCATAGTCATATTTGACTCTTTTGTGACCCCATTTGGAGTGAATATCTGGAGTAGTTTGCTATTTTCTACTCCTGCTCATTTTAGAGATGAGGAAACTGAGGCCAAAAACCTTGTAGCTAGTAAGAATCTGAGGATGGATTTGAACTTAGGAAGATGTCTTCCTGTTTCATGTCCAGCACTCTACCCACTGTGCAACTTTGCTGGCCAATATAATTCTAAACTGATAACTGCGTAGTTTCAAAATAATATTTTTGACTTTTTTTTAAGATAATGTCTTTAATACATACACTATGGAATTACTGGATGTGCTGGACTGTGACTACTATACTTTAAAAGAACATGACTACCAAGTGAAATGAAGTATCTTTATATTTTTTTTCTTGCCTAAAAAAAAGTGTTTAAAAACATTCTGTACAGAAAAGTTTTATGGGTTTTCTTCTATGGTTCAGATGTCCCTAGACAATTCCTCTGGGCATTAAAACTTGTTTGTTATATGGAATTACTCACTTAAGGTCTAAAATTTCAATAATTTGCTCTAAGCTATTTTGTCTTTCTCCACCTATATTCAGTGGAACTGTGGAAATGTGGCCAATAGCTATTGTGTGAACTTAGTGCGCACATTTTATTATTGCCTAACAATTGAACCAGAATCTTTGACAGCTGTTTAGGCCATGGTTAGAGAAGATACCTAGAAAACAGAGTCAATTTTCAGGTACTGACAGTGGGACACACTTCTAAATCTGTCTTTCTAGCTATTGATATTTTCATCTCCTTTGGGAATGTCCATGGAAGCGAGTATATCTCCAAATTCCATTTCAAGTAGTTGTTTCAATTCATTTGGTGAACTTCTTGTCAATTTAACCAAGTCATTCCTCCATCCTCTCATGCAGACCTAGAGAAGCCCTTTATGCTAGAGTTATTTTCCTGATATAAAAGGTACAATGTTTCCTTAGGAAGTAACCAGAATAAATTTTGATCTGATTCACAATTAAATGTTAGGAAATGATGGGGCAAAAATCTCACACTATCTAAGACTTTGTTGGAAGGTTTAGGTTCATTATCAGTTTTTCTCTTTGTGACATGATAAACATAACACTTTCCTCAGATAGAACCACAGAATATTAAAATTATTTGTGTGCATGGACAGGGAGAATGCAAAGAGGTTGTGGGACCTGGTTTCCACATTTTAAGATGAGATAGTAGAGACACAGAGGAAGGAAGGGAGTTGCGTAAGGCCAAAGTGCTAGTAAGTGGCAGAAAAGAGACTCCAGTCTAGGTTTTCTGGCCCCAAATCTAGTGCTCTTCAAATGCTATACCACACCAAATTTTTGTTGATACTTCTGCTTTGTGTGATTTACATGGAAAGGTGGATAGTTGTAGAGGAACAGATAGTAAATATAAAGTTAGAACTTCTGGATTTTAATCTGAAATCTTTTACCTATCACCTCAGTATAGGTAAGTTACTTCATATGGAAAGAATTAAATTGTTTGTATCTACTTCAGAGATTCATTCTCATACAAATATGTTATGAATTATAATATGTATTATATTACATAAATATATAAATTATATATTATATATATATAAATTATAAACTTTGATATAAATGTAATATTGTCATAGTTTTTTTTTTTTTAATACGTACCTTAATTCTCTTGTTAGGCTATAGGGTCACAGAGGACATATCTTATTTAGCCTTCTATTACTTACAGTTCTTTGCCCAGTGAATTTCAAATAATAATTATTTAATATTTTTAAAAGTATTGAATAGTTTTAGAACATACAATTTACTAAATGTACAAAATTAATTAGAAGAGACCTCAAAGGTCATCTAATTTAAACCACACAAAATCAAGAATTCATTCTATAACTACCTGCCATGTGGTGTGACAGAATCTCGAGCATCTGCTTGAAGGCTCCTAGTAAAGCAAAAACCACAGCCTCCCTGGGCATCCCTTTACACAATTAGACAGCTGTGATTTTGAAGATGTTTCTCTTTACATCACACAAAAGTAGCATCTCTACAACTTCCATCCATCACTCCTAATTTTGCACTTTAAGTCAAATCTAATATATCTAATTTCCTTCCTGAAAGACATGACAACCCTTGAAGACAATGATCTAATTCTCACATTTTTCCCCATTGTCCCACAATTCCTCCAAATGATCTTCCCATAAAAAATGGTGTTCAATTTCCTCACCACTTTGGACAGCTAGGTATGGTCTAATTCATCAGCAATATTTCCAAAATAAGACATCCAGAATTGAAGAACATACTCTTGATGTTTTCTAGGAAGAGCAGGACACAATGAAACTATCATCTCATTCATTTTAGATACTATTTTTTAAAATTTTCTTTACTTTTCTTTTTTAGTTTGTCAAAGTTAACAATAGCTTTTTTACTTGCATTTTATACTTTTGACTGAGATGGAGTTGTAAGATAGAGGATAGTGATAAGGACTGGAATTGTGATTTTACTGCTATAGAGAATTCCCAGTAAAGGAAATTTCACTTACCCACCATGTGGTTGGAAACATTCATTACAAATTAGAGTCTTAAAAATAATTTAGAACACTGAAAGATTAAGAGAATTGCCCAGATTTACAAAACCAGTATGTATCAGAGGCATTACATGAATCCAAGTCTTTAGGGTTAGTGTTCTAATATGTCATATTATTGAGTCTGTAGTCCAATAAAAGACCTAGATACTTTTTACAGGAACTATAATCTATTCATACATCCAACATTTGGAATTTGTATATTTGTCTTTTTAAAATTAAAACACAGTTATTTTATTTTTATTGTTTTTTTCTTCCTAGAAAATTCACTCAGTGCATTTATTCTGCCCAGCATTGTATGATTTGACTTGATAAACATTTCACCTATGCCTTCATTCACATCCTTAAGAAAAGTGCTTAACAGCAGAGGGTCAAGGATATAGCTCAAAGATTATTAATTAGAATCTTAAGGGTGACATCAACACATTACTTATTCTGTGGGTCCAGTGATGTAACAAACTTTGAATCTACCACCTTCCTGTACTATCCTCATATCTCCATTTTGTTCATAAGGAGAAAATAAGACATGGTCAAATGGCTGGAAACCAGGTAAATTACATATATATCACCACTCTAGTTAATTAGTCTATTTGCTCTACCAAAAGAGAGAAAATGAAATTATCATGATATGACCTTTCAAAAAATATATCCATTGATATTTTCTATTTTTATGTTACTTATTTTCTCCAGTGTATCTCTCCCTCCTATATCTCTCTTCCAAAGAAAAATTGCTTATCACAAAAAATTTGGGAAGTTCAGAAAATTTAAGTCTCAGGTTATCTGTACTTCCCCACACTCATAGTGCTCTGTCTCTAAAGTAGCATTGAAAAGCACCTTTTCATAGCTTCTTTCTAGGCCATTATAATTTAACATAATTCGATTTAGATTGTTTTGTTGTTTTCATTCTTTCTATTTTTATTGTTGTACTCATTTTGTTTAATGTTTTCTTATATCTGCTTAATTCAGTTTGTATCAGTTTGCCTAAGTCTTCCAATGCTTCTTTGTCAGCATTTTTATAATATGTGCTGAATGGGTGGAGCAGAAGGATAGAGCAGAGTGCAGAAGAAGTTGATCAGAGCAGTTAGAGCTGAGGGAGAGAGAAAGCAGGCAGCCCCCTGTGATTTGTGGAAAGTCCCCAGCAAGAGGAAGGCATGGAGATGGCAGTGGCCCCTCCATTGTTATTGTGTATAGATTTCTTTGTTACTATGATGGATTTGGCTTCCTGGTGCTTGAAATAAATGTTTTGGTTCTGTCTTCCATGTGGAGAGTCTGTTATATTTTGTGATTCAGAATTACACCAGCATATTCATACCCACCATAGGTGCTGTGAATATCATGTTGGTGCTACATGTGTTTCATCCTTTCTCATGTTGATGGGCTCATATTTTATTTGCATTTCTTTGCTTTTATAAAAACATATTGGCATGCTATGTTCTTGATAAAATTGTGTTGGCTTTTGGTGATCATGATTTCCCATTCTAAATATTCATAAACCTACCCTTTCCTAATGTGATTCAGAATTTTACCAGGAATAGACGTTAAGCTCATCTGCCTACAATTTGTAGACTGCACTCTCTTAGCATATTTTGCAAATCAATCCTGCATTACCTCTTCATTTCTCTGTAATCTTTTTAAAATAACCTATTACAGATCAGGAAATGTAGCGACTCAATCATAAAACCCATAGATTAAGAGATAAAAGGGATTATAGAGTCCAACTATCTGAACCCTCTCAAATTAAAGGAGAATTTGAGAACTAAAGAGGTGAAATGTCTTTCCTAGGTCACAAAGTTAGGAACTAGACTTGTTATTTTGATATCAGTCTCTCCTTTGAATACTAAACCTGAAATCCAATGTTCTTTCAAAAATCTGTGATCAACACAAAGATAATAATGATTCCAGAGGATCCAAGATGAAAAATGCTATCCCCTTCCAAATGATCTAGTCCAGCAGTTCTCAACTTGTGCGTTGCAACCCTGTGGGGGTCAAATGGGTCTCCTAAGACCATCAGAAAACATTTATTTCCGATGGCCTTAGGAACCAAGACACCGCTCCTCTATCCATCTCCAGGCAGGTCTGCCCACATGCAGATACGCCCATATACAAGTATTAAAGGGTCGCGGCATTAGGGAGGTTGAGAACCACTGATGTAGTCATTGTAACCATATATTTCAAAGATGGATTAGATATGCAGAATGAGACTCAGTTTTGGACATGGACATTAGGACATTTTGTTTTGCTTGATTATTCATATTTGCTGCAAGAGTTTTGTATTACTTTTTAAATTAGGGGCTAGAAGAAAAAAATAAGTGATTACTAATTCAAAAATAATGAAAATTTAAAAAATAATATTTTTTTTTCTTTTTTATCATGAAAACTCTTTCGGTATTCTAGGATATAGTTTATCCTGACCTGGAGCATTGAATTCACTGAGGTCATCTAACTCATGACTCATTTACAGTTTCGACTAATGTTTCTGCCCTGTCTTTCCCAGAGCAAATATCGTACTCCTTAGAAGAGAAAACAGGAGAAAGATAAGAATTGAGTAATTCAGTCTTTGTATAATGATCTGTTATCATTGTGCCATCCATTGCTTTGATCCTCCTCTTTTTCCCAATATGGCTGAAAAACAAAAAAACAAAAGTCATCCTTTTGATGTCCTTAGCATTTATTAGCAGCGGCAACCCCAGAATGCTTCTGAACTTTCAACATCTTCATATCATTCTTACAAGATAGTATATCTTTTTTTTTTCTTTGCATCCATCCTCAGATACCTACCTGCCTTTTGTTTTCCATACATGTGTTTAAACTAATAATACAATTATTCCCACTGGAAGAACATCCTTTTGTAGCAAAGAGTGTAGTTTAATTCTAATCAGATGCCTTATAGAAAATGTACTCTGTCTTCCTCTGTAGAAACTTTCTGCAACCTTGATTTGTCACAGAGATGAACATGAAATGCAGAGGCAGAGATCTGAGTTTGATTTCTGACCCTGACACTTATTAGCTATGTGATCCTGTGTAAATCTCCTAAATTATCTATGACTCATTTTCCTCATCTGTAAAATGGGGCTAATGCGTCACTAACTCAGTGTTGCTTTAAGAAAAGTTCTCTTTGTAAATATTAAAATACTATAATGATGATAATTATGGTGATGGTGATATATGAAATGGTTTCTGCATAGATGGATTAGGAATCTAGGTGACTCTTGTTTCCAAAATCGTCTATTTATAAGAGACATGACATATAAAAAAAATGCTCATTTTATTAAAAAAAGCACATTTGCAAAATGCTTAGTACAGTATCTGACATAAAGTAGGCCCTCATTAAATGCTTATTCAATCTTATTCCAAGTGTTCAGCATTTTTTTAAAAAAGCAAATCATCTGTGAAGCATAAAAGCCATGCAGCATTTTCCTTTTGTCAGAGGCGAAGGTAGTTCCTGATACAAACAGCAATACTGACCGTGAGTTGCTGTGAGGAAGTTCATTTTGACAAGCCTTGTCTCTTGACAGGTACATAGTACACTTGCCTCATGGCTTTGGAACCAGTTTTCAAACACAACTTTTACTGAAGTGAAGGAAAACTTTCAGATCCTCATAACTTTCTCAAGTAACAAATCATAGGAATTTAGTCACTTTGGGTACAGAGTCTTCCCTACTCTAGGCATTCAGAAAAAATGTATCTTCCATCCCTATATAAGAGAATCAATTGGTTTAGAAGGGGATGCTAGAAGGCACCCAGACTTCTGCTTCTGCTACAGGGAAGGAAATGATCATTTATCTCTAAAAATGCGTTTGGAATCTCAAGGTTTCACAGACAAGCAAGATTATAGTATGTCTAACCCAGTCACTTGGCCCCAAAATATAATTTAAACCTATTCCTGTCCTCTTTGGAAATGGAGGAGATCTTGTGTCTTCCTTGATCATCTTTTTACTAAAAATCCTGGTTATATATAGTGATAATTATCATGAGTCATTTGTACATCAGTATCAGCTACACTGAAGTATTTGGGGTTTGCTCAGGTTGATGCTGGCAGTGAAGAGGTAATAGAAATATTTGAGGCAGTGATGTTGTTCAGGGAAGAGAGTGTGGACTTGGAGCAGAGAGATCTGAATTGAAATGTGACCTCAGACACTTCCTAGTTGTGTGACCCTGGGCAAGTCACTTCACTTCTGTTTGCCTTAATGAACTGGAGAAGGAAATGGCAAACCACTCAAGGGTCTTTGCCAAGAAAATCCCATGGATGGTATTGGTGTGATATGATTCACAAGGTCATGAAGAAAAAGGAAACATTTTACAAGCATCTGAATATTTGGGGGTATCTGGAATTTCTAGGGCAACAGTTCACTTACTACCTCCTCACATAACAGTCTAGGTCCTTACTGCATTTAATTAGTGGGGAATACTTAGTGAACATAGATCCATCCATTATTCTCCTGTACCCACTGACATTGTCTGACTGGCTTATCAATCACCATGAGAGAAGGCAACATTTAGGAGACCAGCCAATTAAAACCACTGATGACTGGCCTGGTGTTGATAGAGAGCTTAGGAATCTTCTTGCCTACATTTTCTACATACAGTAGTCTAAAGACACACACACACATATGCACACACACACAGTCACACTCAGTCACTCACTCTTTATTTATAAGTAACTTCCCCCACTTATCTCTCTGAAGAAACTTAGTTGGATTAGTTAGTTTACCAAGACAGACCTTTAAATCATATCATTAGGTGGAGCCAACATCGTTGGATTGATAAGACCCTTCAATTACAACCAATTGTTGAGGCCATTTCTCCTTAACATAAGCTTTATTCACATGTGACACTTGCTGGGCAAGAAGTCAGTATTTGTTTATGTGAGTCAAGTGCTGCTTTTTGTAAATATCCAGGAAGACAGTGTGTCACTGTATTAATTATCCAGTGAGGAATTGCAGTACAGTATCTGCATGGCTTGGCAGTGACCCTATATCTACACCATCAACCCAGGGATCTGCTCAGTTTCTTTCTGCCACAATCATAGGAAAACCTTGTTAAAAGGCTAAAGTATCCTCAGTGGCCTCCAGACATGTTCAGTCTACAAATGCCTAAACTGTCGCCCTGATTGTCTCGTCTCTAGTTTCTAGAAAGATAATAAGAGGTTTGATTTAACCCCTGCTGATCAGGTCAAAAATCTGGCCAAGGGATGAAATGGAATACTGCTCAAGCTATGAAAAATTTAAATAACATCTCTACGCAATGCGTGATCCCACACCCTACCTGACTTGGTCCCCTTACACCTGATAATCCCTCACAATCCCTGGCATAAAGAATTAGAATACTGTGATTGTATAGTTTTTTTGCATGGCATGACATGACAGGGATTAGTTCAAGGGCTCCTAAATGGAGATCTGTATTTCTAGTCCTTTCCTAAATTCTATTCCCTTGTGTTTTTTTTTTTTCCTCTTCAGATGTTTAGGTGTGGCAGAATGACTTCCAAGTAAACACATGCCCATAGAGTTCATAGGAAATTAGAATGCCAAACATTCTGTGATCTCTAAGGTCTCTTCCAGGTTGGATACTCTTCATTCTGTTCTAAAGTTTCTTCCTGCCCTGACATTCTGTCTTCTATTATTCCAGGGGCCCACCCAGAATTAAAATTCTGAGATTCTTTTCTCTGACTCGAAGTATCCTGCAGGAAGAGGGTAACAAGTTGTGAATATACATGTTCAACAGCCTATTTTGAAAACCATGAATTTATCAGTTCAATGTTTGCACAGCTGTCTGGGTATCTGTGAGTCTTTCCATAGGATCACAGATACAGGACTGAAAAAGACAGTAGAAATCATTCAATCCAACTTCCTAATTTTACATTAAGGCCCATGGAAGTAGAATGACAGGCTCAAGATCATATAAGTAATAAGCAACAGAGATGATATTTGAACTCAAGTGTTCTGACTAGAAGTCCAGGCCTCTTTCCATTCAATTCTTCTACCTCCCTAACGCTGCCTCCCTTCTACTTTGAAGAGCTGGAGCACAGGGATTTCTCTACTGACTAATCCAGTATTAAAAGCATCCGTTTCCTTCATTGTAAAATGGGTGTGATCATACCTGTGTTACATATTTCAGGGGGTTATCATGAGGAAAATTTTTTTTAATACATTAAATGTTATAGACTTGTGTTTTTATTGATACTGTTGTTATTATTTTTCAATTACTAACATTATTATCAAGTATCATATATGGATATTGTGTATACACACATACACACACATACAAACACAGGTATACACATGTACACACATTGATACATATTTTTGTACATATGTATATATGTGTGTACATGCATATGTATAGGTATGTACATGTGCGTACATATATATACACAGAGAGTATTAACATATATGCCTATATTTGGTGCATATGCATACATATGTATATACATGCCCATATTTGTATATGTTTGCATGTACAACACACTTATACACATCTGCATACATGTGCACATACATATACACATGCACATACACACATAGACATACATATATAGATACACATATACATATATACATACACATACACATACACATACATGTACACATATACTAGTTATTGAGGGAAATGGGGCACCAAAATGTAAAAGAGTTTCCAGTAAATAGATAAACTTGGCATTAGAATTAATAGTTTTCAGGCACAGAGATAAAAAGCTAGAAAAGAATTTTACAAATCTTGAAAGCCAGGTTAAGGAAGTTGATCTCAAGTGTGTATGTGTGTGTGTGTGTGTGTCTGTGTGTCTGTGTGTCTGTGTGTGTGTGTGTGTGTCTGTGTCTGTGTCTGTGTGTGTCTGTATCTGTGTGTGTGCATGTATATGTGGATATAGGTATATTTATACATACATACACGTATATGTATGTATGGTAATACATGTTTCCTCCTACCCCCATTAGAATGTTATTCCAACAAGCTAAGGCAGAGATAATAAAAGCATGAACAAGATTAGTGGTGATATGGGTAGAGAAAAGGGAACAGATGCACCAGATGTTGTAAAAGTAGAATCAAAAGGACTTAGCAATTAAATGGATATAAGGGTTAAGGAAGACACGAGTAAAGACAAGAGCCAAGGATGACTTTGAGGTGTTGAATCAGGGTAACTGAAAGGGCACTGAACTGAATTGAAAGGGTATTAAACATAGATAGAAAGTAAAGATTTATGATCACTGAGAAAGGAAAGCAGCAATTACTGAGATGATAGAGTTTCATCAGAAACAGCTCTTGTCAGCCCAACCTCGTTTTGATGGTGGGGGATGAGGACAGGGAAATTGAACCAGTTGATCATATATTGTGTGTGGTGTATCTGAATTTTTGCAGAGTTTTGATCAATTGTTTCAGACTATCATTTTGGCCAATATGGGGATATCTGCACTGGATGATATTCTAGTCAAGTGGCTTCAGTACTGCTTCCATAAGCATACCCAAAGAAGAGAAATATTTTATGTCCACTTAAAGGAAAGTCACTAGTGGAGTCCTTCAGGGATCTATCTATGCAATTGTGCTTTTCAACGTATTATTTAAATGATCTGGATGAAAGCAGAGGTCATCTAGTTGCATACAGTTGACACAAAGCTGAGAGGCAGAGTTAATATATTGAGTGATTAAGTCAGAATCCAAAAACTTTTCAACAGACTAGAAAAATGGGCCAAATCTCTTAAGATAAAGTTTAACAGGGAAAAAATATGTGCTTCTGAGGTTAAAAGGAAAGTTAACTACACCAGTGCAGAATAGGGAGGTGCAGTTAGATACCTATCTCTGTCAAAAAAGATCTGTGGGTTTTGCAGACTGAACAAGGGCTAGAAATCAACAGTCTGATATAGTGACCCAAAAGCTAGTAAGATATTAGCCTGCTTTAAGAAGCACAGAGTTAAGCTTGCAGCATAGGAGCAGCAACATATCACAGCTCTCACATAGCCACCTCAAAATACCCATAAAATATGACTCTAAACAAATTCTAGAACTCCAAAACGCACACAAATATACTTTCCACTAAAGACAGCTCAGCTAGGAGGAACCATCTCAGCTCTGCGAGCCGAAACCAGCCTAGCCTGAAACCATGGTTTTGCTCTGGAGGCGCCTGGACAAGACTAGCCAAGCCCTGGCTGGAGCTTTGGGAGAGCAGATCTATGGCAGCTGTGGCAATTTCCAGAATTATCAAGCCATAAAGGAAAAAAAAAAAAAGGACTAAGTGAAAGGTTAATGGAGCTGGGCCAAATCGGGGAAGAAAAGAAGGTCCGGCCAAACTGCCTCCAGGGCAAGGAAGCCACAGCAGCGGAGGTCTTGCACCTGCCTCCATACTGCCTCTTCATAGCTCCTGGGCTACAGACTGCAAGGGGACCAAACGATAGTTCAGAGGCCAAGTGCTCTCACGTTGAGTGGCCTGGATCTGGATCGCGGTCTTGGGCGGGGGTCCTGGGGTGTCTTTTATGTGAGCCGGAGTTGGGGAGGGACCCAGCAGCCTCATAAAAGCTCCAGCAGCTGGGAAAACCCCAGCAATTTGGGCCAGAGCTTTCCCCTCTGGAAGCAGAGTTCCACAGAGCTTAAAAAAAAAAAAAAATTCACTGACCAGCCAGCCATGAATAAGCATAGGAAGCAAAGTAAGAGCGGTAACCAAACTCTGGATTACTTCTTTGGGGAAAAGAAGGATCAAAGCAGAGAACAGGAGGAAGACAACACAGTCAAAACTCCCGCACCAAAAGCTTCCAAGAAACATGAAGATTGCCTAAAAGCTAGAGATCAGCTTAAAAAAGATTTTCAAAACCAAATGAGAGAAATGGAAGAAAAATTGGGAAGACAAATAAAAGTGATGCAAGAAAATCATGAAAAGATAGTCAACAACCTGACTGAAGAAATTAATACCTTAAAAAATAGATTAACTCAAATGGCAAAAGAGGCCCAAAAAGCCAATGAGGAGAAGAATGCCTTAAAAAGTCGACTTTGTCAGATGGAAAAAGAATCTCAAAAGCATTTTGAAGAGAATAATTCCTTCAGAATTAGAGTGGAGCAGATGGAAGCAAATGACTTTATGAGAAATCAAGATACTATCAAACAGATCCAAACAAATGAAAAAATAGAAGGCAATGAGAAATATCTTCTTGAAAAAACCACTGGAA
>CM053585.1:321500806-321520283 GCA_028646515.1 Pseudochirops corinnae | reverse complement strand
CCCCCCACCCCTTCCCCACCACATCCATCCATCCATGGACCCATCCACCGTTTCCCAGGATTGGTTTTTCTTTTGTATTCCTCTTTCCTTGGATAGAGCTAACCTTTTGACTTAGCTGCCAGCACCTTTGTCTCTCCCGCCTCCCCAATGGGACCAGGGTTCCTGTTTTCCCATCCCTCACCCCAGCTCGAAAGGATTTGAGAGGGAAGGACAGATGTGCGAGTTTCTTGATCATTAGAGCTCAACTTCAGTAGACTTCTGTGTGGGGATATTCTGCCCCCCCCCCCCCAACCTTTTCTATCTACCTTCTATCCCTTCAGGATTGGCACCAAGATTGGAAGTGGGAGCAGACTTTTTCCTGAAAGTAGAAAGGGGTGGGGGCGATACCCACCCTCTTTCTCACTGCTGCCCTCTCCACACTCTCTGACATTTCCTGAGGATCAAACTGGAATGGGGCTGGGCTGGAGCCTAGACTGTCAGGCACTAAGGGACAGGATCTGATTCATCTCTTTCCTTGCTGCTCAGGGGATCTAGGGAGAAGGAGGACTTGACAGTCTGATTAATTTCCCCCAATCCTGAGCTGGCCTTCTCTGGCGTGTGATTTTTGCCTTTGGAATTCATGTTTTGTAAGGATCTTTCCTCCTCCCTCCCCCCCATCCTTCCTTTCAGAATGCCATCCCTCTGGTTACATCTTCCCTCTGTTCACAATCGTTTTGTTGATTTTCTTTTTTGAACCGTTTTGTTCTTACATTTTGTGTCTTCCAAACTCAGCCATGCAGTTTTGTTGGTTCTCATGTTCATCTGCCCTCTACCCCTCCTCCATCCACCCTGCTCATCCTCCCTAAATCATCACAAAGGAGGGCTTGGGGACAGAGTGGACACCAGGCCTAGTTTACTGAAAAGTGACATTGTTTGGGGAGGTGGGCCCCAAGGGAGCTGCCTGTGCCCACTTTTATCAGTCTCTCCTTTGGTAGTCTTCAAGTTGAGAGGGTTAAGGGAAGGAAGTCCAACCGAAATAGGGGAAAGGGTGGTCACAGACTGTCGTGAGGGCCCCCGCTCCCGGTTTCCTATTTGCAGTTATTTGAATAAAAATTACTTTTTTCTGGAAAAAAAATATGGCATTTTCTTATAAATCAGAACATAGATACACACAAATATATACATGTGCACAAGTTTACACACATAAACACACCATAATTTCCACATTGTTTTACGAACACATTAGAGCAAGCCAAAACTTAGTATGATAAGTCTATGATTGTTACCATAACCATGTCTCCAATGACTTTTTTCTTCTTTTATCTTTGCTGATGTGATGGATGTTGGTAGAATGTCGGGGTTGATTTCTATTTTAAACACTTTTAAATATGGTTGTTATTTTGTGTTTTTCTTTCAAAAACTGGCTGGGCATACACATATAGGACTTTTACACTGGAGAGGCATTCGTATCATTACACATGTGTCAATTCATCACATATTTTGGACATTGGACTTCTGAAATAATATTTTGGTAAAGCATATTTTTTCATTTTTATTTTGGCTATAATACTTTTTGGGTTTTTTGTCTTATTTTTATATAGTCAAATTAATCTTTTATCTCTTATAATTTTCTCAAAATCACAATTTCTGATGAATCAATTTCCTCCCCTAGTTGTGAACATTACAACAATCACTTGTCTTCTGGTATTTTTTAAAGTATTTTTTTGTTCTTTAAAGTTTTATGTTATATTATTACTTTAAGAATTATGACCAAAGATTTTAAAAAATAATAAAAAACAGAAGCACGGGAAACTGAATTCCTACTATGTACATTTTAAAGTTTAAAATAAATTTAGCATGTTAGTAATAAAAATTGTCCACTTCATTCCCATTTTGAATTATTTAATTTTATTTCTGTGTATTTAAAAAAAATTCATTCTCTTTTTTGTTTTTTCTTCTTCTCCCTCGTCTTCCTCCTCCTTCTCCTCCTCATGCTTCTTCTATCTCTAACACTACCAAAATGCACCCCTCCTTATAACAACCAATCCAAAACAATAGACAGCTCTGAATATGTATGTTTGATTTCACACCTCTAGACGCTCATCTTTTTGGCACACGATGGATGATATGCTACATTACCAGTTTTGTGAAATCATAATGACTTATTGCATTGATAAAGATCTTACATCTTTCAAAGATGTTTCCTTGAAAATTTTGTGGTCATCTCCCATATTGGACTCCTAGTCATGCTCATTTTACTTTGTATCTTTCCATGTACTTCTCACCACATTTCTCCACATTTCTCTAATTACTAATTTAGTAAGGTATAGTGATATTTCATTTTACTTATATAACAAGATTGTTTAGTCATTCCCCAATTGATGAATATCCATTTTATTTCCCAAAACATTTCTCCAAATATTTTCATGTAACTGCATCCTTTCCTTCTGTTTCGACTTCATTGTGACACATGTCTGCAGTAATAGTATCACTGGGAGTGTGGAGTTTACTGGCTATTTAGCTATAGTTCTAATTTGTTTTTCAGAATAATTGCTCCAGTTCATTGAACCACTAAGGGTTTTCATGTCCTTCTATAATCCCTCCAAAAATTGCCATTTTCACTTTTTGTCATCATTACTCATTTTAGGTAAAATTGTAAACATTTTAATGTACATTTACATTATTATAATTAGGAAGGTATTGGAGCACTTTAATTGGTTCTTAGATTACATTTCTTTGTTAAAAGCTGTTCGTTCACACAATTTGATCAGTTGTCTGTTAAAGAATGGTTTCTATTCTTATGCATTGGTGGTAAATTCCTATATATCTTATTTATGAAAACTTTATTAAAAAAAACTTTTAAGATTTTTCCTAGTTAATTACTTCCTTCCCAATTCTAATTGCATTGATTTTGTGTGCAGAAGCTTATATATTTTATATTGATTGAAATTATACATATTACCAATCAAAGAAGCATTTCTTCATGAATCATGAGTTGGACAACGTACTAGGTGCTAGGCATAGAAAGACAAAAAATTAAAACAATTTCTGCCCTCAAGGAGCTTAAATTCTCTTCAGAAAGATAACACTGAATAAATAAATCAGCATAAAATAGATAAACATGAAATATAAGGTACTTTTTGTGAAGGTTACCAGTAACTAGGGTTATGAAAATAATTTTTAGGTAGAAATTTTAGTCAATAAATATAAAGTACCTACTATGTGCCAGGCAGTGTGCGAAGTGCTAGAAATAGCAACAACAAAAGACAATACCTGCAGTCAAGGAACTCACAGTACAATGGGAGAGATAATATATAAATAACAATGTACAAAAAAATGCTATGTACTAAATTAGAAATAATCCATAAAGGGAAGGTGCCAGGATTTCGGGGAATCAGAAAAGATTTCCTGTAGAAGGTAGAATTTTAGGTGGGACTTGGAGAAAGAGAAACTAGTCAATAAGAGATAAAAAAGGTTAGCATTTCATAGGGTACAACTAGTGAAGATGACTGGAATTAAGGAGATGGACTGTATTGTTTAAACAACTGCAAGGAACCTAGTGTCATTAGATGAAGAGTATGTGGGTAGGTGCGGGCAGATGTAAAGTGTGACAAGATTGAAAAAGTAAGAAGGGTTTAGGTTATGAAGGGCCTTGAATGCCAAATAGAGAATTTTATATATGATCTTGGAGGTAATAGGGAGCCATTTGAGTTTATTAAGCAGGGAGCTGACATAGTCAGACCTGTGCTTTAATGAAAAAAAAAATAATAACTTTCATGGCTGGAATGATGGAATGGTGGAGTGCATTCCAGGCAAGGGGGGCAGCCAGTGCTATTCCAGAGTAAGAAAAGGGAATAGATGTGAGAGATAGCATGGAGGCTGAAACAGTAATATTTGGCAATTGATTAAATATGTAAGGTAAGGGAAAATCAAGTGGCAATGAAAAAATTAAATCAAATTAAATTAAATCATGAACTTGGATGACTGGGAAGATGGTTGTGCCTTTGATACAAATAAGGAATTTTAAAAGGGGAAGGGTTGTAGGTGAAAATAATGAGTTCAGTTTGGGGTATGTTGAATTTGAGGTGCCTATGGACATTCAACATAAAATATCAAATAAGCAGTTAGAGATATGTAAATGAAGCTAGAATTAAATATAAAGATTTGCTAGTCATATGCATTTAAAAAACGTCTTTATTAGTATAGCTAGCCTTTTGTGAGATACTTCCTTTACTCATGCATATGGAAATCTTCTTTTCACATTGTAAGCTTACCAAGATTCCTTAGGGCAATGGGAAGTTAAGAGACTTTTAAGGTCAAACAGACTGTATGTGTTAGTGCAATGGTGAGTTTGTAGTCTAGGTCTCCATTACTCCAAGGCCAAGGTTGTCTCTCTATTCATCACTCTGTGTTGCTTCCTCTGCATTGAACTCACTGGAGTGGGTGAATTTATGAAGTGACAAGGGGAAAGACAAAAGGGTAAAGGGTGGGGATGGATACACTGAGATACACTGAGAACTTACAGTTAGGAGGTGTGACAATGATGATGAACCAGCAAAAGAACCTGAGGAAAAGTCTTACATGTATGAGGAGAGTCAAAACTGTCAAATGCTGCAGAGAAGTCAACAAAGATGAGATATGAGAAAAAGTCATCAGATTTGGCAAAAAGATCATTTACAACTTTGAGGAGAGCTGATTCATTGACTGATGAAGTCAGAAGCCCAATTGCAGAAATATGAGAAGTGAGAGGACAGAAGTGGAGGCAATGAATATAGATGTTTTCTTCTAGGTCAGAAGTTTAATGAAAGGAAGGAGAGAAATGGGATAAGAGCTTGAGAGAAGGATGTTAGGGCCTAGTGATAGATTATTTTTTTTTTACAAGGGAAACTTGGGATCATTTATAGGCATCAGAGAAAAATCAAACACAGGTAGATATATGGTGGTGTAATCCTGAGGGCAATGTGCTGAAGACAACATGGAATGAGGTTGAGGATACATGTAGAAGTTTTCACCTTAGGGAAGGAAAATCACTTCTTCATCAGATATTAGAATAAAGGAGACAATAAAAATAATGCCAAGGAGATTTGGGGTGTAGAGAGGGGAAGAAGAGGGAGTTTATTGAAAACTGTGATCTCTAAGATCAGAATTAAGGAAGTTTAAACCCATTTTCCTCAAATCTGCTATTTCACTTTCCCAGCAATTGCTAAATTAGAAATCTATTCCTCAGAGTTTTTGATGCTAAGTTTATCCAACAGCAGACATGTATCTGATCATGGCCTCACCTATTTCACTGATCTATTTTTTCTATGTATTTTAGCTTTGATAATTACTGTACTACAGTAATTATAACTTGACACCTAGGTTTGCAAATTCCCTTTCCACCTTGATTTTTTTTTTTCACATTTCCCCTTGGTATTCTTTCATATTAATTTTGTTAGTTCTATAGAATGTGTCATTGGTATTTTCAAAGTTATAACATTCTATTTGCAAAAGAATTTGGGAAGCATTTGAATCTTTATTCTATCTACTTACTCTAGGCACAAGCATTGAATCTATTTTCTAATTATTTCATCCTTTATTTTTGCATACATTTTTAATAGTTTATAGGATCTTAAGTTTAGAGCTAGAAGGACTGATAATAATAGAGAACATTTCTATAGTACCTTAAGGTCTGCAAAACATTTTATGTTCAATTACTTGGCCACTCCATTTCTGTGAAGTGGATGCTATTATTATCTTCATTATACATATGAGACAACTGAAAGAGAGACATTATGTGGCTTGTTCAAGTTCACATAGCAGTTAGGATTTGAACCCAAGTCTTCCTGACTCCAAGCCCCATGATTGATAGAATGCATTTTTTCTTAAAACTCTAGAAAACATTTGTAGGTAGATAACCATATTCTAGAAAGGGGAGAAAAGGCAGAGAGATATAACAGAATGCAAATACAGACTTTCCAATGTAAATTCTTTCAAAGTAACATCTTTTAGACAAGTAAATTTATGTTCTGTTGATTGGCTCTTTGGTATTTGTCAAGACTGTAAATAGAATCTCTGTTAGACATGACCAGGGGGAAAATGTAAAATAAATAAAATATTAACCCAATTAAAGGGTGCCTTTTCTAGCTCTGTGAATGTAGTGAAATCTTGCACAGAAATGCAAAAGAATTACCAAAATATCTACTCCCATTCTAGGGATTATTCACCCTTGTATTTCAGGAAGAGATCATAGCACTCCACTCATCTCACACCTGTTGTCAATAGCTGACATTACCTTCAACCAGTTCTTTTCTTTCACCTGTCATAGAAGTCACCAAGTGTTGTTAATTCTCCTTTTAACTATCCACCCTTCTGAGTACCATCACTGTAATATAAGTCCTTATTATCATCTATTTGAACAAGATTTTACAGCTGCACTGTCTCCCCCCATCTCTCATCCAAACTTCTTACCATGAGCATATGCCTCTTCCTTGTTCATAGATCTGTTCATGTTAATTAGCTAAAAACATCTAAAAGCATCCCTATCATCTACTAAGTAAAGCATTCAAGGACTTCCATAATCTCACACTGTCCTACTTACTCAGAATTGTCTCATATGGCTCTCTTTCACAAGCTCTTTGCTCCTGCTAAACTTACCTCTTTACTATTTCCATATGTTCTCTAATCTCTGAGAGGCATACTTTCCATTCCCAAGAATTTTCTCCCATCCCAACACTTGTACAGTACTTTAAATCCCAGAATTTAAAGCTCAAGTTAATGTCACCTCTTGCAAAACTTGTTCTTAGATTCAACCTAATTAGTAACTAATTTTACCTCTGGATCTCAAATAGTTGTTCATCTTTCATTTTTTGAAGAGGACCAATGACATCATGGATCATATCCTGACTTGCACATGAATTGAATTGAAGTGAGGCCGAGTTGCATAAAGTCACAAACCTTAGTCATTAAAGTCCAATAGCAAAACAAAAGTTAAGATAACTGGTGATGGTCCATTATGCAGTGGATGATCCTGGTGTCTTCCATGTCTGACCAAGCTTTAAGCACCCACAGTGCCTGCTTCAGCTACCTTGTGGTCATCAGAACACATTGTTCTCATCTACTCATTCCGCTTGAGGAAGTCTTTACATGCTTGGGGTAGACATCCCCCTAACACAAAGATAGGTTTGAGGCCTATCAATCATACTCAACCTGGTTAGCCTGTCTGCCAAAATATTTTGTTTAGTTTATTTATTTATTTTGCTGGGATATGACCATTATGCATGCTACAGATTCTTGAAGCCCCAAGGGAGAGTTGGGTGAAACGTAGACACCAAAGTTGGATGAGCACAGCAACCCTCACACCAGAAATGCTTGTCCTCCCTGAACCACTCCCTCCCCCCATACACCCCTCTCAAATAGCACTTTGCAACTACAGAGGATACAGAGGATACAGAGGATAGAGGGTTAAATGTGGAATCAAGAACATTAAGTCCAAATCCTGCCACAGATACTTACTATTTCCATGTGGACACTGGGAAAGTCATTTTCTCTTGGCCTGTTTCTTCACTTGTAAAATTGGCATAGTACTTATACCTATCTCATGGGGTTATTGTGAAAGTGTTATGAGATAACCTAACATAAGTAAAATACTTTGCAAACCTTAACACACTACTTAAAGATTATATGAAGTTATTATAGCAATCCTCTCATATAAACAAGAGACAATGGTATTCTTTCATATTATGGTTTTTTTAAAATTCTACTAAAGTTATCTACTGAAAATGAATCATGGCATAAAAGTACAGAATAGAGGCCTATGTTCTTGAAAGCTGTTTCCATGAAGTTCATGCTTTGACAGCTCTTATTAATATGGAAAGATCCAGGGACAAATCTAACCAAGCACAGAAAAGCTCATCATCAGAACTTTGACTGTTCTGTGAAAAGCATTAGTCCTGTCAAGACATGAAGAATATTGGGACAAAAAGTACCACCTGCAATGGTAGAGAGAGTACTCACACTATTGAAAATGTGGATCCATGAAACAACTGAATATTAGTTTCATATGTGTCAGATCTTCCTATTTGACCTTAATTTCCATAGCCATTGCAATCATACTTTATTTAAAAATGTATATCTCCTCTAGCACATTCTTCTGTATGCAAGTTAACATTCAATATATTTTCCTTGAAATGAATTGAATTAAAACTATTTTGGTGCCACAATCAGGTCTTTGTCTCCTCTTCAGTTATTCCAACTACAGTAGTTGTTTTCCTTGTCCATCTTTTTGCTAACTAATCACAAACATTCACAGAACCACAGTCCTAGATAGTCCTCCAGGCTATCTAGTCTAATCCATACTTGAAATCAAAGGTCTTCTGTAACACGTAAGACAAGCTCATTGTCCTTGTAGTCCTCCGATGAGTCTACCTCTTGAGGCACTTACTCTATTTAATTCTTTGGAAGTTCCCCACCCATTTCAGCAATATCTTGGCATCAGTGTTTAAACTGTCCTTCAAAATTTCTGGTTATTTCTCCTAGTTTGCCTTCTGGAGTAAGTACAAAGATTAGTCTGCCTGATCTATGCGCTTCTACCTCTTAGAATGCCTATTCCTTTGAGAATGAAGATCAAACAATATTTTTTTCTGCATGAAGCCCTTTGTGATAGGAATTCAAGAATCTTCTGACTCTTATTTTGACATCTTCCTGCTTATCAACATCCTAACTAAAAGGTAACTAAACACAATCCTTTCAATGTGATTTGACCAAAGTATAAATATATTGGAATCACCAACTCTGTAGTCCTGAACACCATGCCTCCTCTATCACAGCTCATTTACTGGACTAGTTTTTAAAATGTTTATCCCACTTTTGATTCTGACTGAGATGACAATTCACTAAAATGTCCAGCACTACATACTCTCTCCTCACCTCCACCCTCAACATCCTTGGTTTCCTTCAGGACTCAGCTCAATCATCGCCTTCTACATGATGCTTTTACTGGTCTCTTCCCACCCCCAGCCCCTCCTCCCCTTACTAATTCCCTTTGTCCAAAACCCACATTTACTTTTATATGTTATACATAAACACATATTTATATGCTGTCTCTTCCATTAGATATAAGTTCCTGGAAGATAGGAATAGTTTCATTTTTGCCTTTTTATTACCAGCACTTATCACATTATCTAGCTCATAACAGGTATTTAATAAATGTTTGTTGAATAATATTTTAATCATCCTTCTTACCATTTCCCTCCTGGCCTTCATTATATTTTATCTCTTTAGATTAAGACCAAGGTTCTAGTTTCTCCAGATCTTTGTGAAATCTATTTCTTCCAACGTTAGCTACTCTGCCTAGTTTTGTGTCATTTGCAGTTCCAGTCAATGAATAACTATTGAGTGCCTACTTTTTACCAGGTACAGCCAAGCACTGGAGATATAAAAAGAAGCAAACTTCAATCCTTGCTCTTATGGAGTTTGCAATCTAATAAAGACTCCAAATCCAACCTGCAGATTTGATAAGTGCCATGTATGCCTTTTATTGAGAAAAAAAATGCAAAACTGTGTAGGTAGGGACAAACATAGGTCCCTTGGATATTTCAGTAACAATTTCATTCTAAGTAAGCATCAAACCTTTCGTGATTATGCCTGAAGTGGAGCTCATTATACCATTCTCTAATCTGTCCAATTTTACTATTGTACATTTCATCTCTTTCCATTTTTCCATGAAAGATTTACTAAAATCTAGTTAACCTATATCTACACCATTGGTATGATCTACCTCAAGAGTCATAGAATTTGTGAATTAGGAGAGATATCAGTAATTCAGTCTATAAATAATTTCCACCACAATATACTTCACATGATAAATATTTATCTGGCTTTTACTTGAAGATGGACAAGGAGAGGAAACCAAACAATTCTTGAATCAATCCATTCCCCTTAAGGACAGTTCTAAGGTTTATGGCATCAAGATGAAACTGACCTCTTTGTAACTTGTAGCCATTGTTTCTGGTTCTGCCCTCTGGAGCCAAATATAATAAGGTTAAGTCCTCATGCACACACAACCTTTCAAATACTTGAAGACAATTATTACATCTTCCCAAAATCTTCTTTTTCTCCATGCAAAATATCACAATTTTACTTTAGCAAAACATATCCTTTCAATCAATGTTCATATAACATTAACTCAAGGACCAAATTGGGATCAAATCTCATTCTAACTGTTCCTCTATACTTACAACTTGTCAATACCTTTCTTAAACTATGGTACCCAGAACTGAGAACATTCATCTAGAGATGGGCTGCCAGGGGCCAAGAACAGTGAAATTATAATCTCTGTATTCCTGGAAAGTATGATAACTTAGTTACTTTCAGAAAAGGCAATGGAGTTAGCCTGGAATGACTTATTCCTAATTAACCCATGCTGATTCTCTGTGATAAGCATTTCCTCTTGAAGACCTTCACTAATCATTTTGTATCTCCCCTTTACTCCTCCCCGCCATGACTTCTATCTTCTCCCTGGTCACTTTTGCTCTGAAATGCCTTGCTTCAAAATACCAATTCATACCCTACCTCCTTCAAGACACTTTTCTTAATTTCTCTAGTTATTACTGTTACTCACCCCAACCACTTTGAATCCTCACTTACCTATGAATACTTTTTATCCCACAGTAGAATGTAAGATCCTTAAAAGCAAGGGCTGTTTAATGTCTATATTTGTATCCCCAGCACCTACCACTTAATAAATGCTAATTAGTTGATTAATGGTATTATATACTATGTAATTTGTGTTTTAACATACTATATGTTATGTGTAATTATGTCAGTGTGGTCTGTATGTACTTAATTTCAAATTCTTTGCTCATTCAGATTGTAAGTTCCTTGAGAGTGTGTGTGCGTGTGTGTGTGTGTGTGTGTGTGTGTGTGTGTGTGTGTGTATAGGGTTTTAAATCTCCAGAGCTTAATTTAATACTTGGAATGTAGTAAACATTTAATAAAAAAAAAAAAATTTGATTGATGGATCTCACTGGCATCAGTAAAGGTTGTAACTGTACATCTTCAGAAAATATAATTTTTTTTAAATTTTCATTATGTAATTTTAAAATTTTTTTTATTATCATTATATAATAATGTAGTATGGTTAATTGACAACTGACAATGAAGACTACACCTCATTTTCTTCTTTATTTACATCTTTGTTCTCTCTAAATTAAAGCTACATCTGTTGCATTTATTTCTATATTTATTCTAAGCTAATGGGGTATCTGATATACTTCTTTTCCCCCTAAAGCTACATTACCCCTTTGGGTATTTGTTTAGGGGAAACCTATGCTCAACCTTCCTATCTATTCTCACTGCTAGAAAGACACAGTACATTGATTGGTAAGAATGAAAAGTTTGATGTGGGCCGATTTCCTCCTCTCTTCAAGGATTCAATGCTAATGTGAACAATAGGAGGTCGGCCCATTGCTAATTGTTATTAGAGAAGAAACACTGATTATCACATGTGTGTGCGTGCACGCGAGAGACATAATAAATACAATCTTAAATATCACAAGGCATGTCACAGGAATGATTTGCAATTGTAAATCCATTAGCAGTGTGCATGAATACTAAGACTGCTGGCAGACCAGGTTGTGGATTTGCCAAAGAAACTGACATGCTTTTCCGAAAGGGAAGAAAATACCCCATGGAAAATATCTTTCTTCATATGTAATTAGCTCTTCCTAAATTTAAATTACTTTTAATAATCTGCTGATCAGCAATATATCTTAAGTACGTATAAAATGACCCAAATGTTTACATTAAACATTTGCCATTAGGTGAAAATGTGCTTAATGAACTTTAAATCGCCCCAAATTGACTGTTGCAAACACACACACACACACACACACACACACACACACACATACACACACACACTGCTCAACAGAACACATACAGCTGCTGTCCTTGCAAAGCTGAAGAGAAAGCCCAACAGAGTCAAAATATAGCGAGCATCCATCCATGAGCACAGGTGTGGCTTCTTGCAGAGACAAAAATTCAATTTAGTCACATCTATTTTGATACTGTCTTTTAGGCTTTCATTGGTCTCTGGGGTTGATTTAACTTCAACCTCATTCTGTCAAGTAAAGCAGCATCAGAAATACAGTGATATTCAACATAGCCAACATGGTACAAGGATAGGAATTCAAAGACCTGGGTTCTACTTCTAGTTCTATTGTAGCGTGTGTATATAAATTGGGGCAAGTCTCTTTTCATTCTAGCCTTCAATGTACCACTTTGAAAAATGTGGGTTTAGGACTAGACAAACTATAATATCTATTCCTACTCTAAAATTCTATGTTTTCTAATTTGCTAAGGGCCCTTCTATATCTGATATTGTATTTCCTTCCTGCTCTGCTTTTCAATGATTCTAAGAAACTAAAGTTCCTTTCACTTCTTCCATTCTATGGTCTCTGATTGTAAGTCCCCTTCCTTCTAGCTCTGACATTCTTTGTTCCATGTTTTATAATTCTGTGTAGTGTAGAAAACAAAATATGGCTGCAGATTTTATAAGCTTCCTTTTCCCTACCCTATCCCACATAAGTAAATTATTTGAATTGACTCCTTTTCAATGACTTCATGTGGCTAACCACATCTCATTGAAATTTTAGTTGCAATTTACCTAGGAAAATGTATCCCAGATACTTCAAATGGAGCTGCATAATATGAAATCTTATGTGTACATTCTTTCTAAAGTCAGATATAATGCCTTAGAAATAGATATAATACTTTAGACTTTTTTTGGTCAAATCATGTTTGATTTGGTTAATCTAGGTTGAACAGTAGTTTAACACTGGAAGCTCTTTTAAGTGAGATCATTCCTATATTAATGAGATCCAGTCTGATTCAAGTGAAGAAAAAAAAAATGATTAAAAAAATAAAATGTCCCCTTGCTGTTATTCAAATGAATGGAAAGAAAGAGGTGGTATTTTTGAAGCACCTTTTTTTAGCCTAATTGACTTGGATTTGGCTCATCTTGAGTAGGTTATGTTCTCTTATTGTAGCAGTCTTTCCACAGTAAAATCATTCCCCTCACTAATGAGCTCCATCCTGATATGACAGGAGGACAGTTTTAAAAACACCCACTGTTTTCTCCCCCATTCATTTAAATAGCAGCAAAAAGATACCTTTTTTCAAGTCATTTTTATCTCTGGGATTGGGGCTGGAGCTCGTTAATGAAGAAATGATTTTACTCCAAAGACCTTTCAGAGTTGAGCTATAACCTAGATTAGGGAGAGCCAGCCTCATGATAACTTTATAAAATGTTGCCTGGCTTACATTGCAACCATTTCTGAGCTGCCTTCCAGGCTCAGGGCCTGAGTTCTAATGACAAAGGGTAAATAGTTAAGGAATTGATGACGCAACACCTTTGGTGACTATAAACCTCTGTCACCACGATGAGCAAAACTCTATTCTCACCAAGTCATACTAGCTTCTTATTTGAGATTTTACTGCTGCAAACAATAGGGCAGAAAAATTTGAAAGTCTGATTGGCCACAGTGATCTACAGCACTGTCATTTACCCTGCAAAGATGGTAGTACCTTGGGGCCTATGGAAACTAGAATTAGATCTCAATCAATGATGACTCCTCATCCTCAAGAGTTTATGAATTCATTCTCTGTCTCTGTCTCTGTCTCTGTCTCTCTTTCTATCTCTCTGTCTACCTCCATTCCTCCCTCCCCCACAAAAGTGAATATGTTCTAATCATCTTCCTCATTAAGTTCATTGTTGCCATCATCATCATTATCATCTTAAGAAAGTGGAGATGGCAACAGTTGTACCACATAAAACATTTCACAGGATAGTTGCATTGAAAGAGACTTACAGAAATTAACAGGCCCTTGAAAGATTTTTAGTATTATTATGGAACCAAAATGGGTCCACTAAAATAAAAAAGAACACTTCCTGGCCATGGTAGCCTTACACTTGATCCTCATAACTAAACTTGTGTGAGCCCCAAAGTGGCACAAGGTAGAAAACACAGTTATTTCAAAGGAACTTCACATGAGCACAATTCATTCTGTGCCCTGGCAATTATTTTGCTTTACTTTCATTGGTGTTTTAATGAAAAGGTATAATAGCGTCTGGATATCCCTATCACACACCTTATTCACTTAACTTGGCCCTAGATAACTGTAATCCATCTACAAAATATCTCCTCTCAATGAATGAAGATTTGGCCCATAGAGGAGATTCTAAAAAATGTTTGAAGGCAGTTTCCAAAAAAAAAAAAATTGGAAAATTAGAACATTGGCAGCCTCAAAGTGATGGATGTAACAGTCTCCTTCCAAAGAAAACTTTGGAAGAAAAAAAAAGTACTAATATGGTCATAAAAAATTATCTACCTTACTTTAGAAACACATCTGTCATTTTGTTTATTCTCTGCTGCAGAAGGTAGGACATTAGTGTATCAGTATGTAATACTGTCTTAGAATTATCTATTTGGAAGGAGACAATCATAGAAATACAGACTTTGAGACATAGAAGGGAGCTTGAAGATCATGTAGTTTGGTCTTTCCCTTTACAAATGAAGAAACAGAGGCCAAGAAAAAGGAAAAGATTTTTTCACAGTCATATAACTACTAAGTTGAAAATTGGACCCATGTCTCTTGACTCACTTACCTAATTGTGTTTAGATCTTGTATTCTGGACTTGATTATAAGTTCTTTATGTGCAGGATAAGCCATACTTCTGTGGTTAAACATGGTGCCTAGTTCAATGAGAGCTCAATGCATACTTAAAAAAATATTTGTTCATTGACACAAATGCCCCAAAATGGAACTGGCTCACTCCTAAGGTAGTAAATTCTTCACTGCTGATATTATTCAGTCAGTAGCTCACATGTGGGAATCAGAGTGCTAAGCTTAGGAGGGCCCTCAGAAGCCATTAAACGCCTTCATTTTACCGAGGGGGCAATTAAGTCCCAAGAAGACTCACTGACTTATCATGCAGGCAGCGAGAATTAGAGACAGAATTTGAACCTCCAGGTCCTCTGACTCCAGAGGCAAAGTTTTTTGCCCCTGAACTACATCTTCTCCTTAGTGTTGGGGGTGTTCATCCTTGGATTGGGATTGAACTACATGATCTTTTAAGAAAGTTCCCTTTTCATTGTGGTGTTATAAGATTGACTATTTGGTGGGGTTAATGAGAAAATCACAAGATTTTAAATCAGCTTGACTTTTAGAATTGATTTTCAAAATGCTTAAATTAAGGCAGCTATTTGGGACCCTAATGAGCATGCTTGTCTTTCTGAAGCTTTACTTCGACCAGGCTTAATCTTGTAGGTATTTCATCCTCTTCAGAAGTAAATGCCACCTGCATATTTCTCTCTTTCTCTTTCTCTCAAGATGTCACCAGTTCACATCATAGGGTAATAAAAATTCCACTTAATGCAGAAGTATTAAGTCAAGGAGCAAGTTGCTGCACTCATGACAAAGTGGCACACATCTGCAACATCTTCATTTATCAAGCACCTCTTTCCCCAAATCCAACAGGGATCTGTAACTATTAGGCCCTCCTGTTGTGACACTGCTGTGGACCTGCTAATTGGATTTTGGCAAAGCTGGTGTCATCTAGCAAGAGTAAGAAGTAGCTGGGAATTGTGTGTATGGGGGTAAGGGTGGAGGTGAGGAAGGAATGAGTAGAGAAAGAAAAAATGGAAAGCAAGTCAGGGCAATGAAGGAGTTCTTGACTACTGGGGATGTTTATATATTCACACTGAAGGGTAGGGTGATGAGATCAAACACAAATCAAAGCATCACACGCCCAGCACCCAACAGTGGTCATGATGTAAAGGATCAAATCCATGTTCTACTTTAATGGAAATATCAGATGCTCCAAACATAGCTTAAAAAAATATCTAAATTGTCATCATGGCCTAGTGAAAAAAGGACTGGATTTGGAGTCAGAGTGGCAGTTGCTGTCATTTATTATCTGTGCAAGTCACTTTTCCTCTGTGGTTCTTAGTTCCCTCAGGGGATTAGATCAGATGGTCTTTAAGGGCCTATCTGGCTTCTATATTATCTACTCTTTTCATACTTATCCCAATCAGTTATTCAAGAAATATTTACAGTGTCCACTGTGTGCCCGACACTATGTTATGCACTAAGAATGGCAAGAAAGGCAAAAACAAAAACAAAAAGAAAAGAATCATTCAAACTCACAGTTCAGTGGGAGAAATACCATGAAAACAACTATGTGCAAACATGGTCCATACAAAAGAAATTGGAAATAATCAGCAGAAGAAAGACACAAGGATCATTTATATTTGGGTTAATTACTTCTTATTTATCCTTACATTGCTTACTTTGAGTATATTTGTTTTCTCCTCCATTAGATTATAAGCTCCTTGAGGGTAGGAACTATCTTTGGCCTTTTTCTGTAATCCCCCTGCACTCAGCATACTGCCTGGCACATAATAGGGCTTAATAAGTATTTATTGATAGGTAGATAGATAGATAGATAGATAGATAGATAGAGATATATAGATGTATGTGACTAACCCAAAGGGTACCATTACTAAGGAAGACCATTTACAAAATACCTGACAAGTGGTCATCCAGCCCCTCACTCTTCATTTAATGACTCCTAGTATAGGGAAACCTACTACATCTCAAAGTTGTCCATTTTTTGGTACAGTTCTATTTCTTAGGAAATTCTTTCTCACACTAAATCTAAATCTATCTCTCTGAAATTTGTCCTAATTTTTTCTACTTTTATTCTCTAAGGAAGAACAAATCTGATGATTCTTCCCACTGACAATGCATCACATACATATATATATATATGTATATATATATACACACACATATATACATATATACTACACATATACATAGATACACATATGTGTATGTATATATGTATATATGTATGTATATTTATGTATACACATATGTCTGTGTGTATGTATATATGTGTGTATACATATATGTGTATACAATATATGTATACATTGTTGTCATTTCATCTTGTCTGACTCTTTATGATTCCTTGGACCATATTGTCAATGTGGTTTTCTTGGCAAAGACAGTGGAGTGCTTTGCCATTTCCTTCTCCAATGGATTAAGGCAAACAGAGGTTAAGAGACTTGTCCAAGTTCACACAGCTAGTAAGTGTCTGAGGCCTAATTTGAATCCAGATCTTCTTGACTCCAGACAATGCTCTTTTCACTGAACCATATAGCTGCCCATATGTGTGTGTGCATGTATGTGCATAAATACAAACATATGGATATATGTGTATCATATGTATATACATGGTATGTACATATATATTTTATATGTTAGCTTATATTATATAGGCATATATAAGCGTATGTATTTTTGTATATACACATATTTTGTATATGTGTACACATACACACACATATTCTGCTGTTTAGTTCACAAAGATAAGATCTGACTTTATACCATGTATATCATCAAAAGGAAAGTTTATTTTCTCACATTCATGTTAGGAAATTCAAACCCAATAAATGTTGCCGTCTTCAGATTAAGAAAAGAAGATTTAATTTTTGTCTGATCAACCTAGGGCTTGAATTGTATTTAGCTATTCCTCAGTTTCTGGCATTAATAATAATAGCTCCTTTTTGCCATAGAATAGTATAATATGTCATATGTCAGAAAGTATTATTTTCATTCATAGTTAAGGGAAAAAATGAAGAGGAATGAAGTTATTTGTCAACGGCAAAACCCACGTGGTTACTTTTCATTTTGTTTTACACATGGGTCAGCAATGAAGAGAGGCCTTGACATTTTTCCTTAGAAGAAGGAAGTAGACACTAATGTAAAAGCAATGGCAGACTGCAGAATAACTTTGAAAGTCAACTT
Organism: Pseudochirops corinnae; assembly: GCA_028646515.1. NCBI lineage: Eukaryota > Metazoa > Chordata > Mammalia > Diprotodontia > Pseudocheiridae > Pseudochirops > Pseudochirops corinnae. The sequence goes on along the minus strand of CM053585.1, from coordinate 321,502,448 downwards.
CTATACCACTAAATTTTCCCAATTTTTTTTAAGAGACGTCACCTAAAAGCATCAAGGGTTTGGAATATTTCTTTCCTTCAGCTGCAGATTTATATTTGAAAGAATCCAGGGCTTTGATTTAATTTTCTTTATTTCCAATTGCATATTTTAGTTGCACAATATATTTCAAACTAAGATGGCTACTGTTTGAATCAAAAATCAATTAGAAATATTAATAAACAAACCCTGTCAACTTCTATTGGAAGTAAAACATGCTTTTTCATCTTCAATAAACAAAGAATTGCTAATCACTGTTTTTATCAATATCATAAAAACATGATATGCAATTTTCTCCCTTTGAATGAAATAGAACAATTATTAACAAATTCTAACCAGAATTAATCTTCCTGCATAAAGTATAGAAATTAATAAACGGTTCCACTTTGTGTATTGAGAAATGAAAAAGCAGTATATTGTAGGCACTGGAGTGCAGTGAAAACAGATTTGAGTGACAGAAGACCAAATTCCTCATTACTTTACCTTTTCAGGTCATTATTTTTTGCATCTGAAAAATTATGGAATTGGACAAGATGATCCTTAAACCTCTTTCCAACTCTATGTTGTAAGAACCCTTGCCACTCTAACGCTTTAGGGATTGAGTGTTCTAAAGCTCTTTCTAGCTCTGACATTGTGTTCTATGATTCTCTATGGAATATAAAGAAAAAGGAAACATTCTAAAACAAAGTATTCTAGATCCAAGAGTAAATTAGATCTTATAATCTCAGAGTGGGAATGGACTTTGGGCTTGACTAATCCAAAGGGTGCCATTAATAAGGAAGATTATTTACAAGATTCCTGACAAGTGGTCATCCAGCCCTTCACTATTCATTTAATGACTTTTAGTATAGGGAAACCAATATGTCTCAAAGTGACCCATTTTTATACAGTTCTCTTTCCTAGGAAATTCTTTCTTATACCAAAACCTAAATCTACTTCCTGAAGTTTCTCCTAATTACTTCTACTTTTATTCTCTCAGGAAGAACAAATCTGATGATTCTTCCCAATGACAACACATCAAATATTTGAAACCATGGATCATGATCTCTCCCTTAAATCTTCTGTTTTCTCTAAACTGACCTTTCCCCTCTCCTTTAGTCAGTTCTGCTATGATAGGGTTTATAGTCACACTCTTTTTGGTCACTCCTCTTTAAAACAATACTCTCCAATTTGTCAGTATTCCTCCTAAAATATAAGTGTAACTTGACAAAAACAGCTTACACCTGAACTATCCCCACCCTCCCTCATCCTGAACTTTGTGCTTCTTTTTTTTTTATACTTTTATTTATTTTAGTTTACATCATTTATTTCTACAAGATTTTGAGTTACAAATTTTCTCCCCATCTTTCCCCTACCCAGCACCCCAAAACAGCCATCCCATTGTGTAACCCCTCCCCCAATCTATTCTCTCCTATGTCCTCCCCCATCACCCCTCTGACTTTCCGGTAGGGCAGGATGGATCTCCCTACTACAGTGCCTGTGTATCTTAAGTCCCAGTTGGATGTAGTTAATAATAATAATAATAATAATGATAATGATAATAATAACAATAATAATAATAATAATGATAATGATAATAATTGTACACACACATATATGTATATAT
>CM053585.1:321482428-321500306 GCA_028646515.1 Pseudochirops corinnae | reverse complement strand
GCTTGAAAGTCCTCCACTTGGTTGAATGACCATATTTTCCCCTGAAACATTTTACTCAATTTTGCTGGGTAGGTGATTTTTGGTTTTAATCTCAGCTCCTTTGATCTCCAGAATGTCATATTCTAGGCCCTTTGATCCCTTAATGTAGAATCTGCTAGATCCTGGGTTATCTTGACTGTTCTTCCACAGCATTAAAATTGTTTCTTCTTGGCAGCTTGTAATATTTGCTTCTTGATCTGGAACTCTGGAACCTGGCTATAACATTCCTAGGAGTTTTCTTTTTGGGATATTTTTCTAGAAGTGATTGGTGAATTATTTCAAGTTCTATTTTGCTCTCTGGTTCTAAAATATCAGGGCAATTTTCCTTGAGAATTTCTTGAAGGATGATTTCTAGGTTCTTTTTTTGATCGTGGCTTTCAGGTAGTCCAATAATTTTTAAATTGTCTCTCCTAGATCTATTTTGCAGGATCAGTTGTTTTGCCAATGAGACATTTCACATTGCTTTCATTTTTTTTCATTTGTTTGGATCTGTTTAACAGTATCTTGATTTCTCATAAAGTCACTTGCTTCCATTTGCTCCAATCTAATTCTGAAGGAATTATTCTCTTCAGTGACCTTTGGAGATTCTTTTTCCATCTGGCAAATTTGAATTTTTAAGACATTCTTTTCCTCATTGGCTTTTTGGGCCTCTTTTGAAATTTGAGTTAGTCTATTTTTTAGGGTGTTATTTTCCTCTGTCAGGTTGTTGACTCTCTTTTCATGATTTTGTTGCATTATTCTCATTTCTCTCACCAATTTTTCCTCCACTTCTCTTATTTTGTTTTCAAAATCCTTCTTAAGCTCCTCTATGGCCTGTAATCAATTTAAATTTTTCTTGGAAGCTTTTGTTGCAGGAGTTTTGATTGTGTTGTCTTCCTGCCATTCCATGCTTTGATCTTTTTTGTCCCCAAAAAAGGAATCTAAAGTTGGATTGGTGTGCATACTTTGCTTCCTTTGCCTGCTCATGTTATCAGTCAAATATTTGACTTTTTAGCTCTGTGCCCCCAGTAGAGCTCTGCTTCCAGAGGGGAGAGCTTTGTCCCAGATTGCTGGGGTTTTTGCAGCTGCCAAAGCTATTAGGAGGCTTCTATCTCTGCAGCCTCCACCAGCTTTAGTTCACTGGTCACGCACCTCAGGATCACAACCGAAGACTGCAAGCCTGATCCAGGCAGATTAAGGCAAGAGCACTTAGCCACTTAATGGTTGCTTGGTTCCCCTTCAATTGCAGGCTTGGGGCTCTGAAGCAGCCATGTGGAGGCAGCTGAAGGGCCACCACTTCTGCTGCTCGGGGGGCAGACGGCCAGACCCACTCCCCAAAATTCAGCCAAGTTCCGCTGACCTTCACTTTGTCTTTGGCATTTATGGGTTCATGATTCTGGAAACTTCCACAGCTGCCAGTGAGCCACTCTCCAGAATGCTCCAGGCACGCCTGGTCCTGGCTGCCCTGGGGCTAAAGCTGTGGGTTCATGCAGCTGGTCTCAGCTTCCAATGAGCTGCAGTGAACCCTTCCTGTCTGCCTGCCAGGCTGCCTGTGGCAAGAGATTTGTTTCTCAATCACTTGGTGGGTTCTGGAGCTCTACAGTTTGTTTAGAGTCATATTTTACAGGTATTTGAGGTGTTTGTGGGAGGAGCTCACAGAGGTTTCCTGCTTCTATGCCTCCATCTTGATTCCACCATGGAGGTTATTTTCCATCATGAGTCTTTTACAGTTGTTTTAATTCCTCAAATTGCTGAGAAGAGCTAAGTCTATCAAAGTCAGTCATCACACAATGTGGCTGTTTCTGTATATATTGTTCTCCTAGTTTTGCTCACTTTACTCAGCATCAGTTCATATATTTCTTTCCAGGTGTTTTCCAAAGTCTACTTGCTCATCATTTCTTGTAGAGCAATTATATTCTACTACATTTGTATTCAACTTGTTCAGCCATCTAACAGGTGTGATGTGGTATCTAAGAGTTGTTTTAATTTGAATTTATCTAATCAATAGTGATTTAGAGCATTTTTTCAATTGCCTATAGAGAGCTTTAATTTCCTCCTCTGAAAACTGCCTGTTCATATCCTTTGATGTTTTATCAATTGGGGAATGACTTGTATTCTTATAAATTTGGCTCAGTTCTTTATATATTTTAAAAATGAGACCTTTATCAGAGATAGTGGTTGTAAAAATACTTTTTGAAAATTTGCTTTATTTATTTATTTGTTTGTTTGTTTTGGAGGGAGGAAAGCAAGGCAATTGGGGTTAAGTGACTTGCTCAAGGTTACAGAGCTAGTAAGCATGTCAACTGTCAGAGGATGGATTTGAACTCAGGTCCTCCTGACTCCAGAGCCAGTGCTCTATTCACTGCACCACATAGCTGCCTCTGGTTGTAAAAATTATTTCTCAATTTTATGCTTCCCTCATAATCTTGATTGCGTTGACTGTTTCTGCAAAAAACTTTTGAATGTAGTATAGGTAAAATTATCCACTTTGCATTTCATAATATTCTCTTAAGTCTTGCTTGGTGATAAATTCCTGTGTTCTACATAAATCTGGCAGGTAAACTATTCCTTGCTCTCCTAATTTGCTTATTGTATCAGCCTTTATATCTAAATTATGTGTCCATTTTGACTTTATTGTGGTATATGGTGTAAGAGGCTTGTCTATGCCCCATTGCTGCCATAATATTTTCCAGTTTTCCCAGCAATTTTTGTCAGGTAGTGAGTTCTTAGCCCCAAAACTGTGATCTTTGGATTTATAAAACAGTAGATTACTATAGTCATGACTTCTATGTCTTGTGTACATAACCAATTTCACTCATATACCACTTGATTTGTTATCCAGTACTAAGTCATTTTGATGATTGCAACTTTTTAAGACAATTTAGGATCTGGTATGCCTAGCTCACCTACTCTAACATTTCTTTTCATTAATTCCCTTTACATTCTGGGCCTTTTACTTTCTAGATGAATTTTGTTATTATTATTTTTATTTCTATAAAATATTATTTTGGTAAGTGTATTGGTAGGAAACTCAATAAGTAAATTAATTTAAGTAGAATTGTCATTTTTATCATATTAGGTCAGCCTACCCATGAGCAACTGATATTTGTCCAATTATTTAGATTTTACTTTATTTGTGTGAAAAGTGTTTTGTAATTGTGCTCATATACTTCTTTGGTTTGTTTTTGGCAGGTGGAATCCCAAATATTTTACAATTCCAACAGTAAATTTTAAATGGAATTTCTCTTTCTATCTCCTGCTGGTGGGCTTTGTTTGTTAATATATAGAAATACCAATGATTACTCAAGTTTATTTTATGTCCTGCAACTTTGCTAGTTATTTATTATTTCAAGTAGTTTTTTACTTGATTCTCTAAGATTCTCCAAGTATATCATCATATCATCTGCAAAGAGTGATAGCTTACTTTCTTCTTTGGCAGTTCTAGTTCCTTCAATTTCTTTTTCTTCTCTTCTTGCTAAAGCTAACATTTATAGCACCATATTGAATAGCAGTGGTGATAATGGACATCCTTATTTTACCCCTGAAATTATTGGAAACACTTTAGTTTATCCCCATTGCGTATAATGCTTGCTGATAATGTTAAGTAGATGCTACTTATGATTTTTAGAAAGGCTCCATTTCTTCCTATATTCTTTTGTGTTTTTAAGAGGAACAGATGTTGTATTGTGTCAAAAGCTTTATCTTCATCTATTGAAATGATCTTATGATTTCTGTTAGTTTTCTTGTTGATATGATCAGTCATGCTGATAGTTTTCCTAATATTGAACCAGCCATGCATTCCTGGTATAAATTCTACCTGATCATACTATATTATTCTCATGATAGATTGCTGTAATTTTTTTTTTTGCAATTAATTTATTTTAAATTTTGGCATCTATATTCATTAAAGAAATTGGTCTATAATTTTCTTTCTTTTCTCAGGGATCAGAAGCATTTTTGTATCATAAAAAGAATTTGATAGGACTCCTTCTTTACCTATTTTCCTAAATAATGTATATAGTATTGGGAATTAATTGTTTTTTAAATGTTTGAACAAAATCCCTTGTAAATCATCTGGCCCTGGAGACTTTTTTTTTCCTAGAGAGTTCATTGATGGCTTGTTCAATTTCCTTTTCTGAGATGGGGTTATTTAAATACTTTTCTTCCTCTTCTGTTAATCAGGGCAATTCATATTTTATAAATAGTCATCAATTTCACTAAGATTGTTAAATGTATTGTCATGAAGTTGGGCAAAATAGTTCATAATTATTGTTTTAATTTTCTCTTCATTGGTGGTGAATCCACCCTTTTCACTTTTGATACTGATAATTTGTTTTACTTTTCTTTTTTAAATGAAATTCACCAAAGTTTTATCTGTTTTATTGTGTTTTGTTTTTATAAAATCAGCTCTTAGATTTATTTATTAGTTCAATAGCTTTCTTAATTTCAATTTTATTAATCTTTCTTTTAGTTTTCAGCATTTCTAAGTTGGCCCTTAATTGAAGATTTTTAATTTATTCTTTTTCTAGTTTTTTACTTGCAGGCATAATTCATTCTTCTTCTCTTTCTCTATTTTATTCATGTAAACATTCAGAGATATAAAACTTCCCCTAAGAATCCTCTTTTGCTGCATCCCATAAGTTTTAGAATTTTGTCTTATTATTGTCATTCTCTTGGGTGAAGTTATTGGTTGCTTCTATGATTTGTTGTTTGACTGACTCATTCTTTAGGGTTAGATTATTTATTTTCCAATTAATTTTTAGTCTGTCTTTCCATGGTCCTTTATTATATGCAATTTTTATTGCATCGTGATCTGAAAAGGATCCATTTAATATTGTTCCCTTTCTGCACTGGATTGTGATGGGTTTTTTGCCTTAGTACATAGTCAATTTTTGTGTATGTGCCATGTACCACTGAGAAAAGGTATATTCTTTCTATCCCCATTCAGTTTTATCCAGAAGTCTACCATATCTAACTTCAATAAAATTCTATTCACCTCCTTTACTTATTTCTTCTTTATTTTGAGGCTAGATTTATCTAGTTCAGGGGGAGGTTGAGATACGTCACTAGTATAATTTTTGCTGTCTATTTCTTCCTGTAACTCCCTTAACTTTTCCTCCAGGAATCTGAATACTATACCACTTGCTGTATACATGCTTAGTAATGATATTACTTCATTGTATGGAGCCTTTTAGCAGAATATTGTTTTCTTCCTTATCTCTTTTAATTAGATCTACTTTTATTTTTGCTTTGTCTGAGATTGGGATTGCTACACCTGTTCTTTTTTTAACTTCAACTGAAGCATAATATATTCTATTCAATCCTTTTACCTTTACTCTATGTGTATCCCTCTGTTTCAAATGTGTTTCTTATAAACACTGTAAGGTAGGATTACAATTTTCAGTCCATTCTGTTACCTGCTTCTGTTTTATGGGAGAGTTCATCCCATTCATTCCAATCCCAGTTATGATTGTTATCTGTGTCTTTTTCCATCCTACCTTCCCCAAACCTGTTTATGCTTTTATTTCTCCCTTCTCCCTTTCTCTCCTAAAAAAAAGCTTTACTTTTGACTACCATGTTCCTTAATCTTCCCTCCTTTATATCAGTCCTCTTCCTATTCTTTCCCTTTTCTCTTACTACTCCTTTTTTTTTTCCCTTTAGCATACTTTGTGTGTGTGTGGTGGAAGGGGGATGGGTGGGCCATTTTCAAAATTTGTTTATTTATTTTTCATTTTTAGCACACATTTTCACAAAATTTTGAGTTCTGAATTTTCTCCCCATCTCTCCCCTATTCCCCACCCCAAGATGGCAAACATATTGATTCCTCCTACGTCCAGTCTGCCCTCTCATATGTCCCTCCCTATCCTTCCACTTTTCCTCTTTCCCCTTACTTTCTTGTAGGCCAAGATGAATTTCTATACCTTATTGTCCCTGTATCTTATTTCCTTGTTTCATGTAACAACAATTTTTTTTTAATATTTGCTTTTAAAACTTTGAATTTCAGATTCTCTACTCCTTCCTTCCTCATCTCTCCCCCACTGGGAAGACAAGCAATTCAATAAAGGTTATATATGTATAGTTATGAAAAACATTTCTATAGTAGTCATCTTATGAAACACTGACTATATTTCCCTCCATCCTATTCCCTTCACCATTTATTCTATTTTCTCCTTTTACCCTGTCACTTTCAAAAGTGTTTGCTTCTGACTGTCCCCATCCCACAATTTGCCTAACCTTCTATCATCCCCCCTCCCTTTTATCCTCTTTCCTCCTACTTTCCTGTAGGGTAAGATACCCAATTGAACATGTGTGTTATTCCTTCTTTTTGCCAAGTCCAATGAGAGCAAGTTTGGCTCATTCCCTTTCACCTCTTTAATCTCCCCCTCCATTGTAATAGCTTTCTCTTGCCTCTTTTATTTGAGATAACTTGCCTTATTTTATCTCTCTATTTCTCAGTCTCTCAATTTTTCCTCTTTCACCTCTTAATTTCATTTTTTAAGTATCATCCCTTCATATTCAACCCACCCTATGTCCTCTGTCTATGTATACATGTACACACATATACACACATATGTATGTACATATATGCACACAAACATACACCCACCTATACATAAATATATGTATATATTTGTGTGTGTATATTCCCTAATTATCCTCCTACTGAGAAGAGTCTCAAGAGTTATAAATATCTCACTATATAGGAATGTAAATATATGAGTTTTAGTAAGTTCCTTATGATTTCTCTTTCCTGTTTGCCTTTTCATGCTTCTCTTCATTCTTGTATTTGAAAGTCAAATTTTCTGTTCAGCTCTGGTCTTTTAATCAAGAAACCTTGAAAGTCCTCTATTTCTTTGAATGACTATATTTTCCCCTGATGTATTATACTTAGTTTTTCTGGGTAGGTAATTCTTGGTTTTAATCCTAGCTCCTTTGAACTCCGGAATATCATATTTAAAGTCCTTCAATCCCTTAATGTAGAAGTTGCTAGATCTTCTTTTATCCTGATTGTGTTTCCATAATACTTAAATTGTTTCTTCCTGACTGTTTATAATATTTTCTCCTTGACCCAGGACTCTTGAATTTGACTATAATATTCCTAGGAATTTTTGGGGGGGATCTTGTGATCAGTGAATTCTTTCAATTTCTATTTTACCCTCTGATTCTAGAATATGAGGGCCATTTTCTTCTATAATTTCTTGAAAGATGCTAAGTTCTTTTTTTGATCATGACTTTCAGGTATTCCAATAAATTTTACATTATCTCTCCTGGATCTATTTTCCAAGTTAGTGGTTTTTTCATTGCGATATTTTGCATTGCCTTCTTTTTTTTTTCATTCTTTTGGATCTGTTTCATAATATCTTGATTTCTCATAAAGTAATTAGATTCTATTTGTTTCAATCTAATTTTTAAGGAATTATATTCTTCAGTGAGCTTTTAACCTTCCTTTTCTATCTTTCCAATTCTGCTTTTTTAAGTCATTCTTCTCCTCATTGGTTTTTTTAGACCTCTTTTGCTATTTGAGTTAGTCTATTTTAAAGTATTATTTTCTTCAGTATTCTTTTGCATTTCTTTTTACATGCTGTTGACTCCTTTTCATGATTTTCTCATATCCCTTTCAATTATCTTCTCAATTTTTCCTCTACTTCTCTTACTTGATTTTCAAAATCCTTTTTGAGACCCTCTATGGCCTGCAACCAATTCATATTTTCCTTGGAGGCTTTTGATTCAGGAGTTTGACTTTGCTGTCTTCTGATTCTATATTTCAATCCTCTTTGTCACCCCAAAAAATGATTCTATAATCTCATTTCTCTTTTTCTGTTTATTCATCTTGTCAGCCAAATACTTAACTTTTGAACTCTGTGACATGGTAGAACTCTGTTTCCAGAGTGGAGAGTGCTATTTCCCAAATTTCAGGGGTTTTACACAGCTGTTGTCAAACCTTCTTCTGAGCACCTGCCTCAGAACTGTGAGAAGAACTATCTCTCCACATCCTCTACAAGCTCCACCTTGTCAGCACTCCACAACCCAGGATCACCATTCAGAAATGTGACCCAGATCCAAGCAGAGCAAAGCAAGAGAATCCTGCTCCAGCACCAACAGAGAGATTCCTGCAATTGCCCTCTGTCCAGCCACTTGATCCCTCCACCATCTGTGGGCCTGGAGCTCTGGAAGTAGCTGTCACTGCAATAACCGCAGCTGCTGTCACTTCCACCACCCTAGGGTGGAGGCCAGAACATACTCTTCTCTCACCCAGGTCTTACAAAGTTTCCCCACTGACCTTTTACTTTGACCTCTTTGGTGTTTGTGGGTTGAGAAGTCTGGAAACCTCCACAGCTGCCAGTGATTCAGTTCCCTGAGATCTGCTCTGGCCAAGCCTGTGCTACCAGTCTATGCCAGCCTGGCCCACATGAGACTGTGCTCCACTCTCAGTCTGGTGCAATATACCCTTCCTGTCAGCCTGCCAGGCTGCCTTCCATGAGAGATTATTTTCATTTTGTCATTTTGTGGGTACTGTAACTCTAAAATTTGTTTAGAATAATTTTTACAGGTATTTGAGGTAATTGGGGAAAAGTTCAAACAAGTTCCTGCTTTTACTCCACCATCTTTACTCTGCCACCCCAACCTATTTTAGATTCTTTTTGCTTTTGCTCTTTCCCTCATTCTTTTTTTTTTTTTCCTTTCCTCTTTCTTTTACATTTGAGCTCTTCTCCCAGGGTTGAAGGGGCACTGTCTCAGGCTTCTTATGCCAACAGCTGCAGCCCATGTCTGTTTTCCTTGTGCTGCCTTGATGTTGCTCTGAGACCAATGGGGGACCCTTGTGCCCAGTGCTGTGCTGAGGAGGTGTGGTGGAGGGGGTGACTGGTACTTCTGTAAGTATTAGGGGTCTGGCAGCTTACCTGGCACTGAGTTGGGGTCCTAGTACTGGTGTCTTGTGTGAGTTAAAGCCATGTCTCCTGTTTCCCCACTGAAAGTATGTAGAGGTTTGGCCACTAGCATTCTTCTGTTTTTCTGGGGCTACAATGAAACACATGGATGTTCTCAGAGCTTGAACCTGCCCATTCCCCTGGCTATGATGAGGAACATAGGGGATTCTAGTCTTGGGATTTGCCTCCTCCAGTGCACTAGGGCTCAGGATCTACCGATGGTTTACTGAGCTGAGACTTGGTGCTGGAACAGTTCCTGTCTTGGACTGTGATCTTCTTTTATGCAAGTGAAACAGGTCTTTCTTGCCAATCTTCATCCTTTTACTAATTCTGGTATTCTAGGATTTGTTTCTGGGTGGCATTTTATGGTTGTTTGGATGTGAATATTGGACAGTTCTGGCAATTTATGGCTTATTCCACCATCTTGGCTTCCAGAAGTTTCAAACTCTATTTCTTTATTTGTGCTAAGCTATTTTGATGATTATTGTTTTGTAGCATAATTTGAATTTGGAACTTCTAGACCTACTTCCCTCCTATTTTTTTTCATAATTTCTCTTAAGTTTTTTTTTTTTTTACATTTTCTTTCTCTAGATAAATTTCATTATAATTTGTTATAGCTTTGGAAATTTGATAACTATGTAAACTGAATAAATAAATTAATTGGTAGCTCTGTCATTTTTATTTTTTTTTACTTTGCTTACTCATGAACAATGAACATTTCACCAATTTTTAAAATATTTATAAATTTTGTTTTATAATTCTATTCATATAATTAATTCTCCTGTGTCTTGGTAGGTAGACTCTCAATTTATTCTGCATGAAATAGGCCAATATATTTTCTAACTTCTCTAATTATTAGGGATTTTTCCCCCAGTTTTGAACTTCAATTTGTACATTGTGATTTCTTCCTATTGCTCCACTTTACCAGTGCCAAGTGGAACAGATATAAATCTCATTTCACATAAGAGCACTTCAAATATTTGAAGGAAGTAACTTTGTCCCTGTTAAGTCTTTGCTTCTCTGATCTAAACATGGCATATCAAGGAAGATTATCATGAAGACATAATGAGAAAAGACAAGAAACATTGTCCTGTAGTGTTGGATGTATAAGTTGCCTTTACAACATGTATTTCTTATGTGTGTTCTCCATATGTGTGTTTGCTCTTCCCATTTTTATGTGTAGTTGTTTGAGCTCCCAAGTTTATGGAGGAAATATTTTGTTACTAGTATTCACAATAGGTCATTTCAATAAATGTCTTTGCTTTTAGCACATTGCACCTGCTGACTAACTCTTGATTCATGGGAGCTCATGATTATCAGGAGTTGTGTCATCTATAAATAGATTGGAAATGTCCATCATGTCTGTTAAAATCACTAATAAAAATCATCAAACGGCACAGGACCAAGCAAATATCAATAGAGTACTTTACTGAAGATACCTTTCTGAACTGATGATGAAACATGAATAACTTCTCTTTGATTTCATATATCCAACCAGTTATTAATCTCTCATTATATTATCATCTTATCTACAATGCTTTTCCACAAAAACAGTGTGATACCTTATCAAAAGCATCACTAAAATCTATAAACATTTAAACAATGTTGTCATTGTCTTCCTACTTCAGAAGCCACATCTACAAAAGGAATGGGGCTAGTCTGCTGTAATCTGTTATTTATGAGGTCATGGTGGCTATTTGTAATTACTGCTTCACTTTTACTGAAATCACTTCATTTTCACTTTACATATGTGTGTGTGTATGTATGTATATATTTTCTTCTTGAAATTTTTTGGTACTTCTAACATTTTCCACAGTGAGGAATAAACAGCTGTCATAAGAGACAATGTCTTAAATATCTAGGGGAGGTCTAACAAAAAGGCAAGAGAAGTTAGAGAGTGAAAGATTACTTTTAGTGTGATTTAAGGGAGGAGGGATCAGAGGACATTTCATGAAACAGATGGCACTTGAGCTGGGCACTGGAAGAAGGGGAGGATTTAAAGAAGTAAATATCGAAGCTTATAGAGTGGCATGTGGAATCCCCTCCAGTCATAGAGAATGGAATAGAGACAGTGCACATTCCTGTTCAAAAATTGTGGACATCATAAAAATGGAAGGACCATACAAATAATTTTGTCATGGTAAATAGTTCTCCAAATCTTTAAGAAAGAGGCGATTTTTATTATTCCCTTTATCTTTATAATAGTAGTTCTCAAATGCAGTCTTATCTGATTCCACTAACATTTACCCTCCAGACCTCATATGGCACTTATTTTATAGCTCTCCAATATACTTATTGTGTAGTTTATTTTATACTTGTGTGTGTATATGTATATCTTTGCTCGATTAGACCATAAACTCTGCAAGTATAGGGAATAAGAATCATCTAAAGTTTGCATATTCCCTGGCACTGAACCCAGTGTCTTACATGCTTTAGATAATAAATATATATTTTCTGAATGAATGAATGAATGAATTTTGTGTGAACTCACAACAAAGGGGATAATATAGTTTAGATTTTTCAAATTTTTTCAGGTTTACATTCTTTGCCCATGCTCTTTTTAAATAAAGTTCTGGGCTTATGTTGATTGCTTCTTTGGGGAGTATATAACCTAATTGAGTCCATTATTTCCTACTTCTCTGATGCTAAAGTTTTGGTGTCTAGAAATTCCTCCCAGGTGAAAAGAGGAAATCTAGAAAACTTTCCTAAGATGTGGTAGCAGGGAGTAAAGAAGGGGCAGTCATGTGTAGAGCTATGATAGAGACCTGGACTGGAATCAGGAAGACTTGAAACAGGCATTTACCAGTTATGTGATCCTGAGTAAGTTTGCCTACTATAATTTTCACATCTGTAAAATGGGATGTTAATAGCACCTACTTCCCAAGGTTGTTGTGGGGATCAAGTGAGATATTTGTAAAAGTACTTTCCAAACTTTAAGGCATAATACAAATGCTAGCTATCGTGTGGCATGTGGTTTTAAAGACTGATTTGGCTTCATCACTCACAGCATACATATGTGTGTACATTTGCTCACATGAGCATATGCACATATATTTATATATGTTTGCATATGTGTACAAGTCTTTCTATACATATGCCCACATGCTGAGTTGGTGGGACAGGAGATATCTGCATATGTCTTTCAATACTTCAAGGACTCATGATTTTTTATTTTTTTTTGATGGGGATAGTTCTTCTACTCATAAAAGTTCCCGTCACTTCATGCTTTGTTTGATGGTCTTCATGAATTGCTAGGGAATGAACAAATTAGTAGTCATACTGATATAACAAAGTACTTTGCTTGCATAAATTCTGAAAATACAAGGCCACCTTCATGTTATGAAAGATGAGAAGTCATTAGCAGATGCACATTTTAAATAAAATAGTATATTAATGTAAAAAAATGACTTGGATCATAAATTTTTGAGAAAGTAAAGACCTCAAGATTTATCTAATTCAGTCCTCTCAGAGGCATACATAAGTTAAATTATTTTTTGGCATCACAGAGGTAGAATCAGAAGCAAAATTTGAACTTAGATCCTCTGATTCTATTTTTTTTAAAGAGTATTAGATTTGCAGTAAGAAGCATGGGTTTGAATCTCAGCCTTTTTACTTGCTTTCATGCTACATAATACATCAGAATGCCTGTTTGACACTATTTTCTATAGAACTAATTTCAGATTAAGGTAGGTCTATCATGGGTATTTAGATATTTAAAGTACTAAAAGGATTTCATTTTAAGGTGTTCTCCTTCTCTATCACACCAAGGTGGTCCCTCCACAACAATCCTGAAGAGAGTGTTAAAAAAGGATCTGAAATAGGATTCAAAACATATCACTTCTCATTGACTTTCTTACAAACACACATGCACATGTGTGCACACACACACACAAAACTATAAAATTATATAAACCCTCATTTATATAATGGAGCTTAAAATATTACTAAGTGCTTTCCTATCCATTCTTTAAAGTCCAAATCAACTTAAATAGCAGGGCAATTTTACTCATCTGTGCTTTGGTTGCATTTCCCAAAAGAATGTAAGCTCCTTGAGGACAAACACTGTTTAATTTTGGACTTTATTCAAATAGTACTTTGTTTTATATTTATCATGCATAATTGTAGGTTTTATTTAACTATGTAGGACTTCTCTGTTAGATGGACAACTCCATGAGGATAGGAATAGCGTCTTTAACTATATATCTGTTCCAACATTTCGCAGATTAAGTGTTTAAGAACTGTTTGCTGAATTGAACTGCTTTGCAGGCAAAAAGTACCACATAAATAAAGTTTATTCTCCTTATTCAATATAATTTATTCACTTTACAAAGCTACAAGGATTGCCTATGTGGATAAGAATTGCCAATGAGAGAATAAATCACACATCCACTCTCCTATTCTGGTTTATTTTATCTTCCATTACCTTCTGAACTATTTGTTGGACTCCAGAAACCCCCACTGTTTAGCACATATAGTTGTTAAAGGAACATGTGAATTCACTGAAAGTTTCCGAGGCATGAGAATATTCGCTTGCTTGTCACCCACTTCAAATTCTTTTTATCATAATCCACCAGGCAAATTTTCCAGTTGTTTTCAAAGGAAATGATTTAGCATCTTCTGCAATCACTAATAAGTCAGAAATCTACTATCCTTTAGAGTAATCAATGAGTTAGTTATTTTTAACCAAGTAACATAACATGCTTCTTTTTTTTTAGACCAAATCCTTAAACTGATTGTCATGAATAAGAGCTTTAAGGTTGATTCCAAGCCCAACAGCATTTACAAGGGGAATCTATATCGTAAATTATGAGTCATAAGAATTTATTCTATATCTTAACTTCTGAGTCATAAGAAGCTCATCGATTAATATATACCACAATTCTTGGCCATCGAAACATAATTGAGTGAAGAAGCTAACATCCCTATTCAAATAGTAGAGCAAATTCAACATTTGAGTCCTTACCAAGCATGTCTATCTGTGCTTGCTCCATGTTTGCAATAATATTTACACTTGTTCTGTATTCTGCATTAGTACTCATTCCTCTCTATAGGTCGATCATTAAATTATTCCTTGTATGTTAACCTATCATTACCCTTCTATGTTCATAGGCTCATCCGTGCTCTTAACACAGTTGTAGAGCTATTGGTACTGAATTGGTAGATTCCAAAGACCATCTCTGCTCACTATGTATTCATAGGTCTCCTTCTAATTATTCCATGTTCATGGCCTACCTACGGTGGTTTTATTCTTATGTGTTTTTCTCCCCATGTTCTATGGTCTTAGGGTTCCTTATCATGTTTGTAAAGTAATCTATACATCTTCCATAGTCCCAGGCCTTTGTGATCTAATTTCATCTCCATATGCGCATCTGTGCACCTTCTATATCTATAGACCTGTGTTCATAGGGTCATGTACTTTACTTCTGTGTTCTTAGATCTGAGTTCATTTTTTTCTCCACAAATATGATTTAAATCTCCTTCTGCCGGCCTAGTTCAGAAGAGATGCCTGAGCTAGTCTCTTTTATGAGCACGATGGCCAAAAATAATTTATTCCATGAACAGTAACAGTTCTGATCAGGTATCACCCTCTTACTTAAAAACAAAACAAAACAAAAAACAAACAAAAAAACCCCTGTCATTGTTTACCATAACCTTTAGGCTAAAGTTTAGGCTGTGTACCTTGTTCACCAAGGTTTTCATAACCTGTCCCTAGCCCACTTGTCCAGTTTTGTCACCTACTGAATGTTAGAAGAAAGTAAGGAAAGACGAAGGAAGGAAGGAAGGAAGGAAGGAAGGAAGGAAGGAAGGAAGGAAGGAAGAAAGGAGATAAACCTTTCTTGCTGATCTTCCAATTATCTTGTGCTAAAAGCTTGTTTCATTTCATCTTTTTGCTGGTTGTGCTGTTCGAGGATTTTGGGGTTGCTATTTTATCTTTGTTTGGAAGTGAATGTGTAATAATTATGGCAATTTACTGCTTCCTCCACCATCTTGCCTCCTGGAATCACATTCCAGAGTTTTACATGTACAGTAAACACATGATAGTTGGTTCAAAGATGTAACTTCAGTACAGACTCTTTATTAACAGGTACAATTTCATAATTTTTATAAGTGAGAGACAAATAATCAGATGATACTCAGTCTTTATTACAAGCAAACCTTTAGATTTTTTTTTTCATTCTGAGTTGAAGTGGTCCTAGCTTCTCAAATTTCAACATATTGTCAACAGGGCTAATAAGATCTTATGACCTAGTCAAAGTAGAAAGGTCCAAGGAGCCCCCCAGATAAGGACAATTTAAGGGAGTTTTGTTACTATTTCTCCCAACAGTAAGTTACTATTTTTATCCACTTTAAAGAAAATATAGTCCATTAGAAATTTAACAGTTTCCAAACATTTTGACCACATTATTTTAATAACTTAATTCACAGTAAAAAAACAACTTTCAGAATAAAAGAGAAATTACTTTTCTAATAGCATTTAAGATACATTGGCTTCCCCAGTTTCACAACATAAGAAAAAAATATAGAAACACAGTAACAAATATACATAATATCAGACATTTACAACATGAACTGAAATGTATTAACAGTAGAGTATCATCAATTCAGTTGAATTTCCAAAATAACTTACATAGAAAATCATTAATTTGATCACTTTTGATATTTTATACTGATTGCATTGAAGACCAATATGGAGTGCTTACATGGAGTAAAATTTATGTAGTGCTTTTGAATCCTTTAAAATCACCCGGTGAGCCAAATAAATCCTTTTATGCTCTAACCAGCCTCTACTGGATACTTTAAAAATGTTCTTGCGGCATCTCCTATTCTCTGAAGTTTTAACCCTGGAAAACACTCAGGGATTGGGGGATAGATTTCACATGGCTTATATGCCAATCCCATCCCCCTACTTTAGAATCTGAAAGACCCCTAAGCATTGGGACATCCCCTTTGAATGATACTCCAAGGGTAGTGTCATCATGCCACTTAATTCATTTCATGGTACAAACATTTTCTATATTTTTCATATCATGGAGAATAACCAAAGAAAGTTTCTCATCTCATTCTTACATGAATGAAATCAAAACCCCTCCAGAAACCTCTTTCCAAAATCTCCAAATCCTTTATTTTCAGACCTTCTTTTCAGTGTCACTGCAAATGGACTATAGGCTTCTTAAGTTTTATCCACTTCCTTGTATCCTTGCTTGTTAAACGTTCTCTCCCTTTATTAAAACCCTTCAAAACTGCCCCTTTCTTTATTTTCTTTTCACATTCGAATTCAGTATTTCTCTTACTTTTTTCTACTTGCTAATTCCTCTGTTTATTTCCTAATAATATTCCAGACCATCTATAAAATTGATCTTCATGCCACTGAAGGTTTCCTTAAAAATTTACCACTAGTTTTTATTATACAAAATCGCTTAATTGAAAATCTGTTGCCTTCAAAATTCTTATATGCTTAACAAAGTCATGATCTATTCCAATACCTTCTGTTAACTTTGCTTCTAGTTTACCTAAACAATTAATTCTGTTACATACAATGGTAATACAAAACAGTCTTCCAAATCAGATTTTTATTCAATTGCAAGTTGCTCCCTGATTTAAACAAGCTTTTCTCTTTTCATGATCAAAAGCCAGTTAGTAACAGGCCATTCTTAAATTTAAACTGCAAACCTAATTTTTTTTTTCTCTTTTTTCTAATCAGTGAAATAATCTTCCTTCTTTGAACTAAAACAATACATCTTACACTCTCCAGGGAAAAGGCAATGGAAGGTCTAAGTCATGGGTAGCGAACATTAGGCCTCAAGGTGACATGTGGCCTTCTAGGACCTCTGGTTCAGCCTTTTGACAGAATTCAAGTTTTACTGAACAAATTCTTTCATTAAGGGGATTTGTTCTGTGAAGGTTGGGTTCAGTCCGAGGGCTGCGCTTGAGGACCTAAAGGGCCACATGTGGCCTTGAGGCCATAGTTTCTCTACCCCTGGCTAAAGCACTGCTTCCATTTAACTTTCACAGAGTTTTCTTACACACACACACACACACACACACACACACACACACACACACACGCGCATGTGTGTGTGTGTGTATGTATATATATAGAGAGAGATCTATATAGATATCTATATATCTACAAAGGTATCTATATCTATCTATAGACATATATCTATATCTATCTTTCTATCTATCTATTAGCAGCTAGCTGGCACAGTAGATAGAGTATTGGAAATTAATTTAGGAATATCTGAGTTGAAAGCCAATCTCAATAATTCCCTAGTTATTTGATCTTGTGAAAGTCACTTAACCTTTGTCTTCCTCAGTTTTCATATATATAAAATAGAGATAATAATAGCACCTGCCTCCCAGGGATGTTGTGGAGATAAAATGAGATAATATCCATAAAGTGATCTGAAAACCTTAGCATACATGTGTATATTCACATGCAAATATATGTATATATGTGTATATATATATATATACACATTCATATAGTCATATATGCTTAGATATACACACATGTAAATATACTTTGCACAAAGATGCACATATGTGAACATATATAAATACATTGTTGTTGTTGTTCAGTTAGTCAATTTAGTCTCTTCATGACCCCATTTGGGGTGTTCTTGGTAAAGATACTGGAGTGATTAGCCATTTCCTTCTTTTTAAAAATTAATCAATTAATTAGTTTTTAACATTCATTTCCACAAGATTTTACATTTCAAATTTTTTCCCCATCTCTCCCCTGCCCCTACCTGAGATGGCATGCATTCTGATTACCCTTTCTCCCAGTCTACCCTCCCTTCTATCACATCCCCCCTCACGTGATATCCTTCACCCTTAATTTTTTTGTAAGCAACATAAATTTCTATACCGCATTGCTTGTATATCTCATTTCCTGGTTGCATATAAAAAACAATTTTCAACATTTGTTT
>CM053585.1:321463060-321474293 GCA_028646515.1 Pseudochirops corinnae | reverse complement strand
TCACACATACACACACATATACACACATACAACTTGAAGCTTGGGACAGTACCTCCCTGAATCATGATGATCAGAGACCAACTTTATCATAAAGTCCAAAATCATGAAATAGTTCGGAAAAAATGAGCAATAATGGTAAAACCAACAACAAAAAAAGAACTTGACCATAAAAAAAGCTACTATGGAGGTAGGGAAGACAAAGACATAAAATCAGAAGAAAAAAATATAAAAATATCAACAAGCAAAGCTTCAAAGAAAAATGTGAATTTGATCCAAGTCCAACAAGAATTCCTGGAAGAGTTAAAGAACTAGATGAGAGAGATAAAGGAAAAAAAATAGGAAAAGTGAGAGTGATGCAAGAAAATTATGAAAAGAGAATTGACACCTTGTTAAAAGGCACAACAATTACTGAAGAGAACATGTGAAAAAACAGAATTGCCATAATGATAAAAAAAAAGGCACAAAAGTTCACTAAAAAAACAAAAAACACAAATAAACAAAAAAAAAATCCTTAAAAAGCAGAATAGGCCAAAGGGGAAAGCAGGTACAAAAGTTTACTGAAGAAAATAATTACTTAAAAATTAGAATTGTACTGAAACAATGTTCAGATACGTTTTGCTGGGGTAGCTGGGTGGCACATTGAATAGAACACTGGCCCTGCAGTCAGGAAGGCCTAAGTTCAAATCTAGCCTCAGACACTTAACACAAAACTCACCTTGGGATAGTGACCTTGAGCAAGTCACTTAACCTTAATTGGCCTACCTTCCCCCCTCCAAAAATAACACACACACACACACACACACACACACACACACACACACACAAAACAGATATGTTTTGCTTTACTGAGCAGGTATTCTAAATTGAAGCCCCAACTAGAAATTAAATCTTTATTGTGGTTATCTATTTTTAGCATCCTGTTTTACCAGTTTTTTAAAATTTTATTATTTCTGCTTAACAGTATTATATTTTTCCCAATCACATGTAAAGATATTTTTCAATATTCACTTATATAAAATTCTGAGTTCCAAATATTTTTCTCTTTCCCTACCCTCACCCCTCCCCAAGACAGCATGAATCTGATATAGGCTATACAGGTACAATCTTATTAGACATTCAGTAGCTCATTGATGTGATTCTATGCTTAATTTTGATATCTAACACCAATGAGATATTGTGTTCTTCCTAAAAGAAACCACTCCCACTTGGGAGTCTATTCTTTCACTGATGTCCATTAGAGAATCTGAAGACTAATTATCTCAAGGTAATAAGGAAATATATTAATGTCAATTCTTTTAACTATTGTTTTGACAATAGGAAGAAGTTTAAAATTTACTGGAAATTTTGTCAATTCAGCATTGAAATACATTACAGTCTTTTTGAAGAATGATGATTTTTTTTCACTTTAAATCTGTCACTTCATCAAACTTTTAGGTGTGCAAAAGAGAATTTTGAAAGATAAATTTAAAATAAATGGTTAACTTTGTGAAAAAAATAGAACAAGTAAATTGAAGCTAATGAATTCATGAAACATCAAGAAACAATGAAACAAAGTCAAAAGAATGGAAAAAAAAAAGAAGAAAATGGGACATTTTTCATTGAAAAAACAACTGACCTGGAAAATAGAGGAAGGACAGATAATTTAAGAATTAATGGCCTACCAGAAGGCTATGATCAAAAAGAGGCTAAATATTATATTTAAAGGAATTATCAAAGAAACTGCGCTGATATCTTAGATCCAGAAAGTTAAAAAGAAATTGAAAGAATCCATCAATTATCACCTAAAAGAGGAACCAAAATAAAAGCTCTCAGAAATATATTATAGCAACATTCCAGAACTCCTGGGTGAGAGAGAAAAAATTATAAGCATCAAGAAATAACAATTCAAATATCTTGTAGTCACAGTCAGGTTAACACAAGATTTAGCAACCCTCATGATAAAGAAGCCTAGAGAATGGAACGTGATACTTCAGGAGGCAAAGGAGCTAGGATTACGACCAAGAACAATCTATCCAGCAAAACTGAGTATAATCCTTGAGGGGACAAACTGGATATTTAATGAAATAGAAGACTTTCAAGTACTGCTGATAAAAATTTCATTGCTGAATAGATAATTTGATATTCAAATATAAGATTCAAGAAACACATAAAAAGGTAAATATAAAAGAGTAATCATCAGGGTCTCAATTAACCTGTTTATATTCCTTTATGGGCAGATGATGCAGGTAACTCCTAAGAACTTTATCATTATTAGGGCAGTTAGAAGGAATCTACATAGACAGAGGGCATGAATGTGAATCAGTTATATTGATGATCTCTAAAACTGTAAATAAATAAAATGAATGGGTGAGAAAGAAGAATGCACTTGGAGAGGGGGAAGGTAGAAGCTAGAATGGGAAAATTTTTCTCGCACAAAAGAGTTTTATAAGGATGAGTTCTTATAGAGTATGTGAGGGCGAAATGTGGGGATGGATGGTAGGCAATGCTTGAATCTCACTCATCAAAATTGGTTCAATGAAGGAAGAAAAAAAATATATACATACTCAATTTGTATAGAGATCTATCTTATCCAATGGGAAAATAGGAGGCAAAGGGGATAAGACATATGGGGCAGGGGATAAATCTTTTGGAATGTATAAGATCACTAAGGAAGAGAGTATAGAGAAAAAATGAGGGAATAAACTTTGAGTGAATCTGCAGTTAGTAGATATGAAATGGGTGATGAATCAACAAAGATACTGACAGGTAAGAGGAGAGCTAGGAGAGAATATTTTCATGAAAACCCAGAGAGGAGAGAGTGTTCATGAGTGAAGGTAATTGACAGAGTTGAAGGCTACAGAGAGGTCAACAAGGATAAAAAATAGAATTGGTAGTTAAGAGATTATTGGTAATTTTGTAGGAAGCACTTTCAGTTGTGATTATGTCTGAGACAAGAAGGCAGAAGATTAGGAAGGAAGTGAGAAACTGAGAGGAGAGGAAGTAGAGGCACTGGGAGAAGGCTTTTTCAAGGAGTCATAAGAATGAAATTAACTAAGTTGGGCTAAAACTAGAGTACAATCAAAGTCTAAGTTTTTCATTTCACACATAGTTCAGGACCTTTAGGGCCAAGAATGACAGAATATTATTGTTCTGTGGTTTGTCCTTTATTCTCAAAGAGGACTATGACATAAAGGAGATGATGACATGACTTGCAATTGACTTTGATTTGAGTGAGCAAGGGCTGTGCAAAGTCACCAGTCTCACTTTTTCCTCCAGAGCATCTGGGTCCAGTGGCCAGATATTCATTAGGATGACTGGAGATGGTCCTGGAGGCAGTGACCATCTAAAGCTAAGGTCCTTTCAAGTTCTTACTTTGAGTGAGACAATGCCCATTCAGTGGGCTTCTTTAAGAAGTGAGTCAAAGGATGATCTCTTTAATAAAAAACAAAAATCAAATTGGGAGGAGAAGATCCTCAGGATTGATAGTCAAAAGAGAAACAGTTACTATGTAAATTCACTGTGAGCCAGGAGTGCTCAAAAACTAACCATGAAGTGGTGCTTGTGCAGGGACCTATTGTCCAATCCATGAGATCCAGAGTAAATTAAGTTTCAGGCTGGTTCTTTGAGAAACTTGGGGCTAAAAATTACCATAGAAGCCTAGAATTTAGAGCATCAGATATGAATAGTCCTCATAATACTAAAATGTCAGAGCTGAAAGTGGCTTAGGCATTACAGAAGCACAAAATGTGAGAACTAAATGGGACTTTGGAGATTATCTAGTTTAATCTTCTCAATTTACAAATTAAGTAAAGGAAGACTAAAGAAGTTAGATGATTCATTGTCATTGATCTGGTAGAAGTTAAATGTCTCTTTCCTTCTTTCCTCTTCTAAACCAAGACTGAAACTGAGCTTTGGGATTTTAGTGAACTTTAAAACACAGCCACCTTAGTTTCCAGGCTTGTGCATTGGCAGATTAAGGAACAAGGTACTATTTCTGCCAAAGAGGAGATGCTATTAAGAAATGCTTAAAGGTATACAAGAGAAGGGTGAAATTAGTTGACACAGTGGACAGAGTACTGGGCTGGGAATAAGGAAGACTTATCTTCATCAGTTTAAATCTAATTTCAGACACTTACTAGCTGTGTGACCCTGGGCAAGTCACTTGACCCTGTTTGCCTCAATGCCTCTTCCAAAATGAACAGGAATGGTGAATCATTCCATTCTCTTTATCCAGAAAACCCTCAAATGGGGTCATGAAGGGTTGGACGCAGCTGAAATGACTCAATAAAAGCAACAACAAATACCAGAAAAGAGCACTAGATTAAGGGTGAAAAAGAGGATTTGAGTCCTTAAACTTCTGCTTATGGACTATGTGACTTTGTGCAAATTGTATTATGCATCAGATTTCCATCTATAAATGAGTGGGGTGGATTGGAGGGTCTCTAAGGTCCCTTCCAGAATTAATTGTTATAGTCATCTACAATTTAATAACCTTTCATAAGAAGATATTATTGGGAATGCAAATTAAAATTTTAAAATGTAGAGATATTTAATGTGCCACCACAAAAAGAGCTGCTATAAATATTTTTGTACATGTGGGCCCTTGCCCCTTTTTCATGTTCCCTTTTTGATATAGACCTGGTAGTGGTATTGCTGAATCATAGGATATGAAGTTTTATAGCCCTTTGGGCACAGTCCCAATTTGCTCTCCAGAATGATTGGATCAGTTCACAACTATACCAATAAAGCATTAGTGTTCCGATTTTACCATATTTTCTCCAGTATTTATAATTTTCCCATTTTGTCTTGTTAGTCAGTCTGATAGATGTGATGTTATTCCTAGGCTTTTTAACATTCTTTCAATATCTTTGAATGACAAATATCCATTCAGATCAGTTCAAGCATTTCTTGAATACATACTTTGTAAAGGGCATAGAAGGAGCTGTCCTAATTATTGGAATTACACAGACAAAAATATTTTCTGCCTCCAAGGAACTTATATTCTGGGAGAGGGGGGGTAAATGAAATAAAAATACAGAAAATATTTATAAAGAAATATAAAGTATTTTTGTTGTTTGAGTAGCATAATATGCAACTCAGGAAAGACCCCTTGTATAAGGCAGCAATTGAACAGTCCTTTGGAGGAAGTTAGGGATCCTATGAGACAGAGCTAGAAAAGGAGAACATAGGCATAAACTTGCACAAAGGCAAAAAGCTGGAAGACAGATTTCTACTAGCAAGTAGATGGTTTTGGTTAGAAGGATGCATAGGCCTTTAAATGCTGAACAAAGGAGTTTGTATTTTAGAGACAATAAGAAGCTACCAATGCTTCTCAACCATACTATATTTTTAACTCTACACTTTAGAGATATCACTTGTGGCAGATGTGTGGAGGACAGATTAATGAGGGAGAAAAACCAACTAGATACAAGTAGATTAATTAAGAAACTATTTCTTTAGTCCAGAAGAAAGGTGTTGATGGTAATGATTGTGTGAGTATAGATGAGGTGACTGCTTTGAGAGATCTGGAGGCAGCATCATTAAGATGATAAGGATTCTAGCTATCATTTCTGTAATGCTTTAAGATTTGTAAAGCACTTTACAAATATTACATTAACCTTGGGAGTTAGGTGCTCTTATTACTTCCATTTTATAGAGGAGGAAAATGAGATAGAGTTTAAGTGATGTATCTCGGGACTTGACAACTGATTAGTTACACATTATGAGTGAGAATATAGTGTCAGTGTAAGTCATGAGAAATGTTGGATTTTGAGAGGAAGATGAGTTCTTTTGCCAAATTAGATGTCCTATGTGTAGTTGGCATATTTTAATTTAGAAATGTATCCATATGTATATAGATCTTGGAGTTATCTGCATAAAAATCACAACTGAACCCATTGGAAGTGCTGAGATTAGCGAGAAAGGGTGATAATGTGGAGAAATAAGAGGTTTCAGGAGAGATCTTTGGTGCTCACTCACGCAAAAGAAGTGGGAAAGTGGAAAATTATCTAGCAAAGAAGACTGAGAAGGAATGATCAGATAGGTAGGAAAAGAACTAGGAGAGCATTGTGCCATAATAAATCAGAGAGAAGAATGTACCTGTGAGAGAATGGTCAACAGTGTCAAAAAAGTAGAGATGATTAATGCAGATGAGTACTGGAAAAAGGTCATTGCAGTTAGGAGATCATTGATAACTTTGTAGAGAACTTTGTAGAGAGACATTTCAGTTGATTAGTAGAATGGAAAACAAGATTGCAAAGGACAAAGAAGTGTTGGATGGGGAAAAGAGAGAAAGTAGAGGTAATGAATATAGAAAATTTTTCTTCCCCTTATTCCCCCCGGAGTTTAACAATGTAAGGGAGAAGAAATATAAAATGACCTATTCAGTAGATGGCATAGTCAAGTGAATGGATGAGTTTTGGACGTTTTTGTAGCAGTCCAGGAAGGAACCAATGGATAGTCAACCTCTCAAATGAAAGATTTAAGAGTGCTATAACAGTGAGCTGAAGTTAATAATATGAATTAATGTAAAGTACTGCATTTGAATTCAGAAAAAAATAAACTGCATAAAGATATGGTGGTCACATCATAACTTGAAAACTTTCATGTAGACAAAAAATAAATCTTACAAAATCAATTCTAATCCAGTTACTGCCTTGGATGGAAAGTTAGGGCAGGTGATTTCGAAGTTACCTACCAACCCAGTGATTCTGTGATTTTGCTCTGCAAAGACTATTATCCTAGCATTCTATGATTCAATTTTAGCAATATTCTAAAATTCTAAGATTCCATTATTGGAATAAGATTATTATAATGCTGAGGAGTTGTTATTCGAAGACTTTTGTGCTCCAATTATCTTAAAGAGTTGTTGTGTTAGAGAGGAATCTGGCAATGTGTGCATGCAAACTGTCTGTATCTACATCTATATCTATCTACCTATCTACCTACCTATCCATTTATAATTACTAGGTCCCTCACAATAGTTTTATAGTAGACAAAATAGTGCTTATAGTGTTGTAACTGAGTGTTTGGGGATGAGGTAAGAATTTTCCCATGGAAGCAAAATGTGGATATAAATGATGCCATGGCAGTCAAATGCTATCATGTCATTTTTCTTCTTTATAAACTCGATACCAAGAACCAAAATTCTAATCAAAAAGTCAATTTTTTAAAAAAGTTCTTCTTATATCTCTTGAGCTAACTGTTAACCAATAGAACTTATTCAATAACATAATTGAAGTTAATTCTGATGAGTAAATCCTATTGCCACCCAAACACTGGGAAGAGGGCAGAGAGGTATGTGGTCGAGAGAAAGGTATACAGCAGGGCAGCTCTGAGCCTCTTGGTCTCTTTGAGGGCCAAATCTAACTAACTCAACAAAAGAAAATCAAAACAACTAATCCCAAGAGCACACATGAGTTTCTACCACTGAACTAAAGCAATTCCCAACTGGTTTAACAAGTTTTTAACCAAACAAATAAAATGTCAATAGACATTGCCCATTAAAACCTGATCTTCGGGCCTCGGGGTCTCAGGGTTAGCCATGTAATTTACTTCTGCTGATGGTCAAATGGCCTGAATACAGAGGTCACATTTGCTCTAACCTAATGACCTTTCCTTCCTTCATGCCCAGGAGTTATCTAATTGTGAAACCCTTTATGACACTTGACTTCACTATTCTCATGGGTTTCAGGACCTGACCCTTCTTTAGTCAAGTCATAGGGGTTTAAGAAAAATCATGAATTCTCTGAATATTGCCATGTTTTGAGCTATTTCCCTCCTTCTAAGAAATATGACCAGATCTCCCCAACCTTAAACAAGAAACAGAAGGCAAGAAAATCCTTCTTTAGACTGTGTTGTCTCATTGAATTCACATTCTATACCACCTGCTTTTCACTCCCCAGTCCTAGAGACAGCTATCTACTCTTAATATTTTAACTCTGTTAATCCTTTAAATTCTGATTGCTAATTCTACCACTACAGTGATGTTGATCTCTATAAGATAGTCAATGATTTCTCAGTTGTAAGGCTGGAGACCTTTTCTCAGAACCCATACTTTTTGACCTTTCTGCTATTTTGATTTTATCTACTTTTCCTTTCCCTTGCTACTCTCTCCCTTTGGCTTCTCTGACACCTATTACTGACTGTCTGAATCTAAACCGGATTACCCATTTCCTATTCTCTTTAGAAGGGATATACCCCAAGTTTCCATCTTGAGCTTTTCTCTACATTCTCTCTTGGTAAGGTAATCTCTTCAGCCTTATTTTCTTCCACATATCTATATAGGTTTTTAAACTTCAAATCTTTTATGTTCTCCTTCAGAGCCTCTACATATTCTGAAAGATCTTCCCCTTTATCTTCTAAATTTTGTCCTGTTTTTTGCCTTTGTTATTTTTTTCTGTTTGAAAAGAGTTGTGATTCGTGACCTGATTTAATTGCTAATATCTTCTTTTAAAAGTTTTATTTTTCTTTAGAACTATCTTGTAGGTTTTTTTTTTTACTCTTGTTTATTAATCTCTGGGAGATTCATAGAATACTTTTTATCTAGGATTTTTTCCCTTGTAGCACACATGTGTTCATTCTATCCTGTCCTCTTTTGAATTTTTATCCTTTTCCCTTTAGGTGCTTATCATTTCATCTGCCTATGCTAATCACCCTTCTCCTTCTAATTATTTTATGTTTTCTTCCCATGACTGAGCAGAATCTTCTTCAGCCACCTCTTGTGGGATGTATGTGTGTGCATGTATGTATTTATGTCATTTCTAGCTGAATTACTTCCATGGAAGGACTGGATAGTTTGGATAGACTGGACTCTGGTAGCCCAGTGCTGAATTGCAAGCTTTGGAGACTTTTTGCCCTAATTGCATCATACATACAATATGGAACAGAGATAGCAACTCTAAATATTCATTTGCCCAATGTTATTTCAAGGTCTTTAAAAAAAACTTTGTGTATATTTTGTCTCTTTATCTTCTGGATTTAGCTTTAGTTATCACATCTCTGGACGTAATATTCCAGAGTTTATGTCATTTTTCAAAGTTATTTTGAGTTAGAGAATTTTATAGAAAATAACTACAGATGCAGGAGAAGTGCACATCAAAGTACTGAGAAAATGGCATATAGTTTAGGAATCACTAGGGAGTAGTATGGGGGTCTGGTTCCAGGTCAAAAATAAAAAAAAGAAAAGTCATATATCTAAGTTAGGGGACACAAGGGTCAGAAATCAGGTTGCTTTCAGAAGGGGAAAAGGAAGAAGAGGTAGATGACCAGAAAGCAGGTAGCATGATTTAAAATTGTCCAGGAAATGGTATAGAGCCTAGGTTCCAGTCAATACAGATAAGGGATCATCTATTGGAACCCAATGGCAACAGGAGCAGAGCAATAAATGCACACATATGCATATATGTGTATGTTTACAGATATTACCTATATAGATTTTATATATATGGAGAGAATGAGAAACAGAGAGAGAGACAGAGAGAGAGAGCAATGGTATCTATCTTTGCATATTACATTTGTTTACATATCAATAGTCTTGTAGTGCTACTATATGACCAAGATTTAGACAAAAATGAGAAATTATGGTTAGAGAAACTGATCATCCTAGGACAATTGTCTCCTGATATCTTAAAAAAGGGGAAAAAATAGCATGGATTCTTGAAGTATGTACATTTGTTTTAAAAAGATACACACATAAATACACAAAAATATTCCATACATGCATATATATTCTGTCCTAACAATTATATACATTATAAAACTTACAAAGTTAGAAATTATTTTTAAAAAGGATGTATACAAGATAAAATAATATTTGATCTTAGGGTAAATAGGAAATCACTAGAGTTTATTGAAAAGAGAAGTCAGATGGTCAAACCTGCACTTCAGAAAATTCACTTTAGTAGCTGTTTGGAGGATGGATTGGTGAGGAGTGGGATTTGAGGCAGGGTGATAAATTAGATTAGGGAAAAAGGAAAAGAATCTATATACTCTAAAATATTTATAGCAGCTCTCTTTGGGGTGACAAAGAACTGGAAATTGTGGGTATGCTTGTCAATTGGGGGATGGCTGAATATGTTGAGGTATATGATTTTGATGGAATACTATTGTGCCATAAGAAATGATGAGCTCGATGATTTGAGAAAGACACAGATAGACTTGTGTACAATAATGAAGAGAGAAATGAGCAAAACCAAGGGAAGATATTAGTGTGTATACCACACACACACACACACACACACACACACACAAACATAACAGTAGCATCTGTAAAGCAGGGGAGAAAGAGGGAAAAAAAAAGAAAATTACATGATAACTTCATTATATATTTTAAAGTAATAGCAAGTTGTACATAATAGATTTGCAGTTTCATAGATTATCATCTTTTCCTTCTATTCTACTATGTTATGGAAATACTTGTTTTATTTCTTAAATTCAGAATAAAACAAATAACTTTTAAAAAGCTATTATAATTTACAAGACAAAAGGTAAAGAGGAGAAAAACTAAGATGCTGGCTGTATGAATAGAGAGAAACTGACAGATATGAGAGTTACTGAGGATAAAAGGTAAGATATGGCACAGATTGAATATATGGGGTAAATGATGGAGGAGTCAAAGATCACTCTTAGAGTGTGAACTAGGTGATCGAAAGGATAGTGCATCCTTAACACTGATACAGAAATTAAGAAGAGGAGTTAATGATGACAATATAATAAGAAGCTTAATTTCACAAAAATCCATCTATCCCTATTTATCTGGAATTTCTCATTCTGTCCTTAAAATAATTGAAAGGAAGAAGGCAGAGTTCTTAGTCCTTGGGCACTGCCTCTTTGAGGGGGAAAGTCACAATTTTTGCGTAAGTTCTTATACTATTTTTTTGTTTGAAAAACTCTTTTGGAATTTTTCAAATATTAAAAAAAACTGCTTGATGCTATTTTATAGTTTAGCGTACTGTAAAGAAGATGTGAATTTAGCATTCCTAGTAAATATGGACTGTTGAAATTATAGGGCTGGTCTTGAGTAGAGCTGCATCAGTGATTTCTGTATAACATTCAATAAGGATTTTTGAGGCTACTGCAATGAATATTTGAAAGATATATTTAAAAATGCAGAATTCTTAACTTAAGCATTTATTTAATAGACTGCCCTTCTGAAAAGTCACTTGGGGAATGCGATAGAAAAGGGGGGGGGGGAAGAAAATCTATTATAAATCAATAGAAACATAAATGTTTTTTTTCTTCAGGGTAAAGAATA
>CM053585.1:321427248-321454523 GCA_028646515.1 Pseudochirops corinnae | reverse complement strand
TTAGAAAAAGTAATTCCATTTAAAATATTGATAAGATAAGTTAATTAGGAATGAACCTACCAATTTATATTTCAGTTCCATATAGATACAAATATAAAATGCTCTGTAAAAATGCAAATAATTACTTAAGTAGCTAAAAAGAAAATATTCTGTCATGATGATTTGGTTATGCCAACATAATGAAATATCATGATACTATGTAAACAAATTCATAGATTTTAGTTTATACAATTTTAGAGAGAAATAAAAAATGATAACAAAATTCACTTGGAGGAACTATAGATCTCAAAACTCAAGGGAAAAAATGGTAATAGCAGAAATAAACGAGTATTAGCACTACTAGACCTCAAATTATACTATAAAGCAGTAGTCATAAAAATGATTTGATGCTGGTTAAACATATAAAAGTAGTATTAAAACAAATACTTTTAGCATTGACATTATTCTGGGGACACTATGACTGAGAGTCATAATTTAAAGTGTGGGTTCACCAAATGACAAGGAGGAGAATCATAAGAATAATGAGTTGGATTCCAGCATGGTACCAATGAGAAAATTATAAAAGTAATTTTTCGGACTAATTTCAAGGAGTGTTAAAGATATCACTGGATATATATGACATGAAATATAAGTGAGCTGGTCATGTAGCACGAGTTTAAAACAACTAATGGACAGTTCAAATATTTTACTAATATCCATTTATTATTGAGAAATAGAGGAAGGCTTCTATCATATCATCATTCAAGGAGTTGAAGGAGGCCATGAATAAGAGTCACACAGTATGCAAAGGTTTGTTGGGTCTCAAAGATGTGACAAGAGAGATCATTTCAAAGATCATTTTACTATAAATGCCAAGTGAGTTATAAAACAGTGATGTATATTTGACAAATATATAGGACTTTTCATTGAAGATGTTCCACATAGAGTCCAAATGAAGACCAGATTTCCTTTAGAAGATGAAGTCTTCCATATCATTCCAAAATAACCACAACGAGGTTATTCATTCATTTATATTTCAATGTCTTAAAATGATTTAGTAGAAGTATCGTCTCCATGTAGAGGTAGGTGACAGTCCTATTTATAAATGGATAAATAATCATGTTAAGGTTGATCTGCAGTACTTTGGAGAGATGGAGGCAGAAGATTTTTTAAAATGTAAATAGATAGAAATTCAGTTAACCAAACTTTAATTAGACTTCTTTAATTTCTTTAACTTATTTAATTAGGAAAATAGATGGATGGCAGAAGACCTGGGACATTTCTTCAAGTGTTCTCTTTGGCTAGGGTATGTCCAAAACAATCATCCACAAATTGGTAATCTTTATATTTTGAAGAAATTAAGAGCCCTGAACATGAAAATATTGCTTAAGGATAAGTTAATTTGTGAGCAATCTTTTTCTCAGAACTGATTGCAAAAAGAGTCATGCAATTATCTCAATAAAGTAGCTAGAATAGTGTTCTAAGGTTTGCATCATCTGGCTTCTCCACCAGTTTTGGCATCTTGGCTTAATTTTGCTCATTTAATAATTGCTAGAATGAGACAGGCTGAAGATTCTACTCTTTCACTCAACCACTGAGTTTAGGAATCCCCAAGCGGTTTGGCTCAGATCCAGTCCTATTCTTGCATCCTTATCCCCTCTATACAGATCATTTCTAAATACATTTCATTGGCAATGGACTTTTCAGGAAATATTTTCTCTCTCTCTTTTGTTGTTGTTGTCTAACTAATTTGCCTACTGTGTTCTAGTTACATTTTTCTTCCGAGGAAAAGTGAATGATTAAAAACAAAGGGCAAATATTGTATTTTTAAGGGAGAAAAATTCATAGAGAATAAGAGAACAGATTTTTTCTTGATCCCTTTTCCAGTTGAGCTTTTTAATCTATCTTTTAATATCAATCTCAAATGTCTACTCTTCCATGAAATCTGTATTACAAATAAACATCATCTTTACTCAGATCGCACAAATCAAAATTTTTGTACCTCTCTAATGTACTCCTCATGCATATTTGTGTTTGTGTCCTAGTTCTCTACTAAAATGAGAGATCCTGGAGACCAGGAAAAATTCTTTACCCAAATTGTGTATATTTTCGAATCCTTATCATATCATTTTCACATAGTAGTGTATTATTATTTCTTGAATTTTCCAGAAGTTAATTATGTATAGAATTCCTATTTATGAAATTTATTTCATTCTGTAGTTTGTTTTTCATTTTGAAAACAATATCTCACAGGAAGAGTATGGGACTAGGAAAAGAAGACTTGGGTTTATCACTATTTAGCTCTATGAATTCAATTTCTCACTGTCTGTCTGACTGATAAAATGAGGAAGCTGAATTAGATCATAGGATCTTAGAATTTAATGTTAAAAAGAATCACAAAACCTCTAAGGACACTTCTATCTTTAACCTCTGGCTCTATGACTTTAAATTCAAATGTTTGTTCAACACCTACCATATACTAGACGCTGTGTTAAGCATTGGGGATACAAAGACAATAATGAAACCATTCTTGCTTTCAAAAAGCTCACATTAATTGAATATAATTCCCTTTCAGCTTTGACACACTATGATTCTAATTATATGGACTTATCCTTCTCTTAAAAATTGATGATCCTATGATTGTTTTGTATCTACTGCATGAAAAAAATAATAAAACTTTATTTTTAAGATGATAAATATGACTAGATTTGTTCCCTTTGTAAAATGAAGATACTGTCTCCCTTGCTTTGCCAAAGAATTATGTCTATGGCATGGCTGTAAGCCTAGAAGTCATGTTACTGGCCCCTGAGACATAATAAAGGTTAGAATCTAAAGAAATTGAGATAGAAGATAATGCCTTGAAATTTGATTTACCTAATTGTTTTTGTTTCTCTGAATTTTCCCTTTTCACTCATCTTCCTTGATATAGGAAAAAAAAATCTTGGGGTTGAGAACATGAGAGTTGGGATGGGGTTCAGACTCAGGTCATACTTTATAAGAGAGCAAAAAGCAGGTAAGAGGTGCTTTTTCATAGTCCAATGATTGTATATGAGAGCTCAGCCTTTCTAAAAGTTGTCGCTTAATTTTTTGAACTTTAAACTAAAAACAGAGGCAGCTCCTTTTGTTACTTGTGCTAAGAGGAAGAGATTTTAGCTAAGGACTCCAAATTAAGCCAGAATTGAAAACAGAGAGTAATTTATCAACTTTAGAATGAATGTACTTTTTGCAGGTATAGCCTCTCTCACCATTGTTGATGTAGGGGAGACTGGCCCAGATTACACTGGATAAATTTATACTGTTGGTTCCCCCCCCCACCCCCATGCTCTCTTATTGAAATTTTTGAATTGTTTCCTTTAGTTGACTAGTAAAAATAAACACATTGGTGACCATTTGTAAACTACAGATTCATTGAACAGTCAGACCCACAGAGGACTTTGAATCTGTGGCAACTTTTCTTGGAAGTTAACAATTTCAATTCCAATATTAATAGCAAATATTCCAATTGGTAATCTTGTAGCTCAAAGGGTTCTCAGAGGTTATCTTGTCCGAACCTTACCAGAAAACCAATTCACTATACAAAATATCCCCAAAGTGGCTGACTTGAATCTTACTAACTACTTACATTTATGGGAACTCAATACTTCAAGAGGTTGTCAATTTGACTTTTTGCACTGTTGCAATTTTTAGAAATTCCATACTTACACTCAGTGGTATGATGGAAGTAACTCACATGAGCTCACAACAGCCTATTGTTAAATTTTTTTTTTCTTCAATTTTTAAGTCTTTTTGTTTTCATTTTGTCTGACTTTTCATGACCTCATTTGAGATTTTCATGTCAGATATTCAAATGGTTTGTCACTTGCTTCTTCAGCTCATTTTATAGAAAAGGAAATTGATGCAAACAAGGTTAAGATACCACTGAAATTGGCAAAGACTATAAATCAGGGATTGATTTAGTATTTTGTTGATTTCTAAACTTAAGAAAGTGATAGAAAAATATCAATGATTCAGATTAAATTCAAAAGTGTGTTGTATATACATTCTTCCCTGCCCCAAAAAGCTGGTTGTCAAATATTTCTCAGTACATCCCTTCTTATACTGAGTTGAAATCTGCCTCTGCATAACTCTCATTTCTCCTTTAATTCTGTTCTTAATGGAAAATAAGAAAAAAGTTTTTTCCTCTTCTGTAACAACTATTCAAATACTTGAATACTGTGCTCTTGTTTCTCTTTGTCTTCTTTTCTCAAGGTTAAGCATTCCTTTAACCAATCCTTCGAAGCCAGGGTTTAAGCACCTCCATTATTTTAGCTATATGTCTCTTCACACTTTCTATCTTTCCAGATTCCATTCAAGAATGGGGTTTGCACAGCCAAACCCAGTATTACTAATTTTGTCTGACTAGTGCAAGATTCAGCAGGATTATTACCTCTCTCCCTCTTGATCATGTACCTCTCTGAATGCTGTCTAAGATTACACACTCCTATTTAGTTTTTAGAATATTAAATATTATATATCTTCCCATAATATTAAGCACTTAGTTTTTTAAAACCTTATTTTGAAATTATATTGATGCCTTTTATTTGTTGTCACAGTAGTTTAAGAATATACTGCCCAGGTTTTCCCCACAACCACTTGGTGAGTTTTCTTTTGTAACAACGATAACAGATGAGTAAAAAACAACCAACCCAGAAAATATTTCTGATGGCCTATGCAACATCTTATAGTCTCCCTGACTCTCCAAATAAAAGACAGCAATGCATTTCCTGATGTTTCTCTCTTGTGCTAAGACTGGTTGTTGCAGTTGTCTAGCCCTCAACTTTCTTAGTTCTCATTTATATTATCATAGTCACTGTATATATTTGTTTGTCTGGTTCTGTAAACTTCAGTTCACATCAAATCATACGTTTTCCTCACATTTCACTCAATTCCTTTTATTTATTATTTCTTATGGCATGAAAATATTCCCTGATATTTGCATGTTGTAATTTCTTCATTGCTCCAATTAACTTTTTGTTATTGTGTTTATTATCACCAAAAAATTCTTCTAATATCTTTATGATATCCCCATTCCGTACTTTTGTAGCGGATTTAAAAAACAAAAACTGAAGTAACAGAATTTTATGATTACCTGTATTGGACTTTATACTCCTTTATTCAGTTTAATATTCCATCTTATTAAGAACTTTTTTGTACTTTATTGCAATGGATCAGCTACCCTCATACCATCATGTGCTTATAGCATCTATGGCTTCATTCATAGTTGGGAATGGAGGCAGAGCCCTACAGAATCTCACCAGAGATCCTCTGTTATTTCTGTCATTAATTCATTAATAAACACTGAGTCTAATAATTTAACCATTAATTCACTTAAATATTTTGTGATTGATTATTCATTTCTCTGTGCTGTCAACAAGAATATCTTTATTTGTTTTGCTAGATACCTTACTAGATTTCAAATATGTTTATAGCATCTATTTAATCTTCCCTTTTGTTAACACTACAAAAATGGAAATGAGTGTGGTCTTTAAGAACATTTTCCTTGAAGGCCAATTCTTTGGTTCTAGTGATCACAAATACATTTTATAAGTTCTCAAGAATGGTATGTTTAATAATTAATTTCTTATTTTTTTTTCAGGAATTAGTACACAGATTTGTAGTGTGTAAAAATCTGTCTTCCTCTTTTTGAACTTATCTTGAGTGAAAGTCATTTCTAACAAGATGGAAATTATCAAACATAACACTTTTAGGTTGAGATTTCTTCATGAAAAGGGCTTAATGTTTTACATGGCATAGTAGAAAGAAGTATAGATTTTTAATAAAAAGACCTGGACAAATTCTGATTCAGACATTATTATTATTATTTAGTTTTCAAAATTCACTTTTATAAGATTTTGAGTTCTAAAATCCTGGTCCCCCAGTCTTTCCTTCCCACGACAGCATGAAACCTGATACAGGCTATACATGTATAATCATATTAAATTTATTTCCACATTATTCATGTTGTGAAAGAAAAATCAGAACAAAAGGGAAACAGCTATGAGAAAAAAACAACAACAACAAAGAAGAAATAATCTGCTTCAATTTGTATTCAGACTCCAGAGTTCTTTCTCTGAATGTGTCTGGCATTTTCCATCGTGAGCTTTTTGGAATTGTCTTAGATCCTTGCACAGCTGAGAAGAGCCAAGTCTAACAAAGTTGGTCATCACACAGTGTTGCTGTCACTTTATACAGAGTTCTCCTGGTTCTGCTCACTTCAGTCAACATCAGTTGAGGTAGCTTACTCAGCCATTTGAAATCTGCTTCTATGAATAAGCCATGTTACCCTCCTGATAATCAGTATTTTTTTTACATGAAAAAAAAATAAAACAAAACAAAAAACTGGTTGAACTAGATGTCTTCTAAGATCCCTCTCATGCATTTGTGAGCCCATTATTTCCCCATAAGACTTAGTAGAGGGTTGCTACTTAGTAAGCTAGTTCACTTGTTGAGGTAAAATAAATGGCTCTTTTTTAAAAATTATTTTTGGGATTAAGACAAAATGTACTTTAATTTTCCTCACTTTGATGCTTCATTGATTTATTCCTTTAATAAACACTTATTAAGTACCTACTATATGCCAAGCAACATAACACACACTGAGAATAAAGAGAAAAAGGTAAATAAAAGTCCCTGCCTTCAAATAAGTAGATCTCTACTGAGAAAGAAAAAATGAACCCATATAGATAAATTAATGATGTTTACAAAGTAAATGTGAACTAATTTCTAGAGAAAAGGGCACTTATATCTGAGGGATGAAGAAAGGCCTTGTTGTGGATGTTGGTACTTGACATGGGCTTTGAAGGAACATAGGGATTCTAACAGGAAGATTACATGGGGACAGGTTTTTACAAAATCAAGGATATAAGAGATGGAATATTATGTATGGGTCTAATTTGATTGGAGTGGGGAATACACAAATGAGTGTAATATATACCAAGCATGGGAAAGTAGGTTGGAGCCAGATGGGTAAGGGCTTTTTAAATGCCCACATGTAGATTTTGTATTTTGTCAAAGAGGCAAAAGGGAGGCCCTAGAACTTCTTGAGCAAGAGAGTGCTAAACTTAAACTTTAGGAATTTCACTTTGTAAACTTCTTTCTACACTGTGTAGACATCTCTGAAGAGAAATGATACAGGAAGACTAACATTGAAATTGTTTATAAGAAAGGTGATGATGACACAAATGGAGGAGGTGGGTGTATGAATAGAAATAAGGGAAAAGATAAGAGAGATGCTGTGGAATTATTATTGATAAACTTTGGCAACTGATTGATATGGTGTCTGAAGAAGGAATAATTAATGTTAACTCTGAGATTGTGCACCAGAGTGACTGAAATAATGGTGTACTGCCCTCAAAATAAATAGAGAGGGTTAGAAGAGGGGTATATAGGTAGAGGAAAAGATGATAAGATTTGTTTCAAACCTATTGAAGGTGAACTCTGTCCAGGACAGGATGGATGACCAATTATAAATAAGTAATGGGCAGTTGGTGATGCAGGACTGGAGTTCAGCAAAGAAGTATGAGAATTATCTGCATATCTTCACCCAAAGTGTCCACTTCCTCTCCTTGTCTCAATCTTCAGTACTTTTCAATCTGGTTTCTAAATTTATTCAATTGCAAGTGCTTTATGCAAAATTATTAATGATCTTTTACTGGCCAAATTTGGTCACATTTCCTTAGCTCCTTTCCTTCTTTACCTCTCTTTGACACTGTTCATCACAGTATCTCCTCTTGGATACTTTCTTCTCTCTAGGTTTTCAGGATACCTCTTCTCTTTCTTCTTTCCTAAGTTTCCTTCCCTCTTGACCTCTCTTCAGCATCAGGGATTGTTGACTCTTCTCTCCTGCTTGGTCCTCTGTCTGGGTTTCCCTGTTACCATTTTCAGGGTTCTTGTATTTGTTTATTACTTTTCTATTTCTTTTGCTGTGATCCATATCACAACCCTTAATTGTGTGACTAACCTGCTCCCCCATGCTCTATTCTTCTCTTTCTATATTCTCTCTCTCATTAACCTCATCAGTTCCTATGGGTTAAATCATAATCTATATGCAAGTAACTCTCTCTCTCTCTCTCTCTCTCTCTCTCTCTCTCTCACACACACACACACACACACACACACACACACACACACACACACATAGCTATGG
Source organism: Pseudochirops corinnae (assembly GCA_028646515.1). Lineage (NCBI taxonomy): Eukaryota > Metazoa > Chordata > Mammalia > Diprotodontia > Pseudocheiridae > Pseudochirops > Pseudochirops corinnae. Next base: position 321,446,359 of record CM053585.1, on the reverse strand, counting down.
CTAATCTACCCCTAGAACTTCAGTCCCACATCCCTAAATAGCTGTTGGATATTTCAAACTGGAGATGTCCCAGAAATGTCTAAAACTCAATGTTTAAAACACAATTCGTTATCTTTTCCATGAAAAGCACCTATCTTCAAAACTTCCCTACTTCTGTTGAAGGCACCACAATTCTCCCACTCTCCCTGGTGTGTAGCTAAGAATTCTCCTTGACCCTTTACTTCCTCTCAATATACAAAATATTGTCACTTCTAATCAATGAAAGATTTAGAAATTCTGATCAATAACTGATCAATCATGATTCAAGATTCATGATGTAGTATTCTACCTGGCCTGAAAGAGAGGCCATAGATTCAGAGTAAAAAAATGAGGTATATTTTTTGGATGTGACAAATGTGAGAATTTGTTTTCCTTGACTACACATGTTTGTAAGAGGAGTTTTGCTCTGTCTTTTCCTAGTCTCAATAGGGAGTAGGGAGGGGGAGGATAGAAGGTAAACGTTTATTGCTTGAAAAAAAATAATGAAAAAAAAGTTTTCTACTATTCTGTATGACCTCTGGGATAAAATACAAATTTCATTTCTATTTTAAACGTTTTACCAACTGGGTTCCTCTATATCTTCCATGAGGCTTCCTATGCCTTCTATGTTCTTAATAAACTGGCTCACTTCTGCTCTGACTTGTTACAGCTTTCCATTTGTTCAGTCTCTTAAAACTTTTAACCTCCTATAAGAGTACTTTCCTACTTCTCTCATTTCATCATGTGCCCTGCTACCTTCCCCCACCCCCAAACCCAGTTATGTTGTATTTATGTGTATATGTGTGTAAGGATAGATACAAATATATCTATCTACATACATATATGCACATACACACACAGGTATATACATATACCCACTTATCTGTGTCTATATTGCTTTCCCAATAGAATAGAAGCTCCTGGGGGGCAAAAGTTGATTTGTATTTGGTTTTGTGTCCATATTAGAGCTGCTTCTAAAATGCTTGTTTTGTTTAATTAAAAGGTCACATGTGCACAATGAGGAGAGCTATAATTTCATGCACAAAAGAACAAAATGCTAAGAACCATGAGTTCATAACTCAGTGGTCTTTGTCCATTGGGTTTTATCCTGAACTCACTAATTGCTGTCCAAACTCCAAAGAAGGGATTTCATAAAATTGAATTGTACATTTTCCGTAGTCTTTCTCAGTGTGTCTGAACAAATTGTTCTCCATTTTCTCAAACCATGACAGCAAGAAGATTAAATCTTCCGTATTCCTATTTGCTGGGGGGGAGGGGGGAGTTAGAAGGGAACATCTTTGTGACCTTTGTCCCCTTACTAGTGTCTTCTACAAACAGAATCATGTCTACAACTTCCTAAAAAGATTCAGATTGCTAATTTTTTATCATTAAAAGAGCATCCTAATGGAAAGCTATATTCTGTTTGATGATGGGCAAAGTAAAAGTCTTAGTCTTCAGGCAGAAGCTGAATAACAACAGGTGGGAAGAAATAGTCTTTGCAGTTTCTCTTCCTCATATAGCTGGGAACCCATGCTTCTTCATTAGTCTGTCATGCAACTGGTATATTCAATTCTCAGGGCTCAAAAGAATCTTCCATATGCAAGGTCTAAAATGTTAGACGTAGAGCATTGGATAGAGAATATAAAATGTTAGATCTGCAAGGGACATAGTAAAGTAATATTTTAGAATGAGAAGCTAGTATAGAATTATAAAACCAGATCTCAGTTCAATAGTATTTTAGAATTATATAAGCATTGCATGACAGTCAATCAAGGAGCTTTTAATAAGTATTTATCACATATCAGACATTGTACCAAACACTTTGGATACAAATAAAGACAAAATTGGGGGCTTGACCTCAAAGAGATTGCATTGTAATGAGGGAGATGATATTTAAATAACAACATAAATATAAAATATATGCAGTGTAAAAGGAAAATAATCTAAGAGGGAAGGGATCAGGGAGGAGAGATCCTGGGAAAGGCTTCCTGGGGAAGGCAGGATTTGAGTTGGATTTTGAAGGAGATCATGGAAACCAAGATTCATAAATGAGTACAGCTTAACAATATATAATTCCTTTAATTGTGATCAAAGATGTAAAAGAAGAGCAGTAACATCAAATATACATATAAATAATGACTATGTGTGCCATTTGCCATGGATCCTCCCAGACATAGCTCCTGGGTACTCTGTAGACTTGCCCCAAACCCAGCTGAGCAACCTCGATTCAATGGCTCCCAACAGGAATGAACCAGCATTTCTGTTGCTGGACTGAGCAAACATCCCAAGTACTTTCCCACTCACAATCTAAACATCCCCCATCAGCTTTCTTGATCACAGGCTCCCAGAGGGTCACAATCAAATCAGATGGAAAACTCAAGAAATGGGACATTTGATCATTTGCTCCATCTCATAATGACAATTTGGATCCAAATCTGATTCTTCCTTCAACTTCTCCTGCCCCATCTCCCCCTACTAGACATCAAGGACAGCCACAGAAAGAAATAGAATAAGGAAATTAAATTTCATATTTGAGGCTGAAGTAGTAGGACCATAGAGTGGGGAAAGCAGTTTTGAGTTATGAAGGGGAGGCATAAAATGCAAAAAAGGCCATTAAAAGTAGCAAGAAGTCAGGTTGTGAAGGGCTTTAAATGTCAAACAGAAGGATTATATTTGATAGGGAGCCACGGAGTTTACTGAGGGGGCTGTACAGGAACAGAGTCAGGCCTGTTTTAGGAAAGTGCTTTAGGAAAGTCACGCTGACAGCTGAGTAGGGGATAGATTAAAGTGGGGAGAGATTTGGGGCAAGGAGATATTTTAAAAGACTATTGCAATGATCCAGTCAAGAGGTGATGAGGCCTGTGCTAAGGTGACTGCATGAGCAGAGAAAAGGGGGTGTAACAGATGTTGTGAGGAATGTTGTTATGGACACAATTTGACAACAAATTGGATAAGTAGAGCGATTATAAGTGAAGAATGTAGGATATTACTGAGATGGCAAGCTCAGAATACTGGGGAAAAGGTTTTCCCTTTAGAGTAAAAAGAGAATAGACTGATATTAGACCATATGGTATCAAATCTAGAAGGAAATTTAGAATCATAGAATCACACCAAGTTAGAGCTGAAACGGGAGATACCAATGTTTTGGAGATGTTTGTTCTAAGATGCCCTCCATTTAGTGAGACCAGAGCAAATTACCTAGTCATACATCGAGTGTCCTATTATCTTGTTTGTTAGCCTCATTACTCTTTTAAAGTCTAATCATTTTTCCCACTCAAAATATTTCCTCCAAAGTAATTTTAAAAGTGTTATCTCCAAGTACCCAGCAAAAGTTCATTTTTTAAAATGAAGGCCACTTGATTCATCACAATTTTCTGCCACCTACACTGAACCAACTCTGAAGTGTACTCTTCACTTTAGACACCTACTGTTCTTATTAATTCAAATATACAGTCAGATCTCATTATAACGCCCCTGAGGGACTGTAGGAACAATTGTGTTCTATGATGTCGTGTTAAACGAGGTCACGGGGAAAGGGAGAAAAAAATGAGTGACTTTGGGGTTTGTATGGGAAACAAAGAATGGGTTTTAACAGAGAGTGAGGCCTCGTGAGTTGCATGGGGAACTTTACTACCTTACTAAATACAGTGAATTGTTGGGAATGATGGAAGAAAGCTGTGCTAAGGATACTATTGTTTTCCAGAGAAGAGAGGGATTTTAGCTAGTGAGGATCAAAGATCCACAAGACAGAGCTAGAAAGGATCTTAGAGATAGGTTAGGTCCATACCTTCTCATTTTGTAAATAAAGGAAAATAAGGCCTCAAATGAGGAAAATGAACTTCTTCAGAAGTTAATTGACTTGGCCAAAGTCACACAGTGAGTTTGTAGCATATAAAACTAGCTCTCCTGATACTTCATTCAATGTTTCTTGGGTATACCACACTGTCACTTTCACAGGATTATTCTGATTTCAAGAGAAATGTAACAGTAAGGGATGAATTGAAATCTACACAAGGAACTGGGAGGGGGGGGGCGGGGAAGGTGGCATGGTGAAGTTTAGGCCTAGCTTTGCAACAATTACAGGGCAACTTCATAAGAATTCTTCCTCCGAATACTCAGAACTGACTTATTTTCTTTTTTTCCTTTTTTTAGAAATTAATTTGTCTATTTACTTTTAGTTTACAACATTCAGTTCCATAATCCCTTGAGTTTCAAATTTTCTCCCCCACATTTTTCTCCTCCCCCATGGCGGCATGCAGTCAAATACAGGATCTACCAATACCTTCACATTAAAAATAGAACTGACTTATTTTAAGTGTGAAACACACACACACATATTACACAGTCAGCCTATTTGTTCAACAAACATTTGTTAAAAGTCTAATGTGAGTAAAGTACTATATATAGTGAGAAATTTGGGGGGGGGAAACAATTTTCTCTTTGGTCTGGGGGAAAGGTGATTACTACTGCAAAGAGATTAGGAAAGATTTCATTGAGTAGATATCATGTGGTTTTTAAAGGACTGGCAGGAAATCAATAGTCAATGAAGAGGAGGAAGGGCATTCTAGACATTAAGAATGACCTGAACAAAGGCATGGAGACAAGAAAAACCAGGACATGCATGTAGAGGGTGTGGATCAGCCCGAAAAGGTTGAAAGACCTCTAGTTGTGAAGGGCATAAAAAGCCAGGTACATACATGCATAGGGGCTGAGGAAATGGAGAGATATCAAGTGTAAACACATCTTTTAAGAATTTTAGTATCGAAAGTGAAGAGAGATGATAGGATAACTGGATGGACTAGAGAGATAATGGAAAAGGCTAGAAAAAAGGGCTGCCCTTAACAAGATGAGAAGTAGGTGTTATTTAAGCAATAATAACAATAGCATACACTTTTTTGTGCCTCCCTGAATATCACAGGATCATAGATTTGAAGGTGGAAGTGAGTTTAGAGATTATCTAATCTTTTTTCCCTCATTTTACAGCTGGCACAGCAAGTGGAAGAAACAAAAGTCAAACAAAGGTCTCCCAACTCAAAATCCAGAAATCTTTCCATTCAAACACACTTACAATCACTTGACCTCCTTCACTGCTTTTGATTCTGTGGTGGTGGTTTGGTTTGGTTTGGTTTTTGTTTGTTTTAACCATTTGGTTGAACAATTACACAGCTGGAGGTTTCGCTCACCTGATTATTCATTCACCAGCTGGTGAAGTATATAGTGAAAGTAATAGGATCAGGTTTTCATGAATACTTTCTCTCATAAATTCTTAACTTGGACCCTTTTTTCACAAATTGTGGAAGTCTCAAGCAAAGAGATGATTTAAAAAAAATAAAGTCTTAAGAGAGAATGTTTTGAGAAAGTAATGTAATGCTTCCTTTTTAAATTTTTTTTGGAAAACTTTATAGAGCTACACAAAATTCTTCCCCCACCCCAAAATGTACTTTTATGAAAGCTATCCATCAAATGCCAAGGATAATAATCAATTTTCTGTCACAATGAACTGATAAAAGCATTCAGTAATAATGTCATGGGGGGGAAATTTGTGTTGGAACTCGTAATGCACAGCCCTGATATCAAACGAATTCATAAAAGCTCAATCCTGCTGTAGCCCTCGGAGGCATGACAAAACACAATTTCTCATCCACAGGATATGGAATAATTCTCTTTTTTATTTTTACAGAGAGGAAAGCAAAAGGAAATCTGAATTTCTAAAAAAAATATTACACAATCCTGCTTATGCAGGTGAACATTAGTGCTCATTTTGGCGGCCGGTATCACAAGCCGTTATGGTGATTTTTCTCACATCATGCAAATGGCTGCATAATGCCTACTCCTTTTGGAATGTGAAATCAAATCAGCATTCTAATACTACAAGCCTGTGATGAGCTTGGAAATAAATATGCAGAAGCACATAAAAAAAATCAAGGCAATCAAGGGGAGCCAGCGTCCTCGCCCGGACTATAAATCTTTGTCTATTTCAATCGCGAAGCTGGCCGAATCAGTGTAAAATTCGAGTGGGGATGTCATCAATTTCTGTTAACCTCTCTATTCCTCTTTGTGTTGGTGAGGTCCTGATGGATTGGTCTTGTCACGTGTGCCTGGTTCACAGTATGTTAACATAGAAGGGTGCAGGCAGGTTATGAAGAAAGGTTATTACTGTCCCAGTCTGGACCCACACTTACTATCTCTTCTGGTATGGCAGAACAAGAAACCTCACGATCTACGAAATTCCAAAGATCTCTCCCAGTTTGCCAACTAACTGAAAAGTTGTGTGTTGGTTCCTTCGTCTGGAAGCTTGTGGGTCAGCTTTCCTTTGTGATAACTGACTTCTCTTCCTTGGATAAGTTACTCAGTGTCTCTCAGCTTCAGTTTCTTCATAGGAAAAATAGAGATAGTATTTTTGCACCATTTTTACTATGTAAACATGATAATATGTGGAGGAGGAAATTTTATTGATTAAATTCAAGTCAATTCAAAAGAAAGCACTGACTCTAGGAACAGAAGATCTGTGTTTGAATCCTGCTACACATCTTGACCTGTTTGACCTTAGGCAAGTGGCTTAATATCCAGGGGTTTAATATCTTCACCCATAAAATGAGGGGGTTGGCCTGTGTCCTCTAAAGTCTTACAAAGTGAATTATAAGATCCTGGATCTAGAAATGGAAGGGACCTCAGAGGCTAATCTCCTCATCTTCTGGATGAGGAAACTAAAGCTTTAGACAGGTTAAAGAGCTTGCTCAGGGTCAGAGATAGTTAAGTGACTGAGGTGGGATATAAACCCAGAGTGTCTTGCCTCTCGATGCAGTGCCTTAGACACATTACCGCACTACTGCATTCAATTCAGTTATTCAATTCTGTGGTACAATCAATGGAAAGAACAACAGTCTTGGAGTCAGAACATCTGACTTCTATTTTTCATTGAAAACTTTGGTTTTTTTCCCTGTTTATTGTTGGGAGTATATTTCACAATCTCTATGGTCACTTTCCACTCTAAAGATCTATTAAAATTCACTGCAAGAAATATTTACAAAACATTTATCAAAGCTAGATCATTAGTTCTAAGCCAAACTAAGAGGTATTGCTAACAAATGCATCCAAATCAGTCAGCATCCAAAAAAGATGTCAATAAATCTGAAGGATGGACTGATTGTAATAGAATGAAATCAGAGATAAACATAAAGGGCAAAAGTAAGATCTCAAACCTTGATTTACAGAACTCCAGGATATAGAAGGTGATTAAACAGTAGGTTATGGTAAAAAAAACAAAATAAATTCTGAAGTTTTGTGGACTACAGACTGAATGCCAGACAATGGTGGGACATATTAGGAAAAATGTACTCAAGCTAATTTAGATTACAGTAAGAGAAACCGCTTTCTGGCACTAGGGGCAGTCAAGTACTATTGCCCCTTGCCATGGTCAGACCACATTTGGGTGACTATGTCCAGTTCTATACAGTATGTTTTTTTTTAAGAATGTTAATATGACTGAGATCACTATTGTTCCACTGTGTCTGACTCTTCACAAGCCTTTATGGAGTTTTCTTGGCAAAGATGACTAGAGTGCCATGTCCTTCTCTAGTTCATTTTATAGATGAGAAAACTGAGAAAAACATAGTTAGGTGACTTACCCAGATTACACAGCTAGTAAATGTCTGAAACCAGATTTGAACTCAGGTATTCCTGGATCCAGGCTACCCCCCCCCTTCTATCTACTGTACCACTTGGGTCCCCATGATTCAGATTAGCCAGAAGAAAATCTTCAGGATCATAAGAAGTCATGAGATCATCCAAGATAAATGCAAATCTTTTGAGAGGGTGGGGATTATTTAGCATGGAGTGAAAATGAGGGAGACCATGAGAGCTATTCTTAAGCATTTGACAGAAGACATTAAAAAGGAAATAACTGTCATGTTCTAGAATTTCAAGAGTTGATATTATACAGAAAAAAAAAAAGAATTCTTTTTGACTTCAGAGGACAGAACTAGAAAGTGTGGATGGAAATGGAAGAGTAATTCAACTCAATAGAATTAAAAACTTCTAGCATTAATAGTTGACCAAAAGTTGAATGAACTGCCCTTGGTGAATTTCTCCTCATTATAGGTCTTCAAGTTGAGTTTTGGTGCCAGGGATGCTGTAGAGTTGCTGTGTCTTGTTCATAATAAGTTTGAACCAGATAATATCCAAGGTCCCTTACACTTTGGAGATTTTATAATTCTGTAGGTGGCATCCGTTTTCTGTCTTTAAGAAACAGTCATCTATGAGGGAGGTGGATGTGGAGATGTGGCAGGAACATGCCTCATACATACATAACTATCATGAAAAATGAAACAGATAATCTTCATAAGAAAACACAAACTATTGTGTGTGTGTGTATGTGTGTGTGTGTATGTGAGGAAAGACAGCATAAGCATTTTTAACTGAGAAAGGCTATATCATTCTGAGCAATTATCATTATTATTTGGCCTGATAAAGTCCATGAGAATTTGTCAAACTGATGAGAATGAAAAGAAAAAAAGGCACCTTAACTGTTCACCAAATTAAAAATGTACTGAAAGGTTTCCAAATTCCAAAGAAGTAAAATCTGAAATCTTAAAATAAGATCCAAACTTGTCTAAAACAAAATGATGACTATGTATTTCAGATACTAAGACCAAATTGTGGAGAAGCAAGTAGTATAAAAAATAGAAAGCCTGGTTCTAAGCTAATATGATTCTTTTTAAGTGAAAAGACTAAAACTTTTATATCTTAATGAGTGCTGCCCTTTCCAAAACCATCTTCTTGGATGCATACCATTTCATACCATTCTATACTTTGAGTCAGGGGACCTGGGTTCAAACCCTGGTATAGATGCTTACTCATCACCATGGAGAGAGTGTTCCTATTCAGGTATAGACTGGTCCATTTCAGATCCTGAAAGTTGATTGTTGAAAGGTGAATATTCACACCTTGTGGGGGGGAAACAGCAAAGGCTTTGAGTCAGGGGACAGTTTATTGTTCTGCTGCTTTTGTAGATTTAAGAAAATAATAGAAAAATATGACTTTGGGCAAGTTACCAGACACTTCTGTTAGCCTTAGTTTCCTCATCTATAAAATGGAGAGCAGTGACTAGCTGATTGTTAAACTATCTTTGAAACCCATGGGAATCTTTTTAAGAGTAAAAAGTAAAGTTTAAAAGTAAGGAGGTTTGAAAGAGTAGAATCCCAGAGCTAGGTAGAAGGAACCTTGGATGACAACTAGCTTGATCTGTACCCAGGGGTGTGGGTAAATGTTTAAAAAGCAACTCTCAAAAAAAAAAAAAAAGATTTTATGTATATACATACACACACACACACATATATAAAATGTTTAAATTTAATCTTCACTATCAACATTTTTCTATTATTCCCCCCCACAAGGTGTGAATGCTCACCTTTCAACAATCAACTTTCAAGATCTGAAATGGACCAGCCTATACCTGAATAGGAACACTCTCTCCAATGGTGATGTCAAACTCAAATAAAAAAGAGAGACCATTCAACTATATCAAAGGATCCCTGTAGCCACATCGCGACTAGGAAAACCGCATGTTAACATTATCTATGTTGTATTGTATTTTTATTTATTTTGTTAATTATTTATCAATTACATTTTAATGTGATTTGATGGCACTCAGGAGTACCTAGGTTATGTTTGATACCTCCATTTTATGAACTCCCTGACAAGTGACCACCCACCCCCTCTCTAAGGTTCTCTGCTAAGTGGGTAAGCACACACTATTTAAAGAGGCAGCCAATTCTAGGTTAGAGGAGCTTTAATTGGAAGGAAGTTTTTCTTTCTATTTTGCATCCTTACACTCGGAATTCCAGAATTTAAAATTGCAAGGAATATTAGAATCCATCTGCTCCCCTCCTTTTCTTTCATAAAGGAGGGTAGCGAGTCTTGGAAAAGTTAATTGACTCACCCAAGGAAGGGTGCCAGAATATTAAAGAGACACGGAACTCCTTGAGTCTAAATCCAGTGTCCTTTGCACCAAACCAAAGACAGAGGGACAAAAGGAATCTGCTTGCTGTGGGATATTAACATATTTAGAAGGCAATAACAAACTAACAGAGGATGTGATAATTTGGGAGGAAACAAGGCAAGAAGGAGGTAAGCACATGTTGAGGTCAAAGTGGAGCATTGTATCCCTCAATTTAATTAATATTAACTAGGCATCTACTGTGGAGGCAGAGCACTATACTGAAGCTCCCCTTTTAAGCATTTAAAACCCTGTACAGTTTGACCCCAGATTAGCTTTCCACTGGACAATGTGCTTTCTCCTGCCCTCTGTGTTCTAGTCCAATAGGCTTTGTATCTGTCCATCACACACAACACTTCATTCACCAAAGCCATGACTTTGCATAAGCTGCTCCACAGGGCTGTGAAGTGCTCTCTCCTTACCTCTACCTCTCAGATCTCTGTTTATTTAAGATGCACCTCAAGCACTGTCTTCTCCATGAAACTTGTCCTGATCCTTGGAATTGCTAGCTCCCTCTCCTCAAGTCATTTCATTTTTAGCCACTTTGTATAGACTTGCTTTATATTTGTGCTTATATACACATATACATATGTAATATTTATAATATAAATTTAATATATTTAATTAATGCATAATATACAACATGGCATAATATATTAACTATATCATATAGTAATATATTACATATTTATATGTGCAGTGTTTATGTATATATGTATGTGTATGTGAGTCTGTATATATGTGTACGTATGTGTGTTTGTATGTGTGTGTATGTAGATCTCAAATTAAAAAAAAAACAACTTATATTTTATCCTAGGAGCCACTGGAGTTGGTTGAGTAGGGGATTCACTGGCTAGATATGTATTTACAGAAAATTACTTTGTTAGGAGTGTGAAGAAAGGATTAGTGTAGGTAGATGCTTGACATAAGGAAACCAGTTAGGAGGCTGTTTCAATAATATAGGAAAGATGTGATATGGTCTGAATTAAGATGGTAGCTATAAGTGTGGGGAGAAGGGATACAATGGAAGAAATGAGAAAGTAGAATGGTTGAGATGTAGTGATTGATAGGATATGTTGAGGGGTTGAGGTTAGGCTTCTGGGATAATGCTAAGACTATGAACCTGAGATACTGGAAAAGTGGGGGAGGTGCTTCAGAAGATGGTATGGTTTAGAGGAAAGATAATGAGTTCAGTTTTGGACATGTTGAATGTGAGAGGTCTCAGGAATATATAGTTTACAATGTCTAGTAGGCAATTGCAGACGTGGGACCAAAGTTTAAGGAGTGTCTGAGACTAGATATATTCATTCATGGATCATCTGATGGCCAAAGAAACCCACATGAATTGTTGAGGTTACCAAGGGAGAAAATGTTGAGAGGGAAGAAGCTGGATGGGAGATCCATAGTTAGGATGTGTGATATGAATGACAACCCAGCAAAATGCAATTGAAAAGGAGCAGGCAGACAGGTCAAAGAAGAGCTAGAGAGAGAAGAATTATGAACATACATAAAGAAAAAGGAACCAAAAGGAGAAGGTGTTCAGCAATGTCAAATGAAGCAAAGTGGTCAAGAAGCATTTGGATTTAGAAAAGACATTAAATTTGACAATTAGATTATTGATAATTTTAGAGAAACTTGTTTCAATTGAGTGTTGATTTCAGATGCCTTAATACACAGGGATGGAATAGATTATTATGCTCTTATGAATAATAATAACAATAATAACTTTTATATAGCACTTTTATGTACCAGACCCAGAAAAGTGTCTGATATCAGTCCCTGCCACCTATCTTAATCCATGGATTCTGTCTCAGTCTCGTTGAACAGTCTTCTATTCAACTACAGGTTGTGTAGTTTGTCAATCTCTGCCTTTCTCTTGCACAATTCCCAAAGTTGAGTTGATTCCAGGCCCTCATATGGTTGTGGCAGGCCCCAGTGGGAAGTTGGAGATCATGACGGGTTCAGTCCTGGTCAATAGCCCCATTCTAGCATTGGTACTCAAGGAGTTGAATTAGCTTTATCTTTTGTTCTGGATCTAAGCCCTTTTCAATTATGTTATTTGATCTTCACAACAACCCTGGGAGGTAGATATTATTATTTCCATTGTACAAATGAGAAAACTGAGGCAAACAGAGGTGAAATGCCTCACCCAGGGTCACAAATCTAATGAATGTTTGAGGCCAGATTTAAACTCAGATCTTCCTGATGAAACCCTGTGCTAGGTCTTGGGGATATAAAGACAGAGTAAATTCTCCTAGCTCTGTCCTTAGGAGCTGAGCAGAATAATTCTAATCTCTGCTTCACAAAGCAGCCATTCAAATACACAAAGACAGAGAAGGTGAGCAGGAGATTGGAAATCTGCTATTGAGTGTTCTAAGCTCCTGAGCTTGCAATCATACCAATCAATGAAAGATCTGAATATGAATAGCAAGCAATAGATTTTGGTACTATTGAACATAGAACTAAAATGAAAACTGCCTCAAGGTAAAGGAAAATAGAGGTGCCTATAATAAAGACATTTGGTAAAATTACAGAAAAGAGGGTTCTACATGTATAACTATACTAAAAAAAAAAATAAATAAATCCAGGACTATATAGTAAATTGCAACCTTCAGCTTCTGATCACATTATGATACTAAAGGGATAATTGTAAGCCTTTAATTAATAGGTGATATGAATTTTGGATACATAACTTCCAGAAGGAAATTCCTTTTTCTGGAGCATTGTTTTAAAAGAATTAGGTAAACAAATAAAGTATTAGAGGTGAAAGGAAATTCAGAATAATAGAACTATAACAATATAAAATTGGCAGTGGCCTTAGAGCATAAAATGTAGGACCCTAAAGCCATAAAATGACAGATGTGGATGCAGATAATGTAGCATATCAGAAGGATGAAAAATAACTTTAAAATCCCCTAGGCCAATAGCCTTATTTTAATACTAGCTCATTTCAATAATTTCAATAGTTCATAGAGATCCTTCATAGACATTATTTTAAAGTATTCTCACAATAACTCTGTGAGGTATGCAGGGCAGGAATTATTAGGAACATAACCTTAACTTCCAGTTAAAATGGCAATGTGAAAGGTTACAGAGAGGCCTAATCCTCCCACATAAATCCCAGCAAGTATATAAAAAGGGGGCCAGAAAAGCAAGTGATTAAAAGAAATGTGAATAAGGGAGAAAAAAAAAATGCTGCATTAAGAGAGTTGGAATGTATCAGAGGCTAATAGAGAGTTGATACCATGGAAACCAGGGGCAGCTTGGTGACTCAATGGATAGAGAGCTAGGCCTGAAGTCAGAAAGACCTGAGTTCAAATTTGACCTCAGACATTTAGTAGCTGTGTGACTCTGGGTAAGTAACTTAACCTCTGTTAATCCACTGGAGAAGAAATGGCAAATCATTTGAGTATCATCACCAAGAAAACTGCATGGACAGTATTGGCATTATGGTCCATAAGGTCATAAACAGGAAGACACAACTGCCTCTAAACACAACTAGACACAACTGAACAACAACAACTATGGAAACTAGGACAACAAGCCTAGGAAAACATGGAAACTTATGAAAAGAGGAAGAAAAAATGTCCTAAGGAAGCTAATGCAAGGTTTACAAATGGACTTCAAACAAGTTAAAACTTTGAAGTAACATTTGAGGGAGATACTTCGTAAGACAATGTCAGTACTAATACCTGGGAGATCTGAATTCCAGATCCTGTGCTTAGGTGAAATGGAAGATGGATCTTTCCGTAATAGTTCACTACACAGGGAAATAGGATCCAGCCAGGTATGTTAGAGGATTTGTACCCAGAACTAATTCAAATCCTTGAACACCAATACTAGGATGAAGCTATTGATCAGGCCCAAAGCCATCATCATCTCCAACATGCCACTGGGGCCTGCCACAGTCATATCAGGGCCTGGAATCAACCCAACTTTAGGAATTGTACAAGGGAAAGACAGAGATTGGCCAAGGCCAGAACCTGTAGTTGAACATCAAGGAGACTGAGACAGAATCCAGGGATTGAGATAGGTGGTAGGGATTGATATCAGTGATACACATTGACCAATTTTGGTGGTAATATCTAGACTACAAAAGAGAACAATATCAAATAAGGCTGACCTAACCATTCTAAAAGTGTCAGGAAGAATTGGCTCAAACATAAAATCCCAATCCAAAATCTGAAACTGAGTAAAAAAAAATTATGAGCAAAACAACAGAAAACATCGAACACGGTGAAAAAAATACATTAAGTTAAGAGAAACTTGGGATCCAAACCCAGAAGAAAAGAGTAAACCCATAGCAAATACAAGTGGTAATTTGGAGGATTAGGGGAAAAGTGACTTGCCAACCAGGACTATCAGAGTATCTGAAAGGAATAAAGTAAGATATAAATTATTTATATCTGTCTAACTACAAACACAAGTGCATATATACAGATGAATGCACATATGTACACATGTACATACATATGTGTGTTTGTGTGTACACATGCATGCATACATTAATTATACACACATCTTATGCAATTTCTTTAGAGTATATGAATATATTGGAAATTTGACATATGAACTAATGCTTACCAGGCCCCATAGTAACCCCTAGACTAGAGTATACTTCTTTATATTAAAGAAGTATACTCTTCTTTAAGAAGAAGTATACTTCTTTAATAGTATAAAAGAATATATATATATATATTCCTCTGTCCCTCTCTACATTCATCTCCTGAAAGTTGAATTTTTCACCTCCTTTGATTCCCTTACTAGGAGCAGAAAGGTGCCTTGGGATAAACCAGGCCTGGAGGTAGGAAGATGTGATGTGAAATCCAGCTTCAGACATTTACATGTTCTGTGACTCTGAGCAAGTGTCACTTAAGCTCTGTCACAATTTTTTCACCTGTAAATTGGGGACAATGATAATAGCATCTGTCTTAGCAAAGATACTAGAATGGTCTCCAATTCATTTTATAGGTGAGAAAACTGTGGGCAGCCAGGTGATACAGCAGATAGAATGCTGAACCTGAAGCCAGGAAGACTCAGCTTCCTGAGGTCAAATCTGGCCTCAGACACTGGCTATGTGACCCTGGGCAAGTCACTTAACCCTGTTTGCCTCAGTTTCCTTATCTGTGAAATGAGCTAAAGAAGGGAATGGCAGTCACTCCAATATCTCTGCCAAGAAAACCCCAAATGGAGTCACAAAGAGTCAAACACTACTAATATGACCAAACCACTACCAGAACAAAAACTACTCAGGGTTGTGGCAAAGTTCAGGTGAGTTAATCATTTTGTAAAGTGCTTAACTCAGTGCCTGGCACATGGTAAACAGTACATAAATGTTAGTGATTCTTATCATTAGCTCTATCTTATTATTAGCAGTACCTAGGAGATGGTCTTCTTTGCATTGCCCCATCTTCCAATTGCTTTCCTTATCCATCAGTCTGTGTTCTGGACCATTCTTCCCAGTCCTTCTGATGGAAATTATCCAATGAAATCTCCATTTCTTCCCTAATTAGTCACATAGGCATTTGGGAGCTCTTGTCTTAACTACTATCTCAACTGAACAAAAAGGAAACTGCACCCATTCCTTCCGTTAAAAATCAATTGCATGAGGCAATGATCGTCTCTGGCACCAGGAAGTATTTAGAGTCTAGGTATGCCAACAAGTGATTGCTTCACTGAACTGCAAAGGCTATGGCACTCAAGGAATATACAGGCATACCTCATTTTGTTTGACTTTGCTTTATTGCTCTTCACAGCTGTTACAATTTTACAAATTAAAGGTTTGTGGTAGTACTATACCAAGTAAGTCTATCTGCACTATTTTTCCGATAGCATGAGCTCACATCATGTCTCCATGTCATTTTTAAGGTAATTCTTCTAATATTTCAAACTTTTCATCATTATTACATCTGTTACAGTGACCTGTGAACAATGATCTTTGATATTACTATTGTAATTATTTTGGGGTGCCATGAATTACACTCATACGAGATGGCAAATTTAATAGACAAATGTTGTTTGCATTTTGACTGGCTGTTCCTTTCCCTCTCCCTCTCTTCAGGCCATCCTACTCTCTGAGACACAACAATATTGAAATTAGATGAATTAATAACCTTATAATAACCTCTAAATGTTCGCAAGAAAGAGTCAACAGATGAGGCAAATTCCATTTTTGTCTTATTTTAAGAAATAGCCACAGCCACTTCAACCTTCAGTAACCACCACTTTAATCAGTAAGCAAGCATTAACATCAAGGCAAGACCTTCCACTAAAAAAAAATTATGACTTGCTGAAGGCCCAGATGATGGTTAGCATTTTTTAGCAGTAAAATATTTTTAATTAAGACATATACATATTTAGACATAATACTATTGCATAATTAATAGGCTACAGTATACTGTAAACTTAACTTTTATATGGATTGAGAAACCAAAAAATCTGTGTGACTTGCTTTATTGCAATATTTTCTTTACTGTGGTGGTCTGGAACTGAATTGGCAATATCTGAGTTATGCTTGTAGTAGTACAAGGACATATAGTGAGTGATCTTCCCATTTCCTCACAAGGACATCTTCAGTAATCCCAGATAGAAGTAGCTTCCATGAGTGAGGGTTTCCATATGGCCTGAGAAGTCAGCAAGGAATAGGTAGGGTAGTTCTCGTATATTCCATTCAGAGAGAGTTTAGACAGAGGCCAGGTGCAGTACCTCAAGAGAGCAATATTTCTTATAGGATGGCACTAGCTTTACTTACTCTTAACCACTCCATAGCCTGATTCAGGCTCATTCTGCCAAGAAGCTTCTTGAAGGCTTGGATGGTTTAATTTTTGTATTTGTAGTTCCAGTGCCTAGGACATAGAAGATGCTTTCAAAATGCTTGCAGCTCATAAATGTAACAGGTGTCAAAGGTAGAAATAAAGCCCATATCATTACTCTTCCCATTTCTTCACATGGATTTATAATATAGAGATATATTTAGATTATTCTTCAACTACAGAGTTCATGTTGAAAACATTTTTAACAGAAACAAGGAAAGTAGAATTTTGTCCATTATTGGTTATCCTGAAATCCCTAAGTGGAGGATGTTTCCTTCCCCAAAATTATCTGGTCATGATAGGTTTTGGGGGAGGAGGGTGAACTATCTAATCAGCATAATTAATTAGCATGGTTATCACATTATCATCTCACTCCATGATATATATTTGGAGCCTCTGTGGTATGGCTTGTTAAGCTTTGATGTTGCTCTTTGGATTTTAAAGTAAAAAAAAAAATATCTTGAACATTGGCTTAATCATTTGGCAAATTCTATACTGATTTAAAATCTAATAAGCAAATTACTTCTCTTAAAAAAATGGAACTACTCAAAATCTACTGACTGACATTTTTGTAATGTCATAAAAAATTAGACCATTTTATATAGCCCTAATATTCTAACTTTCTACAATGCCTTAAAGTTTAAAGAGCTGGGTCATATTCATATTCAAGTATTACTCATTCCTCACCACAGGCCTCTGAGTCAGACTAGGGAGGTATTATTATTATTTCTATTTTACACAGAGGCAACTGAAGTTAATGTAGTATATGCAAGGAGGACTGGCACATGAACAGAGTACCTCTAACACAGACAGATTAAGAAGCCTGAGTCTGGGAAAGTCAGGTCACTTGGAGAAAATGCAAAGCATGTATACACACTTTATAACTGGTCCCAATCTGCTACCCACGTGATTAAGAGAAATCTCCTTGAATGTATGGATAAGCCAGACTTCTTGAGAAACCCTTGAAAGGCATTAGTCTCCTGTGGCCATTTTCTTTGGCTGCTCTCTCTATGACTCTTTTTGGTGGTGTCTAGTGAAAGTCAATGTTTCAAAGGGAGAGGACCCGAACCTTGTCCTCTTTAAGGACAACATATGGCCATGTGAGACAGGTTTCAATTCTGTACTAAAGCATTTTTTTTTCTTTCCCTGTTTAGCGAAAGGGATTGGGGACTCAGACCTTATGAACCTGGAAACTTGGTAGTGACCTTCAGAATCCAGAACATCAGTAGATTAGATGGGGACTTATCCAACATTTATGCTAGAAGTAGATATGAACTTGGTAAGACTAAAGTTGGGTAGAAATTGTATTAAGAGTGACTCCACTCATCTAAGGGCCTGAAATATGATATTCTGGAGGTCAAAGGAGTTAGGATTAAAATGAAGAATCCACTACCCAGCAACATTGAGTATAATACTTCACTGAAAAAAAAAATGGATATTCAATGAAATAGAGAATTTTAAAGAATTCTTGATAAAAAGACCAGAGCTGAATAGAAAATTTAGCTTTCATATATAAGATTCAAGAGAAGCATGAAAAGTTAACTTTTGGGAGGGAATGGAGGGAATAACACGAACACTCAATTGGGTATGGAAATCTATCTTACCCTACAGGAAAGTAGGAGGAAAGGGGATAGGAAATGGGGGCGGGGGGATAGAAAAGAGGGCTAATTAGAAGAGGGATAATCAGAAGCACACAATTTTGAAGTGGGACAGGGTCAAAGGAGAGAATGAAATATATGAGGGTGAAAAATAGGATTGAGGGAAATATAGTTAGTATTTCAGAACATGACTACTATGGAATTGTTTTACATGACCACACATGTATAACCCACATCAAATTGCTTGCTTTCTCAGTGAGGGTAGGTGGGGATGGAGGAATGGAGAGAATGTTGAACTGAAAGTTTTAAAAATGAATGTTAAAAATTGTTTTTTTTTTTTGCATGCACATGGGAAATAAGATATACAGCAATAGGATATAGAAATCTATCTTGCCCTATATGAAAATAGAAGGGAAGGGGTTAAAAGAATGAGGGTTGTAAAGTCAAGTACAAGCAGTTCTTCTGAGGACTGCTATTGTGAATAACTTTAAGGTTCTGATGTATAGTATAGCAAACTCTCTATTCAGCATTAAACTAAGGCAAAAGTTAAGCTGTTGACAGCAACATTCTTCTGGAAAGCTACTCATGCATGGCAATACAACCAGGAACTGGGAGATGCCTATATGTGAATCCAGGTGACAGTTGGGTTAATTCAGGCAAGATCTGGGAGCATGGAAGAGGAACCA
>CM053585.1:321408101-321426748 GCA_028646515.1 Pseudochirops corinnae | reverse complement strand
AGCCTTAAGTATCCAAGTAGAGGTCTTTTCATCTTGATTCAAGGCTGACTCCCAAACTCCATGGTTCCTCTTCCATGCTCCCAGATCTTGCCTGAATTAACCCAACTGTCACCTGGATTCACATATAGGCATCTCCCAGTTCCTGGTTGTATTGCCATGCATGAGTAGCTTTCCAGAAGAATGTTGCTGTCAACAGCTTTTCAAGGTTCTGATTACATAACATAGTGAACACTCTATTCAATAACAAATGAGAGCAAAACATTCACAGAATCAAGGTACAGCATTCACAATGTTACAGCTTATCACAGATAATCAAAATACTGGATTCACAATGTCTTATCACTAAAATGACCACATAGTTTTCACCACAGTTCCCACATAGTTTTGAAGAAAGTATAATCATTTAGTCCATCAATCACTTAGTAATTCAATCATTCAATCATCCTTAAAGAGGCTCTCTACTTCACTACTCCGCACTCTCTTAAGAGGTGGTGTAAAATACACAAGCCATCTACTCCTCAGTCATAAATAAGTTACAATTTCAAAATCATAAATAAGTTACAACTTCAATCAGTCACTATTCAGTATCCACGGAGAGGTCTCCTTATCTCCTTATCTCCAAGGTAGGCTCTCAGATTCCCTGGATCCCCTTCTATGGTGCCAGCTCCTACCTGGATTCAAACTGTCACCTGAGTTAAAAAGGCATATGGCTCCTTGTCTGGGTCTCTGTGCAGTTCCTGTCCCACACTGAAATTCACAGTGTCCAGTCCACCTTAAATCCTTCACAGTCTCTGTTCCCTGGAAGTCAAGTCTTAACAAAGCCACAAACAGACAAAATACCACCACTACAGCCATGCTTCGTCAGTCTTCTGCAGCTCTGGCTCATCGTTTGGAAATCCTCAACAGCTTGGCTGGCCCTTAGACTCAGCAGCTCCTCAGCAGCTTCTCAGCAGCTGCAGCTAGCCCTCAGACCCAGTGGATATTTCAGATGGTTCCCAGAATCAAAATCACTTCATCCAGGTTCTCAAAATAAAAATCATTCTCTCCAGCCTGGGTCTCTCTTCCTCAACCTCCAGAACCTGGCTCCAAGATGATCTGAAATTCCAGCTGGGGCTTCTCCTTATATACCTATTAGCTCCTCCCTGTTCTGCCCCTTCCTGTTACATCAGCAACAGGCGTTCATACTTTTTGTTTCTTAACAGATGCTTCATCTAATTAATTTCAAACTAGGTGCTAACCACCTGTTAGCTTGACCAATACAAAGGGATCAAATTACATTACTATTACGCTGGTCCAACTTCTGATACAGCTTCCAGTCATGTTACACACATCAAGCTTAGCTGAGTTAGAATAATATTCACACACATTGCCAGTGATATCATCAATTCACATTCTGCCTGTGAAATCAACACAGAGAGAAGAGAGAGACAGAGTGCCAGCACCACAGGCATCTTTCCTCCCAATTCTGCCCAGTCCTAGTTCATGCTCAAACTTTTATATCATCAGTTCAATCCTGTTCCACTCCTTCATGTTGCATTGGCAAGTTTTTCTAACCTCCAAATCATAGGTGGGACTCGAAGGCACTTGAAGAACTGAAACAAGGAGCTAAGTACCTTTTTGCTTGCCATTACAGGGGGGTGATAGAAGGGAAGGCAGATTGAGGGAAGGGGTAATCAGAATGCATGCTCTCTTGGGGTGAGAGGAGGGGAGAGAGAGATAGGGAGAAAATTTGGAACTCAAAATGTTGTAGAAGTGAATGTCAAAAACTAAAAATAAATTAATTTTTAAAAAGTGACCCCACTCTCCCTAGGGAGGACGTGAGATAGGAGAGTGAGACTCAGAGGTGTTAGTGGAAATGTTTGTACTTTTGTTCTTATTATATCATAAGAAATATCCCATTGTAAATTGCAATTGATTTTCAGTGGATAAGTAGAAGTGAGATGCTAATCACTGGCATCTATAACAACGGGAGAAACATAGTTGTCTATTGCTCGAGCCAATGGCAGTAGAGATGAGATATTCCCAGGTGTCTATTAGGAATGTAAGTGCCATCCTGATTTCTTTATTATAAAATATTATTCCCTCATTTGAAGGTAAGCTCCTTAATGGCATGCTTGCATTTGAATCCTTAGCACCTATCAAAGTGCCTGGTGCATATGGTAATGACTTAATAAATGTTTTATCATACATTAATATCCTCATACTACAAGTAAGTAAACTGAGACACAGAAAGTTCCAATGCCTTGATCATTATCACATACATAGGGAATGTCAGAGCTCAATTTTACACATATATGAATTGAAAGTTTTCTTGCCTTCAAGGATCACATACTTCTCACTGACCCAATGTTGTCTCAGTTCTCCATTTAAAAACCCATAAGTGGGAGCCAAACAGTTGCCTGAAAAATAGCATATATATACATACATATACATATAATATGCATATATGTACATATATGTATACGTATGTGTATATAATATACATATATGTGTGTATACACACACATATATAGATATAGATATAGATATAGATATAGATATAGATATAGATATAGATATAGATATAGTTATTGTTTTTTCTTCTGCCCCATTCAAATCTGCAGAGTGGTTTAGCCGATATATATTTTAATAAATTGACCAGTTGAATTGACACCATATAAGTATGGCTGAATCTTTTATTTTTTACATTTAAATTTCCAATTCAGAAAAAATTTGTTTTCTTTCCTCTCATTGGAAGAAGAAAAAGAAAGACAAAACTCTTTTGACAAATATACATGGTCAAGCAAAATATTTATTTTATTTTTAAAATGGAATTTATTTATTCTTTGATTAATAAAAATGTGGCTTCTTTGAACTATCCCGTTTTCAAACTGTCCTCCATACCTGAAATTTCTTCCTTCCTCATTTTACCTTCTTAGAACTCCTAGGTTCCTTCAAGATTCAGCTCAAGTATTACCTTCTATATTAGCGGTTCTCAACCTGTGGGTCCTGACACCTCTGGGGGTGTAATAGGTCACCTAAGACCATCGGAAAACATATATTTCCGATGGTCTTAGGAACTGAAATACTGCTCCTCTATCCATCTCCAGGTGAGTCCACTCACATGCAAATATACCCGCATAGGAGTATTAAAGGGTTGCTGCATTAGGAAGGGTGAGAACCATTGTTCTATATGAAGCCATTCCTGATGACTTGGATTGTAAACTCCTGAGGTCAGAGACTGTTTTCATATCTGCTTTTATACTTGTGGAGTTTAGTATAATATTTAGAACATGGTAGGTATTCAATAAATGCATGTTGACTGACTGATGTCGTCTTCTTAGAGATCTACTTCTATAATGTTCAGAATCCTATATATGAATATTTGAATATCTGAGTAATTTTTCCTGAAACTATACATTTTAACTCATCAGTTAATTTTTGCAAACAAGTGACTTTATATATTTGGTTATTTAATTTTAATACAAAGGTAACATTTTTCCTAACTGGACAAGGTTAATTATTCATTCATTTTTCTAGTCAGAATGACTAAAGAAATTCCTGCCTCTGTTTCAATAAGGATATCTACTGATTTTCTCAAGAACAGTGAATGGTGACTGAACCAACAAAACTGAAATTTCCCACGTGGGTAGCCTTTGCTGAGGAAAGCAATCCATCCATCCATCCATCCAAACTGGGACACTTGGAGCTAAAAATGAACATTGTAAGTTTTCAGAAATTGAGTGTGTGCATTTAAAAAAGATTTTAAGTGCTCTCTTTGTGAAGCATTTGATTGATCGGTATTCAAAAGACTTCCAATTAATTAATTCATTGGAAACTTAATAGCTGAATGGATGATTGAGGGAGGGGGGAAATGGGAGGCAGGGAAAGAAACTCCACTGCCACAAACCAAGAAAATAAGGTTTTGTACTAAAGATGTCTTATAAATTCAACTCACTAAACCCTATAAACTGTAATAATAACTCATATTACTGTAATTAATATTTACAAAGGCTATTCATCACACTATGAGTTAGATAGTAAGAGTATTATTATTTCCATTTTACACATAGGGAATCTAAGTTTCATAAACAGTATTATTTAGAATTGCTGCCTTCTTCCTAAATATGTTTAACCTGCCAGACTGTAATCAGTCCAATTACTTGGCTCTTTTCAGTAGTGAGTAAGGGTCCCAGCATTGGCAGTCCCTATTTGACTTTAATGTTTATAGTCTACCCTATTCTGGAGGGCACTGGAAGAGAATACCAATCACTATGTTTCTCAGCTGGTGCCTCGTTTAGTTTCAACCTTTTGAGAGTAGTAAAATCTTACCTTATTAAGCTGGAAGACGTGTGTGACTGTGTGACTAAGGATGGTCAGTGTAAATCTACCCAGCTGGAATATTGACCCACTAGGAAAACTAGGAAAACTACTCTTTCCAACTAGGAAAACTACTCTTCCTCCATTTTTGGCTAGATTTCATTCCAAGAACTCTATTTCCTGAACACGGTGGAATTAATCATACAAGCATAGTTTAGCTATATACAGTTGGTTTATTTCTAACTAAAGATGCAGACAAAAAGGAATAACATCAAAATTATATGTAAATAATGACATGGCTTCTCCCATACCTAGGTGGCCAGCCCCTAGCCCCAAATCCAGAATTTCTCAGTGGCAATTCAGGTGCCTGAACTCAACTTTTTCTATTTGGAATAGAAAGGTGTTCCAATTGCTTGATTCGGCCATCATCTCCCATGTTTTTCCACTCACAGCCTAGCCACCCTCCATGAATTTTTCAGCTTAAAGCCTCCCAGAGGTAGCTAGGCGGAGCAGTGGATGGAGTTTTAGGGTGGGAGTCAGGAAGACCCAAATTCAAATCCAACTTCAGACATTTAGTAGTTGTGTGATCCTGGACAAGTCACTTAACATATTTCTACCTTAATTTCATCAACTATAAAGTGGGGCTAATGATAGTACCCAACTCTCAGGTTTCTTGTGAAGATTAAATGAGATATTTGGAAAGTGTATAGTACAGTATACAGCGCATGATAGATGTTTTATAAACATTTATTTCCTTCCTCCCTTCCTTGCTTCCTTCCTCCCTTCCTTCCTTCCTTCCTTCTTTCCTTCCTTCTTCCCTTCATCCTTTCCTTCCTTCCTTTCTTTATTCCTTCCTTGCTTCCTTCCTTCCTCTCTTCCTTCCTTCCTCTCTTCCTTCCTTTCTTGCTTCCTTCCTTCCATGTCACAGTTACATCAGCCAGAAAACTTAATAATAATAATAATAACAATAATTAAGTGACATATAGTACTTACTATGTGTCAGGCACAGGGCTCAGCACTGTTATTTTCTCTCTTTGGCTTGTGGTCCTTCTAGCCCAAGGTTTTACTCTCTATGGCTCCAGCCTAAGTTTCTTCTAAAGTGTATAAGAAGAAATCTGATTCCTACAAAGACACAAGGCAAAATAAGGGTATCAGATATGAAATATCCTTTATTTCCTCCACCAGAGAAGGTACAGTAGATTTAAAGGACTCACAGAAGTCTGAGAACAAATTAAAAAAAAACAAAACAAAACATAGAGCACTCAAATATCACCCCCGAAGCAGGAAAAGAAGCTATTCAGAAATGCTGAAAAGATATTCCCTATCTTTTCAGCACATTACTGTTATTTTTTTATTGGATCCTCACAACAAGCCTGGGCAGTGAGTGCTATTAGTATCTCATTTTATAGATGAGTAACACTGAGGTAAATGCAGTTTAAGTGATTTGCCCAAGGGTCACATAACCACTAAATGTCTGAATCCACATTTGAACTCAGGTCTTCCTGCCTCTAGGCCCAGCACTCTATCCACTGCAATACCTAGCTAGCCCCAAACCAGGGGATCAGTCACAGTTCCCTCCTCAAGAACAGTCATTGACAATTGTAACTTTGATTTGATTTCTCCTTGAATGAATTTTCTGCATCGTCTTCTGCTCTACAGGTTCTGATAGCCTTGGCTCCCTCCTTGCTCACTCCTTTAACCAGTGCCTGTCCAGAAGTACCTCATCACTACGGACCATGGATATTAACATGGATAGTGGTGACAGAGCAGGAGGTGGTCCTTTATTTCTCCAAGGTCATTTTGCCTTGGTTGTTCATTTCTCTCCTTTGCTTGGTGTACCTTACTGGATCCCATTCTCTTGCCCTTGAGCTGTCCTTAGTTGTTGTTTCCTTAGAACCAAGAAGCAATTGTCTTTGCTTCTCTCCCCCACTGACTGAAGGGTTAACACTTGTTAATTTTTGTGAATTTCTTTAGAATTTGAGTCAGTGACTTATGTAGAAGAGATGCCAAATCGGTATTTGTTGAATGGAATTGAGCTGAGATCTTGACTCTGCTAATGCTGAATAGCTTTTTGTATATGGTACAGACTTCTTGTTTAATCTCCAACAGTGGAATGGAAAGTTCATATAGTGATAAGATTTAGAGCTGGAAGAGATGTTAGAGATCATTTTACCCCAAAGGGTGGGGGGAATTGATAGAGGAACTCCTAGTTAATTTTATGAATTTTTTAAGAGACCTGGTGAGATTACAGGTCCTGTTCCTTTGTTGGAAGGATACCTCCTATGGAGGAACATATACATGCATGCCATGATTGAGAAATCACTAAGCACTTCTCTCTTTGGGTTCTATTGACTTGAATTCCTTTCAAAATAATTGTTAATTAAGTGTCAAGAGGAATAGCCTCTAATGAAGAGTCACCTGTTTCTTCTGACACTTTCATAAAATTAAACTCTGAAACAGTTTACCCTTTTTCTTCCTCTGCCTTTTTTTCTCCCTTGGATTTCTAGACCATAGTGCGTCAGTAGTGGAGTTGGGCAGTAAGTAGTCTTCTCCCCATATATCTCTCCTCAGGATGAAAACAATGATAACTGGCTAGAAAGGTACTCACTCAATTGCTTGTGCTTTCTGAGATGATTCAGGGAGTATGGAGGGGATTGTTCTTAGACTTTGAATTCCCCACTACTTCTGACTTTCTGATACCTTTCTTTCCTAAGAACAGATTTTCCCCAAAGTTCTATAATTTCCAGGATATCAAGAGTTGTAAGTTTGAGTCATGTACGATACTCTCAGAGGGAGATTTCTTTAGCAGCATGCCCCTTGGAGTAAGAAGAGGACCATGGGACAAAGATTATCCTCCATGTGAAGGACAGTTACAGAGGAGGAGAGTGACTAGAGTAAGAAGTCTGCATCCTGCCAATGCTGCTGTTACCATGAACTGCTAAAATAGTGCATATGGAGGGGAGTAGGGAATATCTTTTCAGCATTTCTGAATAGCTTCTTTTCCTGCCTCAGGGGTAATATTTGAGTGCTCTATGTTTTGTTTTGTTTTTTTTTAATTTGTTCTCAGACTTCTGTGAGTCCTTTAAATCTACTGTACCTTCTCTGGTGGAGGAAATAAAGGATACCTCATATCTGATACCCTTATTTTGCCTTGTGTCTTTGTAGGAATCAGATTTCTTCTTATACATTTTAGAAGAAACTTAGGCTGGAGCCATAGAGAGTAAAACCTTGGGCTAGAAGGACCACAAGCCAAAGAGAGAAAATGAATTCTTGGGATCAGGCCCATACCCTCATTTGACATATAATGAAATTTAGGCCTAAAGAGGTGATATCACTTGTCCAAAGCATCAGAGAGAGTTCGTGGCAGAGCCCAAAACAAGACTCCAAGTTCTTTATCTTCATGTCTAATTCTTTTACCACTGCAACATAATGGGGCATGGATGACCCAAGGTGAAAAAAAACTGTGAGGAGATGCTGGTATAACTGTCTAACCCCCTTTCTGTTCTTTTGTTAATCACGGCCTGGCCTGGTTTATCCATTTGCTGAAGACGTTCTTCCATCTCCCTTTCTTTTAAAAACAATATGGTTGTTTTCTTTATATTATATATTCTTTACCTCCCATTACCAGGGAGCTATTCCTTATAGTAAATAACAAAAAAAAAGGATGGGGAACAAAGTCTGGCACAACTAGTCAGCATGTTGCTAAATTTCTGTCATTGATGTGGTAGGCTATACCCCCTATTCCTCTATTCCTACAAGAGTCAATGGGAAGGGGATTCCTTCTCATAGATGTTGGGGCCAAGCCTGTTCGTTTTAATTTCCAGGGATTGTTTTGATTATTCTTGTGGTTGTTGGTCTTTCCATTTACATTGTTGTAATTGGGATATCATTTCCTTGGCTCCACTTACCTCTTTTCAAATCACATCATAGCACAGGAATATTCCTTTTCATTCCCAATCAATGGGCATGTATTGTATTTACAATTCTTTGCTATCATAAAAAGTGCTGCTTTAAAAAGGTTAGTGCATGTGGGCCTTTGCTGTTTGTCATTGACATCCTCCCTCAAACCTCCTCAACTTAGTTCAAAGAAGATTCCCTGAGTTGGGAGCAGGAGGCTCCTCTTTAGTGGCAAAAGCTGAGCCTAGCTCCCATATAAGGTTTGCAAATCCCTTTATAGATAAGGAAACTGAGACAGAGAGAGGTTACGTGACTTGCTCAGGGTGACATGGCTGGCAAGCATCTGAGATTGGATGTGTATTGGGGTCTTCTTACCTCCAGATCTAGTGCTCTGTACACTATACTACCTGATTCTTAGAAGAATGATAATAAAACATTTTATAGTTGAGTCCTCTCATAATTCTAATTGGGTGTCATAGGAAGAGAGAGTGGGAGGGAGGAAAACAGAAGCAAGGGAGAATCAGGTTCTATTTAGAGATGATCGAGGAGGATGGGGTCCGATTAGGGATAGTACTGGGGTGGGATTACCAACTAATAATGGAACCAACTGTGTGGGAATGCAGAGGTCCAAATGGGCTCAATAAGGAGGTTTTTTTTTCCTTTTTCTTTTTTTTTTGCACCATGATCCAAGATATGGCTTAATGAAATAATAAACACTTTTCTATAACTTTTTTTTTTCTTTTTGGAGGGAGGAAGGGTAATTGGGGCTAAGTGACTTGCCCAAGGTCACATGGCTGGTATATGTTAAGTGTTTGAAGGTGGATTTTGAACTCCAGGGCCAGTGCTCTATTCACTGTGCCACCTAGCTGCCCTTTTCTATAACCTTTTTATTGTTTTGTATAATGTCTCTGTAAACATTTGCCTTAGCTGGCCTGATATGAGATCCAAGAGACCACTTTTGGGGGCTCATTCAATCACCACTACTGTTCTTGAAATGGACATACCAAGCATTTGTGCTGTGACTTTACTTACAAAACACCCTTTCCTGGCCACCATGGTGTCTTTCCCAACTAGAAAATAAGCTCCTTGAGGGCAGGGGACGGCTTACTTGTTTGCATTATGCCCCCAGTGCTTAATACAAGTGCCCAATACATTTATCAATTTATTTAATTTGATAGATGACAGGGCTAAGACTTTGAAAAATTCACGGTTGATTGGGAATAGATGAGTGAGACAATAACTATCCAGCTGTCAGTAAATGGATTGTTCAGAATGCAGGCAAGGTCATCTGATGCACAACAACCATCTAATCTTAGGGGACCGGGTTGAGTCAAACAAAGCATAGGTTCCAAAGTGATTTTTCCATTTTGGCATGAATCTGACTAATGCTCCTCAGATCTTTGAATGATTTGATTTGGGACTGGTTCAGCTAGTCATCTCAGTGTCTTTGATCTTGTAACTGACCAGTCCTGGGTTTTAGGATTTTATCTACTTTATTGCCAACTTGAACTTCCCTTCAATCCCTGGCAAGGTGTTTTATCTGCCTAGAGGTTTTCCTAATCATCAGTATACCTTGGTCCTGCCTCAGGCAGGGTATAACAGGATAAGAGTTAGCAAATAATTTTTATGGTCACATGATTGGCAAGCAACAGAACTGGGACTTGGGCCTGTCTTGTGACTCCCAGACCAAGGTTCTTTCCACTACCATACTGGCAGTGATCCTAACAGACTAAGGCCCAATTTCCCTCTATAAATACATATTCTATTCCCCAAAGCAAGTCATCCCCCTGATTCCTACCCAAAGTCAAGTTCTTGGATAATAGCTGCTGGCCATCCCAACTGACCTTTACAGGTGAATTCCTAGAGTCTTAGAATCTCTTAAGTTGGACACTTGTTCTTGGCACTTAAAAAAATGCACACACAATGAAGGCAAAAGGCAAAAGAAAAAAAAAACATCCCTCCCTGGAGATGCTTCATTACTTTCTCCATCGAGGTGTGGAAGCCATTAAATCAAATTATTGCCTCTCAAATATTTTTAGCAGAATGCCCATCTCCTTCTGCATTTGCCTTCAAGGAACATGTTTTCAACTAAGTAATAGGATAGACAAATTAAATGCAATTTCAAATTTAAACCTGTACAAGTGTCACTTTCCCAAGTCCCCCCTGATAGTCCCAGGGGGCTGCCCATAGCGCTTTTGGAAAGTATATTACTATACTTGGTTCCCATTATTTAGTCCAAGAGATTCTTATTAAAATAAAAGCAGCAATAAGGTTAATATTTTATATACTGCACAACTAGAGCAAGCACATTGGGACCCTAATGAATGCATTTGTTTCTCTTATCCCATTCCTCATTTACGTTATTAAAAAATAACAAGGAATACTTGCTTGCCCTCCCTGCACATACACATACATGCACAAGGCAGCCTAGGAAATTTCAACATTCCAAAGTAGTATGTGCTCTAACTTGGAAAAGTGCTGTCTTAAGAAAAAGATCACCCTATATTTCCTTATACAACTGTCTGGCTTTACAAAGCTGACAAAAGTAAATACGGACCTTTGTGGTCTGTCCATTGAACCCAGAAGTCATACTAACCAAAATACTTTTTCTTCAGGAGTTAGAACTGTGATTCTGGGAAAATCTTTCATTCCTCTGGGCTTCTGTGTCCTCATCTGTAAAACGAAGGCATAGGACTAAAAAAAAAAGTAGTCTGAAAAATACAAGGCACTGGAGTTTGATGTCAGAGGACTTCCTTTCAAATTCATTCATATTCTGGTTGTGCTACTGATTTAAGCATCTTTGGACAAGTCACTCCATCCCTCAGGGATTCTGATTGCTTTCTGTTAAATGAAGGCCTAGAGTAGAAGATCCCCCAAACACTTATATAGATGATGATGATGATGATTGTTATTAATGTTACATTTAAAGGTTTGCAGAGCGCTTTACATTTATTATCTCACAAGTCCATGACTATTTCTTTGTGGATAGGGGTTGAGATGTGAATGAAATAAAAATGGTGTACTTAATGTTTTCTTTGAAAATAGCTTAGTCCCTAACCTGAAAGTGAGAACTGAACATACTTTGGTCTAGTCATAATGACATATTTTATTATATAGGGCTTTACAATTATGAAGTTATTTTAACATATGATCACATTTGATCCCCATATCAACTTTATGAACTAGACAATACAAATATTGGTATCTTCATTTTACAAATGATGAAACTTTAGCTGAGGGAGATGAAGTGAATTACCTAGCTCATGAGGTTAGTATGCAGAAGAAGAAGGATTCAGATTGAAACAAAAACTGGAATACATAGCTGGTTTGTTGATTTTTTTAATGTGGTTGGAATTCACTTCGTTACAGGGTCAGCAGAAGGGTTATGGGATAGAACATTTATAGCCATAAAATCAAGCTGGATGCTGCAGTTTCTCTCTACAGGACCTTGTTCATGTTATGAACTCTGTTTCTGATACATTTTGGTATTTTGCTGAAATGCATTTATTTTTTAAATGATGGCTAAAATGTTGGGTCATTGAGATTTTACAATAAGTGCTTAAATAGTCTCTCAGTTTATTTAAGAGCAACTTTCTGATGTACTCAGTCTTACTTAATCAGGAGGAATTCCTAGGGAAAAGAAGAGACAAGAAACCAGGAATTTTCACATTTTTGAATCATGGAATATGCCAATAAAATAAAATGAAATTTAAAAAATACTTACAGAGCTTGATTAGCTGTTATTTTTTATTACAAATACACATCTACATCATTAGCTATCGTCTATCTCTCTCTTTTTCTCTCTCTCTCTTTCTATCTATCTATCATCTATCTATACATCTATCTGTCTATCTACCTATCTATCTATCAATCTGTCTGTCTGTCTGTCTGTCTATATCTATCTATCTATCTATCTATCTATCTATCTATCTATCTATCTATCTATCTTTCTATTTTTTTCCCTCTGTCTCTGTCTTGTCTGTCTTTGAATGCTACATAATCATGTATGTAACCAGGGGTTCAGCTGAGAATTCAAAGCACTCCCCATTCTGCTTCTAGTTGACCACCTGTGTGTGACTCAGCATTGACTGGTTTTTATAAATTTGAGATTAGGAGGCAATCCCCATACTAATGAGGAAAAGCTGATGAGTCATTAAATCTTTAAAAAACAGGGGGAGGGGGAGGGGGGGTGATTCTTCCCTTAGTTTTTCTTCCTTCAACCTTCCAGGTGGCAACTATCTGCTCTCAGACCTCACAGGGTGTATCAGGCCTCCATAATGCCACACTGAAGGAAGCGAAGTGTTGGGTAGAGTCATTGCATTTTTAAAGGTTCTGAGTCAGCTTCCAGACTCCAGAAGGAGTTTGCCTCAGTATCCTAGACTTCCAAAATTGCATCTGACAACTTGTTAAAAGATTATGTCAATCCCTAACCTGACTTTCCAGAAGATGTTGTCTTCAAGGGTTACAATGACAAACCAATGTCAAATGTCTAATAATCAATCTTGCAAATTGTGTTATGATGAGGTTTAAATCTCAGTCTATGAAGACAGAGGATAACAATACTTAGAACTTAAATTACTTAATCCTGTTTTGTCTCTCCCCCCTCCCCCACCATGAGAGGTCTTTTCATTTTGGCCTTTCCTCTGGTGTAGGAAATAATTATCTGTCTCATGTCCAGCTCAAATCAGATATTGAGTCACTTTCTATTCTCTTTGTGAGAAGACTCTAGACATGAGTCAAATTGAAAACTGTGAGCAATTTTCCATGGGGGTAACTAGGGTATCAGACATAATAAGCCAAAGACAGTGAGAAGAAGAATTTGACCCTTGTCCTAGGTGGTCATACTCCTTACACACAGTAATCCAATATGTCCTCAAATTATCTTTTATTTACTTATCAATGGACCCTTCAACCCTTCCACAGAACTTTATCTCCTTGAGGGCAGAGACCATTTTGTGGGAGAAAGCAGTGCCTTGTTGTTCTTGTTGTTGTTGTGTGTGTGCGTGTGTGTGTGTGTTTCAGGGAATGGGAGGAGGCTTAATGAATGTTTGTGGAGATGAATTGAATTAGTTAGAATTGCACTGAATTTGGCAAGTTATAAAATAAAACATAATATTTCTTGGGACAATTTCTGAAATTACTTATGTGGATGTAATTAATTTTAGTGGCATCATTTGATATTTTGCTTTTATATTATCTTCATTTCCAAATATACCATCACCCAGAAAGCTCTCCCTTGAAACAACAACAAGAAGAAAAGAAGGGAAAAGGCAGCAAAACCTAACCAATAGAATGAATAGGGTGGTGATGATGATAACTACTGATAATATCATGCTTACTATTTGCCAGGCATTGTAGTAAGTGTTTTAAAATTATTATCTCATTTGATTCTTATGACAACCATGGGAGGTAGATGTTATTACTATACCCATTTTATAGATGAAGAAACCAAAACAGAGATTAAGTGACTTGGCTAGGGTCACACAACTAGGAAGTGTCTCAGACTGGATATGAATTCATCTCTTCCTGAATCCAGAGCTCTCTCCACTGAGCCACCTATCTGACAGTATTTACAATCTGCCACACAAATTAGTTCCTATCACTCTTGAGAAAGAAGACAAATTCATGTTGAAAATCTTTTTTTAAAGGCTGAGGTTAGTAATTACAACTACACAGTGCTGAAATAATAATGATAATAACAGTGACATCACTTCATTTATAAAAACAACAATACTAATAATAAAACAATAGCTTTTGAAACCAAAAGACCTTCCTGTGTGTTCCTCTGACAGCCATAAAACCTTGGACGGTCACTTCATTGCTCAGCTCTCCATCTTCAAAATGGGAATAGTGTTTCTTGCGGTGTGAGACTGTATAATATATGCAAAAGATCATTTAACCAAAAAGTAGTATATCAATCCAGTCCAGTTCCATAATTATCAAGTGGAAAACCATGGCATAGTGATTAGAGGGATAGGTAACCTTGTAGTGAAGAAGATCTAACTTCAGTTTTACCTTTGATATATACTAGGTATAAGTCTGCTGTGTGTGACTCAAAACTAGTTAAAAATAGAAAGCCATATCACCTGTATTCTTCATTTTAGATAGGGAATTCTTCAAAGATGGAAATGGTTAAAGAATTGGTGATTTCCCCATCCTCAGATATCTTGAAATACAGCCTATGACCTTTTATTAGATATAATCTATTAGAGATTCCTCCAGTGTCTGTTTTGTATCATATGGACACTTAGGTCCATTTGAGTCTTGAAAAATAAAACTACAAAATGGTCCCTAGTTATATGTGTTCCTCTTCAACTTTCATAGTATTAGTGATAGAGTGGCAGAAAAGTATACTAAAAATGAAAACATGTTTTTAAACTATAAATATTAATTATAAGTACTATAAATGTGAACTATATGTCCAATGACAAAGACTATGTACTATTGTAAGCATAGAATCAGATCGATGTTGCTATTCTTAAGAAAAAGGAAACCAGAAAGCAAAACAAAACAAAACAAAAAGGTGCAGTAATACTAAAGGATATCTTATAAGTTCTCCATGGAGAGGTTAAGAAAGGAGTTAGGGGACTTAGTTTCATCATGTGTCCAAGGACTACAAAAATATATATGATCACCACATTTTCAGTGATAACCATCACTATAAGCAAAACAAATAAACAAACAAAAACACCATGAAGTTGTAGCACCAATGCAATATTCACAGTGTCCACAATCGCTATAAACATATTTGCATGGCACTCAATCACAAAGTATAACAGGTTCTCCACAAAGAAGACTGAAGCAAAATATTTATTCAGACATGAGAAAATCAAATCCCAACAAAAGGAAACTCGATCCATCATAGCAACCTAGAAGTTCATGCACCACAATTTAGCAGACTCACATCATCCCTTAGCCTTCCTATAAATGAACACAAGACCAATATTTACTGACAAGCCTGTCTCCCTCAGAAGGGTTCTCTGCTCCCAACCATCTACCTTGCTCTGACTCCCAGCTTCTTGTGAGCTCTGTTCCACTCTTCAGCAAATCCTTCCCACCACAGGCTCCATGTAATTTCATTCATCCTATTAGGGGGCAGAGAATATTTTCAAAACATGGAAGGTCTTAAAATTCCTGTAGGCTCATTAATAGACAGGGAAGATCTTCAAATTACCATTACCATTACAGAAGTCAATTGCATTATTGATGGCAAGATTTGTTGCATAAATGAAGAAGTAGCAAAATTAAACAAAGAATTGTTGAGGTCACCATATACTTCAAATCTTGATCCCTTTACTATGGAAATTATGGAGGTGGAGAAGAATTACAAAAGCACATTTAAAATCTAGGCTCAGATTTGAGAAATGAAAGAGACCAAGCCTTTGAGATTATTCTAAATCTTTGTCTCCTTTAAACATCACTAATACTTTCAGAACAAAGTTTGAATATATTAATATATATGGAACCTCAGTCATCATGGAGCTGAACTTTAAATTTATTACAGTTTAACAGAAAAGATGTGATTAGTTTCTACGGAGTTTAAAATTGTCCAATTTACAATAAAATATACTGAGCCAAAGTTCTGAACTAATGGCATGATACTCTCTAAGGAAGAGGACCTTGGATCTTCCTCACAGTCTGAAATACCCCTGGTCCCCAGGACATTGTTTTTACAGGGTTTGACACTCAAATATGCAAAAAAGTCAAGATAAAATACAGAATCCTGTGGGTTGGTTGACCTTGTTTTTGAGGGCCAAAACCAACATCAGCAGAGGGTATCAGAGGCTGGGCAAAGCACAGAGCATTTCCACTATGTGATCATAATAAAAAAGGTAACTTTTTCATGTTGGACAAGAGAGAGTGGTCTGGAGGTACAAAAATAAGGTGGTTGACTTTCCATGTAATTGAGTTACCTCCATCACACTGGGGTTGGTCACTATAACAAGGAACAAGAAAAGTGAAGTGCCTCTAGTTAGCTTCCTATGATTAAACAAGTGAATTCACAATCTGCAGCTCACAACTCAGAGGCCTAATATAGAGAACTGATAATCACTACCCCTATGAAATCATTTCAAACTAATTAAAACTGATTGGAAAAGAGTAGGGGTCCGAATGAATCATTTCTCAGTTTCCTGAAGTAGAGTTGTATCACAGTCAACTTTTTGTGTGCAGATGGACCATTGATTACATAAAGGAAAGGTCAAAATCAATATCAAATTAGAAGAAAAACTGAGGATGAAAAAAGGAGAATGGAGCCCTTGTGAGAACTATTCCAAAGAGATACTAACACTGAATGATATTATAAAGCAAAAACCCAATGAATGTGGTTATTTTCATTTCTTGCAAATGTTTAAGCAATATAAAAATCAGAACAACAAGGTCAAAAGAGCCCATCAACCAATTTAAACAATGGACACTTAATTGGCTTGCCAAGTAGAAAGAGATGGTTGCCAAGGACAAAAATGATTTAGAATATAAATTCATCTGCAAAAGACTTTGGAAGAGACAGATTGAAGCAATATCACCTGTTTAGATGGTAAAAAATAAAAAAAAATAAATTTAAGCACACTTTGGTGTAAGACCCAAATGAGTCACATGATCCTAAGAGCCTTCACATATAAAAAACTGTCAGGAAGACAGGAAAAAAAAATGAAAAAAATGCTGGATGTTCTATAACAATCTGCTTTCATCATCAGTGGTAGAAGAACTACAATATTTGGACAATAACACTTGAATCCCTTCTTTTCTATGTGATGCAATTTGGTGACACAGTAGATAGAAAGTTGGACTTAGAGACAGAAAGACCTGAGTTGAAAAGTTGCCTCACACGTTGACTTAGTTGTGTGACTCTGGGTCACTTAACCCCTGTCAGCATCAATTCCCTCATCTGTTAAATGGGGATAATAATATCTACCTCTCCAAGGTTTTGTGAGGATCAAATGACAATATCTGTGTATGTGTTTATGTATGTGTGTGTGTATATATATATATATACGCATATGTATATATATATATATATATACACAATGTATATATATATATATACACACACACATATATATATACATTAATAGACATATATGTATCTACAATACACACATGTGTATATATGTATGTGTGCATATCTATCTATATCTTTCTAAACATTTATAGTCTGTTATTAGCTTTTTTTCTTTTTTCTTTTCTTTTTTTTTTGCCTTTTGGAGAGGGAAGGCAGGGCAACTGGGGTGAAGTGACTTACCTAGGGTTACATGGCTAGTAAGTGTTAAGTGTCTGAGGCCATATTTGAAATCATTTCCACCTGACTCCAGGGCCAGTGCTCTATTCACTGAACTCTCTAAGATGCTCCTGTTATTGGCTATTCTTAAGAAGTAATAGGAAGATAAAGTTTAGAACAGCAATTGGACCAAACCAAGAATTAAATAGAAAATGATCCAATCTTGAAAATATCTAAACAAAACATCTCAGGGAGAGGAAGACCTCTAGTGAGTGTGGGGGGGAGAAGAATAACATATCAGATTAATACCTAAAAATAAAAAAAAATAATACCCAGAAACAAAATCATAATCTTATGATTATATAATTTTGACCCATATGTCCAATTTCTCTTTTTTAAAATAAATTTGTATGAGAATAATATACACATGTGTGAAGAATATCCTTGATGAAAATATGAGAGGAAAACAGGCCGTCTTTGATAATAAACCAATAGAACATAAACTCCTTGTAGTCATGGAACATTTTTAATACTTAGAGCTATATTGTCAACATATGTAATAACCCAACCATATCAATATTGTCATTATTATGATAAAAAAAATTTAAAAAAGAAGATTTCATTTAAATTAAAGAATGACTCATAAGTTTTCCATGGAAAGGCAGGTAAAGGAGTTGCACATATTCATTGAGTTTAGTTCAATTGAGCTGATGCTTTAGAGTTAACTGTATCTTCATATTCACATCAGTGATGGAAATGTTCAGAGGATATCAAGTCCTTTAATGGTTATTAGTCAGCAATAACAAAAAGAATTAAGTAAAGAAAAATTCTACCTTAAAAACTATCTACCAACAAGAAGTGTGTAGTAGTTCAGCTTTTAAGATTCCCCCCATTTCCATCTTTACCTCCTGGATGATCTGGCTACCTTCATCCCTCCTGGATGCTCTGGCTACCTTCACGCCTCCTGGATGCTCTGTCTACCTCCATGCCTCCTGGATGCTCTGGCTACCTTCATGCCTCCTGGATGCTCTGGCTACCTTCACGCCTCCTGGATGCTCTGGCTACCTTCACGCCTCCTGGATGCTCTGGCTACCTTCATCCCTCCTGGATGCTCTGGGTACCTCCACGCCTCCTGGATGCTCTGGCTACCTCCACGCCTCCTGGAGCTCTGGCTACCTTCACGCCTCCTGGATGCTCTGGCTACCTTCACGCCTCCTGGATGCTCTGGCTACCT
>CM053585.1:321384464-321399302 GCA_028646515.1 Pseudochirops corinnae | reverse complement strand
CACTGCCCAATCACAAAGCTACAATGCACGGGCATTCCTGGAAAACAAGCCTGGCGCCACAGGCTCCACGTGACCACATTCAGCCTATTAGGGAACAGAGTATACTTTCAAATATCCAAGGGTCCTCAGAGTCACGTAGCCACTTCAGCAAATGGCTTAGGGGCAGGGAAGATCTTTAGATTCCCATAACAAACATAGACTTCCATTTCATCCAAACAAGGGCAATAAGATTAGCAATTACAGGTTCTTATGAGCAATAAAATCAGTTGCTGCAGTGTAAACAATAGACCTAAGAGTTATAACCTGTCTTCCTCTGTGAAGTTCTACTTATCTAAAGAATTCTTCCTTGGGGAAATATCCCTTATTATTCATAATGACAACCATATATACGTCAAATTAATCTGCCAACCTATACTTCCTGGTGGCAAATAAGATCAATATTCTCTTCCTTAGGTGAAGAGATGGGTTTTCTTGTGGGTATTGATAAAGCTATTCTATACATTAAAATAAGTACAGAGAGAAGGCTAGTCTTAGAAAGTCTGTTCAAGGTGAACCTCTACTACATAGAAGATATGTATCCATTGGCAAACCACTTAATCCCTCAGTGTTCCAGGCCATTCTTGAAGACTATAAATTCCAGACAAATCACTAATCTCTATTCAGAGCATACATTTTCATATCCAAGACTTCCTCCACAAAAAGTAAATCACTGGTTTATGAAGTATTTTAATGATTTATTTTATAAGTAATACTTTTAAAAATATTTAACTTTATTGAATTTCTGAGATTGACCCCAATAGTAAAAAAATCCAAAACATATTTATACAGCACGTTATCTTCTAAGATCTTTCATCTTATTTCTTTTGATTCTCATAGCTACTCCATGAAACTCATAGTATAGGCATTATTATTCCCACTTTACAGATAAGAAAACTGAGACTCAAAGAAACTAGTGGCATAGTAGAAAGTATACTGAAGATCAGAATTCACAATCCCACCTCTGACAGTTAAAAGTTTATATTCACATTGGTCCTCAGACAATATGAGTATATCTATAAATTTAAGGACCAAAGTGAGATCAAATGTTCCCCATCTTTTGCGTGTAAGTACTTTTTTACATCAAAAATCCCTGAAGACCCACATATGATAGAAATTGCAAAAATCGGTAGTTGTTGATTGAGAAAAACAACGATTATGAATTTCATAATGCTTTTAAATGAATTTGTACTTTATGCATCACAACAATATTTACATTCATTTGAAGAATAGTGATACATGCACATGAGATGTTTTGCTTGTTCAGTCTATTTAAGGTAGTTTAGATTCTTTAAAGATTCATCAATATCTTGCAATAAAGGTATGGACCTCTACCAGTCTATAGCTTATATTATGTGAACCACTTGTTTAAATAACTGGGTGACTTGGTGGTGAAATGGGTAGTATTGGGCCTGGAGTCAGGAAAAGAGAGAGCCTGACAACCATATGTAAGTCAAATTACAAACTTTTAGTCATTCACTATTACCTATACAATAAAATCATCCAGGGCCATCTCCAGTCTTCCTGATCTATATTTTGCCACCAGATCCAGATGGCTCTGGAGAAGAAAGTGAAACTGGTAACTTTGCACAGGACTCTGTCACTTAAATCCAATGCACTTGCAAATCATGGCATTGCCTTCCTGACATCCCCCTTTGAGAACAAAATACAAAAAACAATAAATATAAACTCCTTAGACTCTCATTTATAGTCCTTCACCATAAGGATCCAACCAACTTTTCCACACTTTTTTCAACAGAGCTCTATTTTATGTGTTATATTCCATCCAATTTGATGAGTACTTCTTTCCTGATCTTGTCCTTCCCTGTCCCATCACCCTCTTTTTTGTATTGATATCCCATTGGCTTGTTTGGAAAGCAGTCTCCCCATCCCATTTCTCATTTTGGAAGCTAATCTCTTCCTTCTGGGCACAATACAGGTCCCAACTTTGCTGCAAAACTTTTCCGACATTCCTGTCCTTCAAAATCCTAAGCAAAAGTACTTTTTTTCTTCTCAACTTATTTACTTACACTGTTTTTTGGCCTCTTCTTTGTACTGTCAAACTCTATTTTATTGTTTGGGTTCCTCTCTCCTACTTCATATTAGATTATAAACATTTTAAGAGAAGGTCAGGGACATTCTTGTAAATGTTTAACAACTGATGCTCTGGTGTTGGGGGAAGAGGCTCAACATATTTTTTACTTTAATCTGTTTATTAAGATTTACTCTAACAGAAAAATTGTGACCAATTAAGAGATAGAAAATGTCATGAAGTGCAAAATGGATAATTCTACATTAAAAGAAAGGTTTTTGCACAAAACCAATACTATCAATATTAGAAGGGAAGCAGAAAGTGGGAAAACAATTTTTACGAGCAGTGTCTCTGATAAAGGGCTCATTTGTAAAATATATAAAGAGTCAAATTTATAAGATACAAGTCATTCTCTAATTGATAAAGGATCAGAGGATATGAAAAAGACAGTTTTTTGATGAAGAAATTAAAGCTATCTGTAGAAATATGAAAAAATGCTTTAAATCTCTATTGATTAGAAAAATGCAAATCAAAACAATTCTGAGGTACCATATCACACCTGTCAGATTAGAAGATGTAAGAGAATTGGAACATTATTGCATTGTTGGTAAAATTGTAAATGGATTCAATCCCTGGGGAGAGCAATTTGGAACTATGCCCAAAGGGCTACTGGACTGTGCACATATCCTTTGATCCAACAATACCACTTCTAGGGCTGTATCCCAAAGAGATCATACAAATGGGAAAAGGACCCACATATACAAAACTATATATAGCAGTTCTTTTTGTGGTAGCAAAGAACTGGAAAAAGAGGCAATGCCCATCAGTTGTGGAATGACTGAACAAGTTATGGTATATGAATGCAATAGAAATTTTCATAAGAAATGATGAGCAGATGGACTTCAGAAAAGTCTGGAAAGACTTACATGAACTGATGCTGAGTGAAGTGAACAGAACCAGAAGAACATTGTGCACAGTAAAAGCAACATTATGTGATAACTGAGAGACTTATCTCTGCTTAGCAATACAAGGATCTAACTCCAAATGAGTCATGATGTAAAATGCTGTCAACATCCACAGAAAGAACTATGGAGTCTAAATGCAGACAGAAGCATGCTATTTGCTCTATCTCTTTTTTTTTTCTTTCTTGTTTTTTTGGTTTCTCCCATTGATTCTAATTTTTCTTTATAATATGACTAATATGAAAACATGCTTAATACATAAATACATATATATATATAAATATGTGTGTGTGTGTGTGTGTGTGTGTGTGTGTGTAGTGCCTTATCAGATTGTGTGCTACATTGGGGCAGAGGAAAGGGAGAGAAGGGAAAAAAATTGAATTTAAAATCTTATGGAAGTGAATGGTGAAAATGAAAAATTAATTAATTAAACAAACTATTTTTTCTGTCACTTTCTTAAGTCTAGAAATCAACAAAGCAATAAGTCATGTTCTGATTAGTTCTGTTGGCCAGTTTTCAAGATGTGAATGCTCATATTAAAAACATAACAACTACCTCACAAGCCAGCTCCAGTTCACCCCTGGGAAAGGACTCTCGGTTCCATCCATGTTTTCATTAATATTATCTAGCAAATGCAAGCATAGAATAGTGAAGTGCTGGACCTAGAATCAGAAAACCTGAGATAAAGTTCCAGCTCTGACATTGTGTATCCAACTGGCATTCATTTAAACTCCTGTTTCTCCATTTGTAAATTTGGGAAAATAAAAAAAAAAATTGTAAATGTTAGGAAAGTATTGTTTAAGTATCAAAACTCTGTATAAATGTGCCATAGACAACAAAATGTCACTAACAACCCTTTTTGTGCTAATAAAGTTTTGGAAACAAAGTAGGTGGCCATAGATTGAGAATGGCCAAGTAAAAGGTAGCTCATGCAATGAAAAACAACATCAAAAATGACAAAAACACAACAAAAACCATTTTTTTAAGTGCTTACTATGAGGCAGCTAGTTGACAGAGGGCTGGACCAGGAGTCAGGAAGCCCTGAATTCAAATCCATCCTCAGATACCTGGGCAAGTCACAACCTCTGTTTGCATCAGTGTCCTCAAATGTAAGATCAGAGTGATAACAGCCCTCCCCACTGCTTTTGTGAGGCTCAAATGAAATCAGATTTGGAAAAGACTTTGCACAGTGCCTGGCACACAGGAGGCAGTTAGTAAATGCCTATTGCTTTCTTTCCAAACACTGTACTAAGCCCTAGGGGCGCAAACAGAAAAGTGTAAGAGTCATTGCTTCCTAAGAACTCATATCCTAGTTGGGGGAGACAACATAAAGAGAAAGGACCAGCTACAAGCTCGAGGGAAAGGACTTCAGCATTTTGAGGTTTCACTGTGGAGAAGGGAAGGGGGATAGTGGTAGTATATTGGTGGGAGGAGTTCAGGCTGGGCTGATTGGATGTAGATCTGTGGGGAATCTTGCAGTGATGTAAAGGGAAAGGACGACAGCAACAGCAACACCATTAAAAGTGAGTGCTGGGAAATTTTAATGACCAAATTTGGACTCAATCTCCTGCATTGTAGAGATGGGGGTACCATAGGAAGAGAATAGTGTGTGTAATTTTACATATATGTGTGTGCATGTGTATACACACATATGGGGGTGTACATACCTATACATATGTGTTTCATCTTGCTACTTTTTAGATTCCTTTTCTCAATTCTTTGTTATCAAAGAGGGCTCTATTGAAGAAGATAGGGTGAAGATTATGTTGGGAAATACACATGATAATTTTTCTTAATTTAAAAACTGAGTTACTAGTAACATTGCATAGGAAGCACTTCTTAATTTTGTGTTCCATAAATTAATTAGTTACAAAATTTAACACCCCCTATCCCGGCATACAATAATAAATCTGTAATCTGTGAGACCTATAATGACAAATAGTGATGAGTTATTAAAATTAATACTAAATTATATGAAAATGAGTCTGACTTCTTCAGTTAATAGTTATTCTTCCAACATGATCTCCTAACATTTCACTTTATCTTCTGTATGTGTTTAGCATATTCTGTTTTATAATTATTTGGATATGTATTTTATCTTTCCTACTTACATGACAAGCTCCTTGAGGTCATGGACCAGGTAGGTCTCTCTGTACATATATGTGTGTGTGTGTGTATGTGTGTGTACATATTTATGTATATATATGTGTATGTATATACATATACAGATAGATGATAGATAGATAGATAGATAGATAGATAGATAGATAGATAGATAGACAGATAGATAAATATAATATTGGGTCCTATGCATAATAGGCTCCTCTTTAAAAAAGACATTTAATACTTGTATGACCTTGGGCAAGCCTATAAGCCTCAGTTTTTCATCTAGCAAAAGAGGTGGAGAGTTAACTAGATAACCTCTGAGTTAACCAAGATAACAACTGGACAACCTTTCTAGTTCTAATTCTATGATCCTATAGTTATAGAAGGAAAAAAGGAAATTACTTATTTAACACTGCAACTGTTGTCAAGTCAGCAAACCATAACTAAGGACTTATGCTGTACTTGTGACTGGGCTAAGTGTTAGGAATACAAGCAAAAAGACAGCGTATGCTCTAAGGAGCTTATAGTCTAAATGGAGAAGAGGAAAAATAAAAGAGAGCCGAAAAATAGGTATGCTCTAAGGAGCTTATAGTCTAAGTGGAGAAGAGGAAACATAAAAGAGGGCTGAAAAATAGGTATCAGAGTAGGGCTGAGAGAAGGGGCCAGTCTTGGCACAGTGGTGATGCCTGGAGAATGAAGGATGGCTAATATGGGCCCTTCCTCCAAATGTAGGTTCTGGGAGGAATTGCCAAAGGGAGGAGAGAGCCTCAGGGGCAGAAGAAGGCAGCTGAGGAATGGAGACAAAGACCAGAGAGTGAAATATGGCCGGGTACCCCAAAGGTTGGAGGACATCATTTTTCTTATCTAGAACAGGTTATTTATGTTATGAACCAAATGTTTCCCAGCCACAAGCAACTACAAAGGATTACAATTTCCCATCCCAGTCTCTTTCTTCTGATAGCAATCTAAGGGGGCTGTTTGTTAAACATCTTTATTTTCAGTATTGTTCAGCATTTGTAATAAAAATCCTCAGCACATAGGCTTAACATTCATGATCTAATTGTGTCTGCAATATATTATTTTTTAATAAATGTACAAAGCCGGGTAGCATCCACCTGGAATTTGTACCCATTGAGGAGTTCTCATCAAATAGAGGATATTGTACTTTTGTCCGCCAGAGTTGGACGACTTCCTATTATCACTTGATTAAAGTACATAGATAGAAAATTCCCACTGAAAATCAGAAATCATTTGAGCATTTGTTACTGTTTTATTCTATTTCCATCAGGATTTGTTTTGAATCAGGTTTTCATATCAACAAACCAAAAATACAGTGGAACAGGAAGCCCATATATTTTAAGAGCTGCTCCTTTCTTGTTATATCTAATATTATGAAGTTACTTTATTAAGATT
Organism: Pseudochirops corinnae; assembly: GCA_028646515.1. Taxonomy (NCBI): domain Eukaryota; kingdom Metazoa; phylum Chordata; class Mammalia; order Diprotodontia; family Pseudocheiridae; genus Pseudochirops; species Pseudochirops corinnae. The sequence continues at coordinate 321,392,753 of CM053585.1, read as the reverse complement.
GGAGTTTACATTGTAAATTGAATTAAGGCACAAATATATACAGTTCATTTTGTCTTTTAGAGCTGTACCTCTCTTACTTTCTCTTGTGATAAAGAAAACCATTAGCTCCTGTCAGAACCGTGAAGAAGGAGATCATTTTTATTGAAATAAGAACGAAATGATAGTGTCAGCCACTGAGTCCGAGAGATAAAATATTACATCTAATAAACATGCTACATATGGGATTAGACAAGGGCTTCTTGAATTACAGAACAACAGGAGCTGCAGCAAAACAATAACATTAATATGGGAAAATAATGACTAAAGTTTCCATCTTGGAGAAGCCTGCATTTTAATAAAAGGTATGGAAATTTCAGGGATATCAGGTGGAGTGGCATAATGAATTCCTGCATATTTTGAGATGTATTGAAAGCGTCTATGGATCCCTGTGCATAAATGATGGATTAAATCCAATATATATTTATTATATACCTACTATATTCATGGAATGATGCTAAGCACTGGAGGAGAAAAAAATGTTTATATATGACAAAGTCCCTGCCCACAAGGAGCTTATGGTAGGGAAGGGAGGAAAGACCTACATACATGCAAGTAACTCTGATAAAAAGTAATGGATCAGGGTCAATGGGCCAAACTAAGTGCTATGTGATATCCAGAGGGAGATGAGGTTGCTGACTGGGAATCACAGACAGCTTCTTGGAGAGGGTTGTGTTTCAGTCTGACTGTAAACAACATATAGAAATCCCAAATGTAAAGGGGGATGTGGGTACAAAGGGAAAACTGTAGATGCTGTGAAAATTGGGAATAAAGGCAGGGGTGTGAGAAATTGGAGGTCACAGCTGATGGTAAATAGTTCAAACTGACTAAGTTTTGGAGCAGAGAAAATGGAAGGGACTAATGTGATATCCAGGGTTGGCCACGCTGGTCTCGAGGCCACAGGTTCCCTACCCTCTAACAGGTCACATGGTGGAGGGCTTTGTATGAAAGTTTCATCTTTACATCATCATAGAGTTGGGTACAGGAAAATATTGTGGGGTTTGAACTAAGTATTAGCTTAGGTGTATTAGCACGAGGTCTATGACTAAAAGCTCAATGAAAACAGAAGACATATTTTATCTAAACTGTATTTTCTCTGTGACTATCATGCCACACACCCGAAATTTCTACTGAGTAGGTCTGAGTATCTTATTCTTCTGTTCAAGGAGCATCAGTGGCTCCCTATGCCTTGATAAAATCCAAACTCCTCTGTTCTGTATTTAAAACTCTTCATGGTCTAATTCTAACCTTTCTTTCAAGGCTGGTTATGCATTCATTGTCCTCCTTCACACATTCTCTAGTCTAACCAAACTAGGCCACTATTTCAGGCCATCCCTGACCTACATACCTTGGCATAGCCCTTCTCCCTTTTAAGGTTCCCCTTAAATGCCACTTTTTAAGTTTCTTTTCCTAGTCACACAATTGTAACTCTCATCACCATTGCTTTGTATTTATTTTATGCTTTTACTCTATTTGGGGGTACATTGCGCTGTTGAGGAGGCCTAGCTACTCTGATGTGATGGTTTGCTGAGCCCTTTTCAGGGTCACTCATTCACCGTTGGTGTCTACTGTCACCCAACTCCCACTTGCAGGTCCAAGAAACTGTAGTTTGTACAGTAGTTGCATCTTGGTAGAACTGTCTCAGGAGTTGACTAAATCAGGTTGAGGGAAACTTACAGGCCTCAAACCCATCAGTGAGTTAGGGGGATGTCTACCTCAAGCATGTGAAGACTTCTCCCAACAGAACAGGCAGATGAGAATAATTTGTTCCAAAGTACATGAAAGCAATTGAAGCAGATGCTGTGGAGCGCTTAGAGCTTGCTCAGACATTGATGATGCTGAGGTCATCTACAAAATCCTAGGCCATTGCCAGTCATCCTGACATGTGTCTTGTCATTATATTTCAATGACATTGGAAGAGAGAGTGAGGTGAGGCTGATGAGTTTGTGCAACTCCATTTCACTTTAATTCAGTTCTTACAGGACTCATTGGTCTTCTTTGAAAATGGAAGAAAACAACACCTCACGGATTAAAAAACAAAAAAGATTAGTCTGTGACCCAGGATGAACAACAATAAGAACAACACTCTATTGACTTACCTTTGAGCATGTTCTATCCCTTCCAGTAAAATGTAAGCTCATTTTGGGGAGGAACTGCCATGCTCTTGTATTTGTGTATCACTGTTGCTAACCACTAGATGCCACACAGTAGATGTGTGATGAGTGTGTTGATCAACTAATTGATATGTTTGTGAAATGAACAAATGGCTCTTATAGATAAATGTAAGGAAGGTTAGTCTGTCAGTGTTTGAGGAATAGATTGGAGGAGAACACAAGCACTGGCAGGAAGACCAGTTAAGAGGTTGTTCCAATTATCCAAGCAGGAGATAATGATGGCCTGTAATAGGCATGTACCTTAGAATTAGGGTGGAGTTATTGAAATAAACCACAGCTCGAAGACTTTATAGGCTATAAATAAATATGAAATTCCTTCTAATGGTAGTGGCAGTTGTGATAATCATTTCAGGCATAGGATTAAATCTTTATTCTTTTTAATTTAGAAATCTTTCCTTGCCCTGTGATTTTTCACCTATGTAGGAACTCCCAATGAGGGAAACTCCCTCCACCAAAACATAATTACAATGGTTTTTCAACTTCAGCCTTAACAAATTGTCTAGGTCCCTAAGAAGTTCAGTGCTTGCCTCATGTCACAGAGTCAGCATGTATCACAAATTGGAATTAGAAGACTCCCCCTCCCTTAATTCTAGTACTCTCTCTCTTTAGATTTTTGCCAATTTATCCCACCTCCAGCTTTTTTGTACATGATTGTGAGTCTGTTGTCTCCCTCGTTAGACCATGTACTTCTCAAAGACAGCACTGGCTGTCTTTTAACTTTCATTCTATCCCCAGAGCTTACTATACTGCCCAGAAGTAGTAGGTGATATATGTACACACACTCACACACATTCACTCAGACACACTCACTCATACACACTCACACACATTCACTCAGGCACACTCAGACACACTCACACACAAACACACACTTCTTTATTTCTTTCCTTTCTTTCTCTTTCTTTCTTTCTTTCTTTCTTTTTTTAATGGATTGCTCAAAAGTGAAACCTACTTAACCTGATATTCAAGGCCCTCCATAACCTGACTACTAGCCAGAGGGACATCTCACTCTCAAGCATACCACTGTCATTTATATTGTCTATAGCCTCTGAGCCTTTCTGGATACTTATTCTTCCTTTTGTGAGTCAGCAGATAAAGAGGAAAGACAGCTAGATCTGTATTATAAAGACCTACCTGGGTCCAATTCCTGGTCCTGTAACTTATTGGCAGTGTCACCTCAGTGATATCTCTCTGGTCCTCATTTTCCTCATCTGCAAAATAAAAAGTTGGCCTCAATGACTTTCAACACCCATTCCAGGTCTAAATCTAGGACCCTTTTGCAGAGACTACACTGAGCTAAGAAACTTACCAGTTTAGGTAAGTGATATGAGACCAAGTCTGATTAATGGACTGTCATCACTGTTCCCCAGTTAGGATACTGATGAAAAGGGGCAGGGATTATAGCAGGGACTCAAGTCTAACTCCTACCACAACTGCTCACGCACACACACACACACACACACACACACACACACATACACACACATACACACACACCCCAAGTCTCCATGTACACAAAGGGGCTACAAGATACTTATTCAATGTTTTGTTTTTCCCCAATTACTTGCAAAACAATTTCTACCATTTTTTTAAAATCTTGAGTTCTAAATCCTCTCCATCCCTCTGTCCCGTCCCTCCTCATTGAAAAGGCAAGCAATTTGATATAGGCCATACATGTGCAGTCATGCAAAATATATTTCTATATTAGTCAGATTGTGAAAGAAAACAGACTAAGAAAAAAAGCACAATGAAACAGTTTTTTGTTTTTTTTTTAAAGAACTGCTACTTGGGGCAACTAGGGCATATAATGAATAGTGCACAGTCCTGAAGTCAGGAGGCACTTAGCACACTTATTAGCTATGTGACCTTGGACAAGTCACTTAAACCCAATTGCCCTGCCTTCCCCCTCCAAAACAAAAGTACTTTAACTCTTTAAATAACAGTGATCATCACAGCATATGTGTAGTATTTCATGGGTTGAAGCATTTTCCATCTGTTGTATCATCTGATCCTTATAACATCCCTGAAAGGTAGATTCTATAATTATCTTCACTTTTTAGAATGATTAAACTGAAGCAAACAGAAGTTAAATGATTTGCTTAGGGCCACATAAATAGCAAGAATATGAGACTGCATTTGACTGAAGTCTTTCTGAGTCTAGATCTGGTACTCGATCCACTGTGCCACCCGCTGTCTGAATGTCCTCATGTAACTGAATGTTTCACATTTGGAACATATGATTTCTCTTCCACCTACACTGATTCCTACTCTCTGTCTGTTTCTGACCATCCCCTAACTCTTCCACAGAGATTCTGGGGTTCCAGACTGCAGGACACTCCCTCGGTCTTTTTCTCATGCCCAAACTCAGAACTCCTAAAACATTACTAAATCACTTCAATGCAAATTTTCGCCTAGAGTTTCTTATCACCATGGCCAGGGGTTAGTTTTCACAGGAATGTGATTGATACCAACAAGGAGAAGAAATCCATGTATCTCTCAAAGAAACCCAATGGATGACTGGAATCTCTAAAAAGTCATCTAACTTCCTCTGTAGAAGAACACAAATACATAGCTGCCCCTCCTTTGCCAGGATTCCTGGAACCTAACAGGGGGAAAACCCTCCCTTTCCCAGCCTTATCTCACACTCTTTTCCCTCCTTCTTGCCCTCCCTGCCCCCAAACCCTACTCAGATATCACATATACTGTGTTGTAGCCAAATTGAATTATTCTTCATCCTTTGAACATATTCTCCCTGTTCTGGCTCATACACGTATTCCCTTTGGCTATAACCTCCTTTCACTCTTTCTTGCTTGTTGAAATTCAACCTATCCTTACAACCCAGCCCAAATCCTTGTCTCCTCTAAGGAGGCTTTCCTAATTCCTTCGAGTCAGTAAAGATCCTTGTATTCTCAAGACATAATATAACTTAAGGACTTAAATGTAACTTAGTTGGCACTTCATTAACAGTTATCACATATGGAAACCAATTAAGTTTGAATTTTATTTGGTAGGACATTGAAGTATTTCAACAAGTTCTGGGTATCATGCATAAATTTGCATTAATAGTTATTTATCCATATCATTTCACTACAAGCAATTGAGTGGTCCTGGGTAAGATACTTAACCTCTCTGTTCTCTAGGCCAGTGGTGTCAAACTCAAGTAGAAACTGACCCCTGAAGGCTACATATTGATTTAGAAAATCACAAATTAACATTAACTATGTTTAATTATAATTTCGTTAAACATTTCCCAATTGCATTTTAATCTCCCCTCACTTTGGAGTTTTGCTGGCCACCTGTGGATTGCAGGGGCCAGTGAATGTGATACTTTTGTTCTAGGTTATTCCATGACTAAAAATTACAAAGAAGGTGTCAATATGATTTGTTGGAGGATGTTACCTCAATTGGCAGTTCCCCACACCATAAAATTACAGACCCAGCACCCATCCTCTTATCTTCCTAACGTACGTGTAAGTTTTATGTGGAAAAGCATCCAATTGCTTTTATTCTTTGGTTAATCTCCAATTTTCTGCTCACAAAAGGTACTTAATTCATATTTGTTGAAGTTAAAATATATCACCTAGGATCTGAGTTCCTGTTTAGACAAAGCGGTGAACTTAAAATTTGTTCTTTTTTTCCCTCTCTACAAAATCCCATCCTTTACTAGAAATTACATTTTGTATTAATTCGTCAAGAATGTCATATTCTTAAGGTTTTCATTCCTTTATCTCCTTTATGTTATACCAATGATGTGGACAGAGGAAGATTCAAAGTCTAAATAAGTCAGAGTCCCAGCCATTATGGGGATAACAGTTTATTAGGCAAGGGGTTTCTCTCTTTGTGAACTCACGCAATTATGAGCTGACTTTTGCTACATTTCTATCTTTTCTTTATTACTAGTCTGTAAATTTTTGAAGGGTAATCATGGTGCAAGAGGGAGAGAGGAAGAGAAAGAAAGGCACAGAGACAGAGAGAGATAGAAAGATACATATACCTTTTGCCACGCCTCATCCAGCATTACCTAAGAGAAGGAGTGCTGAACACGGCAACAAGAGACTTGATTTTGAATTCTGTTTAAGAAATTTACTGGTTATCGAATAATAACTTCTCAACCTGCTTCCCCATCTACAAAATGAAAATAGTAATATTTGGGCTATTTACTTCATGGAGTGGTGGTGAAGGAAAGTACTTTGTAAAGCACAAAGCATTCAATAAATAGGAATATTTATTTGTATTATAGTAAATGCTTAAATCAGAGTAGGTAGGTGGAACAATGGATAGAGTGCCAGGCCTGGAGTTAGAAAGACTCATTTTCCTCCATTCAAAACTGGTCTCATCCACTTACAAGTTGTGTGACACTGGACAAGTCACTTAACTCTGTTTCCTTATCTAAAAAATGGCTGGAGAAGGAAATGGCAAGCCATTACAGTATCTTTGCCAAGGAAACCCCAAACAGGGTCACTAAAAGTTGGACACAAATAAAGCAACGGAATAACAGAGTGCTTAATCAAAATTTGTCCATTGATCAGTATAATCAATGAAACACCAGAGCATCCTATCTTGCCACTTTCCCAACACATATGCCCTAGGCCTGTCGGGTAGATAACACAAACATTACAAAATGAAGAAATTCATTCAATGACTTGTGCATGGTCAGGTCGTTAAGAAGCAGCCAAGCCAGGATTTGAACTGAAGACTCCTGCCACCACATGTAACACTTTTCTCCATTACATTGAGCTGCCTCTCATTGCTGCCATGTTATAGCAAATCAGTCTCTTACCCCAATCCCCGGAGTTAAAGGCGAGAAAATGCTAAAAGAGGCAGACCCCAAGGAGAAAATAGTTAATGGACTGAAGAAAAATTAGTAAGAAGATAAAGAAATCACCTTTTTTTATTCCTACTGGGCTCCATTCCCATACCCACTCCCTTTTCCTCACCTTATTAGAAATACATTTACGTTATCATTGACATGCATGGGCAAAAAGCCCTTCCTCACTGATGGCAGATTTCCAAGAATACACACACACACACACACACACACACACACACACACACAAAGAGGAAATCCCATATTATGTCTATATATACATATATGTATATATAGAGACATGAATGCATGTATCCACATATATAATATGCATTGTGTATGTATGTATGTATGTATGTAAAAATGTCAATGTTAGTCCTTCATTCGAACTTGACCGAATTTATGTGTTGCAATGATTCTTAGGTGAAGTCATCACTTAACAAAATCCAGGCTTTAAAGTACATGAGGGAAAGTTAATCTTACTAGAGTGTCTTTATTTACACAAAGTAGAATAACATTTTGGAAAGAGTTGCTTTCAAAGAGGAAAAGGGGATTTCCTTATGTAAGTGAATTAAGTTTATTTTGTTTAAACAAACAAACACCATATCTCACTCTAACCTGCCACCAAAGAAATCCAATTACTCTTTTCATATTTTACTGACAAGGCATCATGATAGGATGGAATGTGAACAGGGTTTAGAGTTTGACAATATGAGTTCAAATCCTACTTTCCACTATTTACTATGTGCTGTTGGACAAGTCATATAACTTAACAGAGAAAGAGCTGAATAGGATAACTTTAGAGGTCATCCAATTCTAACTGAACCCATTTGAACCATATACTACTATAGAAATTAGAATTAATGGGAATGGTTGCACAGCGTCAAGACAGCTATCTTCAGAGGACCAGGGTAAAAAGTCCAATTGCTTGACCAACTACAAGTCATTATTCCTCTTAGTGCCCTTAGGCAAATTTCAGAAAAGGTGCTGATCAGTCTGCTGTGGTAAATGGAGTGTCTTCCACTGGAGTTTCTTAATCCAAATATTAGGGAAATCATAGATCTAGCTTTTTTTTTTTTTTTAAGATAAGAAAAACGGTTCTTAGCCTATTTGCCTTGTGGCATCCTGGAAAGAGCATTCATTAATCTTCTAATCAGAACACTTATGTTTGAATCTGGGCTCTGACATTTTCTAGATATATGATGCTGGACAAATCATTTCTCTAAGTCAGCTGCCACATTTGTAAAAGAGGGATAACAACACTTTTGCTCC
>CM053585.1:321372324-321384364 GCA_028646515.1 Pseudochirops corinnae | reverse complement strand
TATATATATATATATATATATATATATAGGAAAGTAATGCTAATTTTCAGTAAGAGCTTAGGAAAAATAAAGATGTATTTTTTTTCTCATCCAAATTCATGAAATATCTAAGATCACCCCACAAGGGATGCTGCGTGTCTGTGGAGCCCAGGTTCAGAATTCCTATCTCTAGATGATTTCTAAAGTCCCTTCTAACTCTAAACCCCAAAAGATTTTAAAGAATATTTTATCATGATAACTTGAGCTTAATTATACATCTAATACTTAGATTGAGAGAGGACACTTGGGATGGTAAGGTGAAAATGCTTCTCTTGTCACAAACGTTTTTCTGGTACTATATCTTCTTGACTGCATCTGGACCCATAAACTGGACTTCTCAGCACTCTACTCTGCTTGTTGTTTTGCTGGGCATTTATTCTGAGCTGCAAAAATACTTTCCTGTCCTGAACACAGATAGCAAGGTAATGTAAGAAAAAATTTCAAAGGAGTCACTTAGACATGTTGCCTCATACCTTTTTGACTCCTCATTATTTAAATTTGGAGAGAGCGAGATGGTGTGTGTGTGTGAGCATGTGTGAGTGTATTGTGTGAATGTGTGTATGTGTGAGTGTGTGTGTGTGTTTGGGTGTGACTCTGCGAGTGTGTGTGTGTGTGTGTGTGAGTGTGTGTGTGTGAGCATGTGTGAGTGTATTGCGTGAATGTGTGTGTGTGTGTGAGTGTGTGTGTGTGTGTGCATGTGTATGTGCGTGTGCTGCAGGAGTGGTGGTGGTGAGGGCAGCAAAGATCTCCTCACAAGTACCACAAGGCCACAGACATATCAGCTCATGAATATTTCCAAACTAAAGCTCAGTCTTTAAATCGACTAAAGCATCACCTTCAGTTTAAAAGTAATAGAAACATGCAGTGCATTTTTTTCAGGACAAGATCCAAGAAATTATAATTTTTTAAAGAAAAAATATAGTTGTATTATATTTACTTAATATTTAGCGATTAGTCACATAAACAAAAGCTTCCATCTACAATATGCTACAAAATAGAGCTTTTGAACCGAAATCGCATCTTCCTCAGTTGTCAGTGGATCTGAAGATTAGAAAGCAGAGTTTGTTTTCAGTTTACTTGGGAAGAATACATGCAATGCTTCCCTTTGTGGCCTTGGGCTCTCTGCTTCTGCTTCCCTTTGCCTCTCTCGCCTCTGTCCCTCCCCACCCCATCTTTGATCCCAATGTAATCTCTAGCTCACTCAGTCAGCCAATGTACATTTATTAAGGATCCACCATGAGGCAGGCATTGTGCTAAGCAGCCTATCTGTCTCCATTCCTCAAACTTACTCCTTCCTTTCCAATAGTGGTGGGCTAGGCCCTTTTAGCACCAACTCCCCTGGCCAATAGGACTAAAAGAGGAGTCACTAACCACAATCCTTCCAGTAAAATGGAGAACAACTGGGCCTTACCATTTGCCCTGCCACTACACATTCTACATACACAGGCATTTACATTGGACTTGTCAGTAAGGACCCCTGGACGACTGGCACTGAAAATCCCCCCTTAGACTCTGGAGCTAAACTTTCTTATGTACTTTGTCTCCCTATGAGCTCCTTGTGAGGTGGGACTGTCTCACTTTTCTACGTGTATCTGTAGCATTCAACAAAGTTCTTGGTTCAGAGGAAGGGCTTAGTAAATGGTTTGTACTCATTCTTTCCCTATTTTCCTCTCTCCTTTCATCCCTCTCTTTCTCCTTTCCTCCTCCCATCTTCTCTCCCTGCCTCTTTCTCCTTCTTCCCTTTTTCACTATTGATCCCTCTTCGGTCCTTTGTCTCTCCCTCCTTTACCACAAACTTTGATCTACTTTCATTATACCATCTTGTAACAGTCTCTGGAAGATTCTAAATTTGAAAAATGTGAATAGGATGCTCAGAGATACTATTGGAAACTGTTCCTTTAGATAAAACATTTTGTCTCTGGATGATTACAGTCTTCTAAATAGATTCACCAGGGAACTACAGGATAACTATCATTTTTCCTCTCCATCTCTTTCTTTGATTTTCCCCATCTTTCTGTCTTTCTGTCTGGATTTCTTAGACCCTGTCCATGCATAACTGCTTTCTGAGAATCCAGGTAACTCCTCTAGCCTAGGTGGATTGTTTGCCAAATATGCCCAAGCACAAGATTGAAGCATAGTTTTAAAAGAGGCACAGGTTTCATGAGAGAAGTAATCACAATATCAAGAGTTATATTGAAATAGATTAATCCTATCTAAAATGGAAAAAAAATCACTGTTAACAATAGTTGTAATCAGTACAGTGCTTTCCAAGAATTTAATAAAGGATTTTCTTTTTCTAGATAATGGTCTTCCCCATTGTTGAATGCATTTTACATTTCTCACCCTGTGCCTTGTATTCTCTTCTGGTATTATTCTTTCCAGAGACTCAATCATTACACACACACACACACACACACACACACACACACACACACATATATATATATATATACATACACATATCCATATATCCATATATATATATGTATGTATGTATGTATGTATATGAATCACACACCTTCTTAATTAAATCACCAGGTGAGAGAAATTGATAATTCATGCAAGAGAAGTCATGCATTTCTTTGTGTAAACATTTCTTTCCTCTCTTTTTAATTCTATGGGGGCCTGTCATTTGCATGATCAGAACACCAGCTGTGTTTCAAATCAAGGGGAGGGATGACCTTTACCACTATGGAGGCGTGAAGAGGCCTCTGAGTTTTCTGACAGTGGTTATATCTTCCACACATGGACTCGGCTCCTGATGGATGTCATTCTGGGGCATCACTGCCACTCTGAAGGACTGACCTCTGCAATTGCAGCAGAGCATGGATAGGAAAAGATGTGTTTCCTCTATTATTGGAATGACAAATGGATTGCTGGGTCTACATGACATGGAGGCCTAAAAGTAGAAAGTAAAAAGAAATAAAAATAGTTGAACCAGTTATTTGGTGTCAGGTAGATCTCTTCCTCACAATCTCATTTAGTCTAGGCAAATTTTCACAAGCCCTCTATACCATTCCATTGTAACTCAATCCATTGATATCTTGTATAAATAAAGTTTAAATCTTTCCACCAGTACTATTAAGACAAAATTGTTTTGTCTTTGATTAAACCAGGGATGCTTATTTTTAGTTTGTGGGTCATGGACCCCTTTGGCTGTCTGGTGAAGTCTATGGATTTCTTCTCAGACTACATATTTTTAGATGCATAAAGTAAAATACATAGTATTGTAAAGGAAACAAATTATACTGAAATAATACACATATACATGCACACACACATGTAATCTATATCTATCTTCTCTCATCTCATCTCATCTCATCTCATCTCATCTCATCTCATCTCATCTCATCTCGTCTTATCTCACCTAACTTTCTCCCTTTCCAAGTCCATGAATCCGCCAGACATCTACGCACACATCTCTCTTGGACTGTCTCTTGAACCCAGGTTAAAAGGTCTTGGATGAAACAGACAATTTCTGCTATTTTCCAGTTCATTTATATATAGAGTTTTTGAGCTCAAGATAATAGATTTGTATCTTGAAGAGCTCTTAGCTTCTTGTTTAGCCACCTTATTTTAGAGATGAAGATACTGAGATTCAGAGTGGGAAAGTAATTTCCTTAACATCACACAAGTAGGAACACAGGTGGGATTCAAATACAGGTTCTCTAATTTCTAATCAAGCATTACTTTCACTGTTAACACATTGATCTCTAGTATTATAATAGTCCTTTCCCTGGTTTCCTTGTCTCTGTTTCCTTGCCCATTCAAAACATCTTTCATATAACTGCCAAAATAAATTTTGTAATGTACATATCTGACTATATTACTTCTGTGTTCAAAAACCTTCAGTCGTTCCCTTCCAGGTAAAGAATGTAATACACACTTTTTATCCTTGGTTTTATGATTCTCCTTCCATGACTAGGTCCAATATACCTTTCCAACCTATCTGGGAAATGAAAAGCATCATTTCTTATCCCATCTTTGTTATTGCTAAAGAGTTCTTATCGAGAAAAGTGTTATTTCATACAAACCTTCACACAGTTGATTTTTCAGCCAAACTGAATTCCCGCTCCTCCATATGTTTCTCCCAGTCTCTTAGCTGTAGTCATTCACATTGACTATAACCCTGGCTTATACCATGCTTTCTAAATTTGTCCTTGAAAATCTCTTGCTTCAAGATTCAGCTCAGGTGTCCCTCTTCCTAGAAGCTGCCTCTGACTCTTTCTTTTTACTCCATCCATACCACATAAAAACGATATCATCTTCAAATTTTTTTAGTCCCCTTCATCTGATTTTTTTCCTTGGTCTTAGAAGATTACAGGACTGGGAGTCAGGATATGAGTTTGCATCTTGTCTGTACCACTTGCTAGCTGTATATAAGTCATTTAACAAATATGAATATCAGCATTCTTTATGAAATAGGGTAACAAAGTAGTATCTAATGTGAAGGGCATTTTTGAGGAGAATACTTTGTTCATCTTAAACAACCCCAGAATTATGAGTTATTATGATCATATTCCCCTTAAATGGAATATGAGCTCCTTGAGATCAGGCACTATCATTCTTTCCCCTTGTATTCCTAGGACCAAGCTGGGGACATGGTACAAAGTAATGTTTGGTGAACTGAATTTTGGAAATGTGTAGTTAGAACTATTCCTTCTCCTTATTCTACACCTTTACTCTAGCTATCTTTTATGCTGGGAATTGTTTCCTTCATTAACTCCCACTCCTATATTCCCTGGCTACCTTGAATGCTCAGCTCAAATCTCACCTTCTTAAGGAGGACTTTGTTAGGCACCTGGAACATGCTAGCTCCTTCTCTTTGAGATTAGGAGATTGTGTGTGTGTGTGTGTGTGTGTGTGTGTGTGTGTATGTATATGTGTGCTTATGTATGTATCCCTATGCCTTTCTTAGAGCCTGGAAAAATTCAGTGCTTAATAAATACTCACTAAGTTATATCTTTCAGTCAGATATATATTGTTTAATTACCATTTGATACAAATTATTTTCTAAATTTGTTTGGGAAATGCTTGGGAAAATGCACTTCTAGTGATTTAGTATGCATACACAACCACTTTGCTTCCCCCAAATTATCATTGTCCTTGTTTGTCATTATTGCCAATTATTGAGTGTGGAGGTAAAACTTAAGAGTTGTTTTAATTTGCATTTCATTTATGATTTACAGTTTATTTTCTGCCTATATCATTTGACTATTGGGAAATAGCTCTTATTCTTATACATTTTAATCAATTTCCAAAAATATCATAATTAGCAGGTCTAAATTAGAGACATTTGAAAAAAAAATTTCCCTTAGTTAACTATTTCCCTTTTAATTTTAATTACATTGATGTTGTTTGTAAAAACAAAGCAAAATTAATAAAACCCTTTTCATTTTATGTTGTTTTTGTCCCTTGTTTGGTCAAGAATTCTTCCTCTATACAGATTTGCAAAAGATGTTATCTTTCATTTTCCTTGACTTTTAAAAAAATGATATTACCTTTTATTTCTAAGTCATGCATTCATTTGGAGCTGGAGTAGATACTGTCATGCACTTTTCCAGATTTATTATCATGTATTCCTTAAAACCACAGAAATGTGTTTGGATTCAGTTAAAAAGATGATAAGATTTTTGGTTCTTTTTGAGGGACAGGAAGGAAAAGGAAAAAGAGAAGAAAATAATTCAGGTCTATGTAATTCAGCAAGTATTTATGTTCACTAAAGAGTGGGGAGGGAGGGAAGGAGGGAGTCTGTTTCAGTGACAGTAGGTCTCCAAAATAAAAGTGACATAAACTAAGAACATATATTCAGCCTCCCTCCCTTTCATTCAGTAAGGCTCATGTGATGAATGGAAAGTATCAAACATAATTAATATCCAACCTCCAAATGTGAACATTCTTTAGACTGGTTTTGTAAAGAAGTCCACTTCATTACACCTTTATTCAGGTACCACACTTTACAAATACCTAATTTAAAGCAGGAGTGAACTTAGTGTAGTACAAGGAAAATCATACACAGCAAATTTGAATCTCTTGACTTACTAAGAAGTGTCACCGCTGGAACTTACTTCTAGTTTTAACCCTGACTCTAAACTGCCCTCACACTTATTTTTGACAGCTCTAAGATTCAATTCAACATATTTTTAATGAGTGCTTATTATGTGAGAAGATCAGCACAAGGGACCATGGGAGAAAGGAAACACAAGAGAAATACAAAAGTTTTTAATGCCCTCTACGAGGTTATGTTCTAGTGAGGGAAATACAACACATGAAAGAACTGAAAAACAACAAAACAATCCAAAACAGTGTAGGCTAGAGTGGCCTAAATAATATTCTAGTTCAGAGATGTTTAATCTTCTCTGGTATGCAAAGGTCAAGGAAATTTCACAGAGAAAATGGAGATCAGAATTTTCACTATAAGATTCCAAAAACTTGTCATTTTAGAATTTCTATCAACGTAGGAAGGGTGAATTCTTTTGATTTTCATTTTGCCCCTTGATTCTAATGATAACCTCCCTGCCTTTTCTTGTAACATCTGTAAAACGAGGAACTTGTAGAAGACTGCCTTGAAGGACCCTTCTAACTCTGAATTGTTATCAAAGAAATCTAGGACCTTGTATTTCTTTTTTTTTTCAATCCTTCATTTTGTTTTAGTATTTCTTGTGTCTCATAGAGTCAATAAGTTCTATCTGGATCATTAAAACTTTTAGGGAACATGTTGCTCAGTTCCTATTTTCTACCTTCTGTTCTAAGATATTTATTGTCCATCCATTTTTTTTCAGAATTTTATTTAATCTTTTTTTAATCTTTTGTTTCTTTTAGTTTTCAACATTCATTTCTACAAGATTTTGAGTTACAAATTTTCTCCCCCTCTTTCCCCTACCCCCCACCTCAACATAGTAGGCCTACTGAATACCCCTTCCCCCAATCTGCTCTCTCTTACGTCCTCCCCCATCCCTCCCTCAACTTTCTTGGAGGGCAAATGGATTTCCATACCCCAGTCCTGTATATGTTATTTCCCAGTTGCATTTAAAAAAAAAAAAATTAACATTTGTTTTTAAAAACTTGATTTCCAAATTCTTTCCCTTCTTCCCTCCTCACCCACCCCCAATGGAAAGACAAGCAATTCAATATAGGTTGTACATGTGTAGTTACACAAAACATTTCCATAGTAGTTATATTGTGAAAGACTAATTATATTTCCCTCCATCCTATCCCACTGCACCCCACTTATTTTTTTCTACCTTGACCCTGTCCCTTTTGAAAAATGTTTGCTTCTAATTACCCTCTTCCCCAATCTGGCCTACCTTCTATCAGCGCCCCTCTTTCATCCCCTTCCCCACTACTTTCCTGTAGGGTAAGATACCCAACTGAGTGTGTAAGTTATTCCCTCCTTAAGCCAAATTCAGTGAGAGTAAGGTTGATCTCTTCCCTTTCACCTTCTGGCTCTTTCCTTCTTTTGTAACAGTTTTCTCTTGCCTCTTTTGGTGAGATAATTTACCCTATTCTATCTCTCTCTTTCTCCTCCCATTATATTCTTCTCTCATCTCTTTATTTTTTAGATATCATCCCTTCATATTCAACTGATACTGTGCCCTCTGTCTATTTATACATGTACACTCATATACACACACACACATATATATTTATATACAGATATACTCTCATATACATACACATATATATATGTATACATATGTATATATATTACCATCAACTATCTTCATATTGAGAAAAGTCTCATGAATTACAATTATCATTTTTTTCATGTAGGAATGTAAATAATTCAACTTTAATAAGTTCCTTATTATTTCTTTTCCTGTTTACCTTCTCATGCTTCTCTTGCTTCTTGTATTTGAAAATGAAATTTTCGTTCAGCTCTGTTTTTTTCATCAAGAATACTTTAAAGTCCTCTATTTCATTGAATGACCATATTTTCCCCTGAAGTATTGTACCCAGTTTTGCTGGGTAGGTGATTTTTGGTTTTAACCCTTACTCTTTTGACCTCTAGAATATTGTATTCCAAGCCCTTCAATCCCTTAATGTAGAAGCAAGATCTTGTGTTATCATGATTATGTTTCCACAATTCTCAAATTGTTTCTTCTTGACTGCTTATAATATATTCTCCTTTACCTGAGA
Source organism: Pseudochirops corinnae (assembly GCA_028646515.1). Classification (NCBI taxonomy): domain Eukaryota; kingdom Metazoa; phylum Chordata; class Mammalia; order Diprotodontia; family Pseudocheiridae; genus Pseudochirops; species Pseudochirops corinnae. The sequence continues at coordinate 321,376,186 of CM053585.1, read as the reverse complement.
ACTCTGGAATTTGGGCATGATATTCCTAGGAGTTTTCTTTTTGGGTTCCTTTTCTAGAGCTGATTGGTGAATTCTGTCAATTTCTATTTTGCCCTCTGGTTCTAGAATATCAAGGCAATTTTCCTTGAGAATTTCTTGAAAGATTATTTCTAGGATCTTTTTTTGATCATGGCTTTCAGGTAGTCCAATAATTTTTACATGATTTCTCCTGGATCTATTTTCCAGGTCAGTGGTTTTTCCAATGGGATATTTCACATTGTCATGCATTTTTTTCATTCTTTTGGATCTGTTTTATAATATCTTGATTTCTCATAAAGTCATTCGCTTCCATTTACTCCAACTTAATTTTGAAGGAATTATTCCCCTCAGTGAGTTTTTGAAATTCCTTTTCCATTCTGGCCAATTTGCCTTTTTAAGGCATTCTTCTCCTCATTGGCTTTTTTGGGTCTCCTTTGGCATTTGGATTATTCAATGTTTTAAGGTGTTATTTTCTTCAGTATTTTTTTGGGGGGGGTCTCCTATAGCATGCAGTTGACTCACTTTTCATGATTTTCTTGCATAATTCTCACATCTTTTGCCAATTTTTCCTCCACTTCTCTTATTTGATTTTCATAATCCATCTTGAGCTCCTCCATGACCTGTAACTAGTTCATATTTTTCTTGGAAGCTTTGGATGCAGGAGTTTTGACTTTGTTGTCTTCTTCTGGTTCCATGTTTTTATCCTTTTCGTCCCCCCACAAAAGATTCTGTGGTCTGATTATGCTTCTTCTGCTTGCCGACCTTGCCAGCCAATTATTTGATTTTTGAGCTCTTTGGCACAGTAGAACTCTGCTTCCAGAGTGGCGAGAACCATGTCCCAAATTGCTGGGTTTTTTGGAGTTGTCAGAGCTGTTGTCAGAGGTATGAAGAGGGCACCCTCTTACAGCCATCACAAGCTGGCACACTGGCTACACATCCCAGGACTACCACACAAGATTGTGACCCAGATCTAAGCAGGTCAAAGCAAGAGGGATTACCCTCTGAATGGTCACTTGGTCTCCTTATGATTTGCAGGCCAGAGCTCCACAGGCAGCCATGGAGCAGCAGCTGTAGCCACCAGGCCTCCTCCATCTCTTGCCCAGGAGGGGCTCTCCCATTACCTGGTTCCAACAGAGTTCCCTATTGACCTTTTACTTTCTCTTTGGTATTTATGGTTTGAGAAGTCTGGAAACCACCACAGCTGCTATGGATTCATTCTCCTCTAATCTGCTCTGGCTGGTATGGGCTGCAGGTCTGGGCTGCCCTGCATCTGGGCCTGCATGCTGTGGGACAGAGCTCAGCTGCCAGCATGGTGCAACAGACCCTTCTTCTCTGTCTGCCAGGCTGCCTTCAGCAGGAGATTTGTTTCTCTGCGACACTTTGTGGCTTCCACAGCTCTAAAATATGTTTAGGGTCATTTCTTACTGGCACTGGAGGTGGTTGGTGTGGGAGCTTAAGTAAGTTTCTGCTTTTACTCTGCCATCTTGGCCTATTTAATCTTAAAAAAAAACAAATACTACATTTCTTTAAGATACTATCACAGCATCATTATGATCAAATAATTTATTTTTCACCAAGAGGCTCTACTTACAATTTTTGTGTGTTACTCCTTTTCTTCAGAGTTAATCTCCTAAACATACCTTGATCCCTAATATTTCTTTTTTTTTGGAGGGCAGTTGGGCTTAAGTGACTTGACCAAAGTCGCATGGCTAGTGTGTCCCTAATATTTCTTAAAAGTGTTCAGTATCTTCTTCTGATTACTCACACTTCTAACCTCAGTTCCTGGTTTGAATATCTGTGTTGTTCCTTCTTGAAGTCTTGAATGGTTTAATTCATATCAGTTTGGCACTGACCTTAATTTTCTAGACTCTTGCCTTTTGCTTCTACCTCTTCTGATGTTTCTCAGTTAACAGAACTAAGAAAATTTGTGTCCCCATACAGAGTTCTTTATTTATCCATCCCCACTTAGGGTATTACTTCAGACTTCTATCTGTCCTTGAAATTCTCTGGTTAAGGTGCTAATGCATACACTTTCAAAATCTTCAACTGAACTCATGAAGAATACCATGACAGAAAACTTCTTTGCCACTTGCCATTTCTGGTTAACTTCTTTCTAGTTCTCAATTAGCTAAATGAGTTTTTATAATTCTTTTTTTTTTTTTTTGATTTTTCACCACCTGGCTCATGAATAGAAATATAGCTTGGTTTATGATTACTTTTCATGATGATGTCTTAAACAGAATTCTACAAATTATCTTAATAGATAACCTTTTAATCTCTGGTTTTGATTCCCTATTAGACATTTTTGTTCTGTCCTTTCCATTCCAAAAAATTTCTGCTTTCAGAGAGCAAAGAAAAAAAACAAAATAGTAATTGAATAATTCTACCTTTTGTAATATCTCTGAGCAGTTATGCTATATTTAGTTAATTTTATCTTTTCTCCCATATAACTTTCTTTAAAAAACACTGTCCTTAGCTTATTTCATTGTAAAGCCTTTGTAAAGGCTTTGTAAAGCCATTGTAAAGCAGCTTTCCAGAAGAATGCTCCTTTGAACAGCTTTCAACATTCTGATTGCACAGTGTAGTGAACACTCCATTTATTCAATAACAAATCTGAATAAAACATTCACAGAAATCAAAATACAGCATTCACAATGACTTATCACTAAAATAGCCACATAGTCTTCACCACATTGGCCATGTAGTTTTGAATAAACTATAATCGTTTAGTCAATCAATTACTTAGTAACTCAATCATTCAATCAATCCAATCATTCAATCATCCTTAAGGAGATTTAAGGGTCACAAAATACAAAAGTCAAAGTATTCCATCATGGGGCACACTAAGTTACAAATCAGTAACAATTCAATCATCATTCACTATTCAATCATCATAAAATACAGAGGCCATCCGCCCCTAGGTCACAAGTAAGTCACAATCTTCTCAATCAGTATACAGTATTGAAGTAAAGTCTTCTTTCAGCTTGACTCAGGGTAGGCTCTCGGATTCCCTGGATCCCCTTCCATGGTCCCAGCTCCTACTTGGATTCACCAAACTGTCACCTGTGTTCAAAGGCAGACAGATCCCAGCTCCTTGTCCAGCTCTCCCTGCAGTTTCTGTCCCACACTAAAGCTCACAGTGTCCAGTCCCCTTAAAGACCTTCACAGTCTCTGTTCCCTGAAAGTCAAGGTTACCAAAGTCACAAAGAGACAAAATACCGGCACTGCTGTCATGTTTTCTCAGTCTTCTAGAGCTCTGGCTGGTCCTTGGAAATCCTCAGCAGCTCTGCCTGGCCCTCACACTCAGCAGCTCCTCAACAGCTCCTCAGCAGCTCCAGCTGGCCCTTGGACTCAGCAGAAGTTTCAGCTGGTTCTCAGAATCAAAATCACTTCACCCAGGTTCTCAAAATAAAAATCATTCTCCCCAACCTAGGCATCTCTTCCTCAGCCTCCAGAACCTGGCTCCAAGAAGATCTGAAATCCAAGCTGGGGCTTCTGCTTATATACCTATTAGCTCCTTCCTCTTTCAGCCATTTCCTGTTTCAACCACCTCCTGTTATTTTGGAAAAGGGGTTCATACCTTCTGTGTCTTTGGCAGAGGATTCATTAATTACTAAATGCTAAGGACCTGTTAGCTTTGATCAAATTACATTATTATTACAGTCATCACCAAACAATTCATCCTTAATTTTAGAGCTGCTGATATTCCGGAGATCAAGGGAGCTTGGATTAAAACCAAGAATCACCTACCCAGCAAAATTGAGCATAGTATTCCAGGGGAAAATATGGTCATTCCATGAGGTGGAGGACTTTCAAACATTCCTGCTGAAAAAACCAGAACTGA
>CM053585.1:321352710-321371824 GCA_028646515.1 Pseudochirops corinnae | reverse complement strand
TGAGTTTGTGGGGTTTTTTTATTCATTTATTTATTTTCTTGTTTACATCATTCATTTCCACAAGATTTTGAGTTACAAATTTTCTCTCCATCTTTCCCCCACCTACCACCTCAAAACAGCCATCTCACTGTATAACCCTTCCCCCAATCTGCTCTCTCCTATGTCCTCCCCCATCACCCCTCTGACTTTTCGGTAGGGCAAGATGGATCTCTCTACCTCAGTGCCTGTATATCTTTATTCCCAGTTGCATGTAGTTAATAACAACAATAATTTTATATATATATATATATATATATATCACATACACACACACACACACACACATATATTTAACATTTGATTATAGAACTTTAAATTCTAGATTCTTTCCCTTCCTTCCTCATCTCCCACCCCTGCTGGAAAGACAAGCAATTCAATACAGACTGTACATGTGTACTTGCACAGAACATCTCCCCAATGGCCATATTTTCAGAGACTGATTATATGTCCCTCCTTCCTGCCCCCCCTTGTTCTATTCTGAGTTTGTGTTTTGATCTTCCCTGTCACCATAGTAGCATTCCATGCTCAGGATTCTTTTCTCTTTCTTCCTCATTTTAAGCCTATTTCAGTTGTTTTAAAATGGAGCTCTGCTCTTGGGGCACAGGGGACACTCTTCCAAACTTCTTGTGCTAGGGTCCAGGAACCTGATTACTGACATTCTATGCCAGTGTTTCAGATGCTGGTGGCTTGTCTCCTGTGCTAGAGTGGCCTGGCTTAGTTGCACCTGTTTTGCCTTGGGTTCTTGGGCTGGCAATTTGAATTCTTCCCTAAGGCTGGAGGCCCACAGCTAACCTGCTGAGCCAGAATCCCAAGGCCTCAGAAGTTGGGATTGTTTTGGTTGTTTTTCATTTTTGGTGTGTGTGTGTGTGTGTGTGTGTGTGTGTGTGTGTGCATTACTAATTAATTAATTAATTTTTAGTTTTCAACATTCATTTCCACAAGATTTTGAGTTCCAAATTTTCTCCCCATTTCTTCCCTAGCCTCCCACCCCAAAAAGTCATGCATTCTGATCATCTCTTCCCCTGGTATGTACACCCTTCTATCGCCCCACCCCTGTTATCCACTTCACCTTTACTTTCTTGTAGGACAAGATAGATTTCTATACCCCATTGCTTGTATATTTATTTCCCAGTTGCATGTAAAAAACAATTTTTAGCATTTGTTTTTCAAACTTTGAGTTCCAAATTCTCCCCCTTTTTCCTTTCCTCTCTTCCTTATTGAAAAGGAAAGCAATTTAATATAGATTACACATGTGTAATTATGCAAAATACTTTTATAATAGTCATGTTGTGAAAGACTAACTACATTTACTATCATCCCCCACTTAGTCTATTTTCTCCTTTGATCCTGTTCCTTTTCAAAAGTATTTCCTTCTGACTACCCCTTTCCTCAATCTGCCCTTCTGCCCTCCCCCTTTTATTCCCTTTTCCCTTATTTCCTGTAGGGTAAGATATGCAATTGTGTGTTAAGTTATTTCCTTCTTAAGCCAAATTTGATGAAAGTAAGGTTCACTCCTTCCTTCTCAGCTCCCCCCTCCTTGTCTCCTCTTTTAGGTGAGATAATTTCCTTCATTCTGTCTCTTCCTTTCTCCTTCTCCCAATATATTCCTCTCTCACCACTTAATTTTATTTTTTTTGATATCTTCCCTTCATATTCAACTTGCCCTGTTCCATCTATCTATCTGTCTATCTATCTATCCATCTATCTATCTTCCCTCCAACTATTGTTATACTGAGAAAGGTCTAATGAATTACATATATGAATTACAAAAATGTAAACCATTCAAACTTAATAAAATCCTTACGACTTCTCTTTCCTGTTTACCTTCTCATGCTTCTCTTGATTTTTGTACTTGAAAGTCACATTTTCTGTTCTGCTCTGGTCTTTTCATCAAGAATGCTTGAAAGTCCTCTATTTCATTGAATATACATATTTTCCCCTGGAGTTTTATACTCAGTTTTGTGGGGTGAGTGATTCTTGGTTTTAATCACAGCTCCTCTGACCTCTGGAACATTATAGTACAAACCCTTTGATCTCTTACTGTAGAAGCTGTTAGATCTTCTGTTATTGTGATTGTTATGTCCACAATATTGGCATTGCTTCTTTATGATTGCTTGCAATATTTTCTCCTTGACTTGGGAACTTTGGAATTTGACTACAATATTGCTAGGAGTTTTCTTTTGGGGATCCCTTTCAAGAGGCAATCAATGGATTCTTTCAATTTCTATTTTCCCTTGTGGTTGTAGAATATCAGGGCAGTTCTCTTTGATAATTTCTTGAAAGATGTTGTCTAGGCTCTTTTTTTTATGACGACTTTCAGAGAGTCCAATAATTTTTAAATTTTCTTTCCTGGATCTATTTTACAGGTCAGTGCTTTTTCCACTGAGATATTTCAAATTATCTCCTATTTTTTGTTCTTTTGGTTCTGTTTTAAACTTCTTGATTTTTCATAATATCTGCTCTAATATTGAAGGAATTATTTTCTTCAGTGAGTTTTTGGACCTCCTTTTCATTTGGTCAATTCTGTCTTTTAAGGCAATCTTCTCCTCATTGGCTTTTTGGACCTCTTTTGCCATTTGGGATATTCTTTTTCAAGTTGTTATTTTCTTCAGTATTATTTAGTCTCCTTAAGCAAGTTGTTGATTTGTTTTTCATGATTTTTTTGCATCATTTATTTATCTTCCCAATTTTAATTCTACTTCTCTTACTTGACTTTCAAATTCTTTTTTGAGCTCTTCCTTGGCCTGTAACCAATTCATATTTTTCTTGGAGGCTTTTGATGTCAGACCTTTGACTTGTTGTCTTCTTCTGATTGTATGTTTTGACCTTCTTTGTCTTTGAAGAAAGATTCTATAGTATGCTTTTTATGTTGTTTGCTAATTTTCTCAGCTAAATAATTGACTTTCTAACTCTTTGTAAAGATAGAACTCTGATTCCAGCATGGGTCGGGGTGGGGCTGAGGGTGAGTATAGTGTCTCAGGCTTCAGAGGTTTTGTATAGCTGTTTTCAGAGATACTTCTTAGGACCTACAAATTTTCATCTCTTCCAATGTTATATGTTCAAAGGAGAGAAGTTTACTCCAGTCCTGGTCTATGCTCTCATCTGTGAGTGACCCCAAGTACTCTTTTCTGCCTTGGAACTGTGAAGAGGATTCCCTCTCCACCATTGCCACAAGCTCCACCCCACCAGTGCTCTTCCTCACCCCAGGACCACCACTCAGGACAGTGACCTAGATCCAAGCAAGGCAATGCAAGAGAATCCTGTCTCAGAGGAACATGATAAAAAGAAATACTTTTGGAAAAACCATATCTCACTTTACTGAGCAATAGTAAAAGCTCATAACAGGAAAATTTTGTAAATAACTACAAGTAGTTTATTTATTGTTATGCCGATCAAATGGTTAATATCTAAAGAACGGAATCCAAAGGCCTTCTCTGGGAAATAAATACATCAATGCAACTAGCAATATTTGAATACAGATGTGTCAAACACATGCCTGATCATGAATATTTGTTTGTGAAAACAGAGAATTGTATGAAGGCCATTTAAGACCAGGCCATTGGTACCCAAAACCACAGATTTTCTTTAAGGGGCCCAGTTATAGTAATGAAGATCAACTTTTCAAGCAAATGGCAGAATATGTATAACTCATCACTTACAGCCTCTACAAATTCACTGTCTTCTAGATATGTATCAGTAAATAAACTGGAGGCTAGAAATATATATTGGAAACTCTTTCAAAGACTGAGAGATGAAAAACCTGTATACTTTAGAGACATACCTCAAAATACTCTGGAGAAGTAAAATAATAAACCATCTTCAAACCTGGATCATTACTCCATACCAAACTGTGTTCACAAATACCCCAGACATAACACTGTTTTATAAAAATTAAGAGTTTATTTCATAATAGATGTCATCATTCCAAAATCTAAAAGTCTCCAAGCTAAATTGAATGGAGAGCTTTCAAAACATAGAGATCAACAGAGAAGATCAAAATTATATGGGAAGAAGATCTAGTGTCTATTTGCCCTGGTGTCTTATGTATCAAGGATTATTGTAGTGATCCTTTATAAGCTACAGTTATGTCATAATACTTTCATTAAGCTACACAAAGTAATGATTTTTTTTATTTATCTGTGCAATACTCTTTAGAATATTAAACACAAAAAAAGAAAAATAATATCTTGTCTCTTACTACTGTTATTCTGAATCTCCTTGAAAAAAAGATAAAAATGAGATAAGTTAAAATGCTGGAATTGGAGATGGGAAGATCTGAGTTCAAATCCTACCTTAGACACTTACTTTGGAGGCTTACTGTGTCATGTTTGCATTGTGAACCTGTACAAGCTACTTTGACTTTCTCAATCTCAGTCTCCTCATCTATCAAATGGGAAAAGCAACAGCACCCATCTCACTGGGTTGTTGGGAGGAACAAGAAAAGATATGTAAAGTTCTTTGTGAATCTGAAAACACTATGAAAATGAATATCTTTTTCTTCCTCCTCATTAGTATTGGAACAAAGACAATATTGTCAAGATAAGTAGAAATAAGATAAAATTTAGCTATCCCTCCACAAGCAGTTGTGAAATTGTTTCAGAAGGGACTTAAAAAATGTGTTTTGAATGTCCTGGTTTCACATACAGATTCATACTATAAAAGTTTTCATTAATATCATAATGGCTAATAAGTCATTCATTGCAAATCACAATCTTTTCCCTTGAAGTGAATCAACATTTTTGTTGTTGTTTTTGTTTTAATACAGAATACATATGCCTTTTAAGTAAAAGTAATCTGAAAAGCATTTTGAAATTTGAAATTCTAAAAGCAAAGAAAAATTGTTTTGTCTTTAAAATGGATAACTTCATTTTTAAATGTAAAAATGTTTTCCCTGTTAGGCTTCGAGATGGTCTGTTTTTCTATAGTATATAATTCTGAGCACTCTTCTGCTATTTGTTTTAAAATATCAATCTATGACTGAGCAGTGTCTCATCTTTGACTACTAAGGCTATTAATAATATTAATTAATATTAATAATCATGCTTCTAAAATCAGCACTTTAAAGATTTGTATTATTTCTTCTGTCTGGCTACTCACTTTCAATGAATAGAATGCAAGTTCACTGTTCCTTAATACAAAGTTATAAGCTTTAAGTGGAAACTATTATTATATTAAACCTTTCTTGATTCCATGTATTAGAGAGCCTCTTTAGAGGAAGACAAATTGGAAGCTGAAAGAAAAAGAAAGCATGTCATATAAGGACCAATAGAAGACACTGAGGACCTTTAAGCCAGAGAAGAGATGATTAGCAAAGACAGAATAATTTTCTACACAAATTAAAATAGTTAGGTGAAAAAATCAACAACCTGTAATTTCATCTATGTGGAAACACCCTGTACCTGCACAGCTCACTGCTTATAATTAACAGTATTTGAATGTTGCCTTTGGTTCAATGAGGTTAAGAGATGTCTGCCTGAGCATATAACTAATGAGAGACAGAGGCAAGATGTGAAACAACATCTTCTATACTCCAGGGCCATCCATATAACCATGGTGCCACTCACTTGAAAACGTATCTTGTACAAGATGGATTATGTTTTTTCTACTTTACCCCAGAGGTCAGGACTCATCCAAATGACTTGGAGTTATAAGTAAGCAAGCAAGCACATTTCAATTCAGTAGACAAACTCCCTGATTTCCCAGTCACTGGAGGTCTTGAAGCAGAAGTTGGAAAATTACAAAACATATATTCATTCTGTAGAAGGAAAGGAGGCTAACTTGTCCAAGATTATATGTGCTGTAAGAGGCAGAACCAAGATTCAGACTCAGACACTTGTGACTATAGATTCACTGTTCTTTTCACTCTACCTTACTGCAGAGAGAGCCATCAGGGCATGAACAATGTAAATAGCAGTTGTTTCTATTTTGTGCAGAAACCCTGAAGGTCTTCCCCTCCCAGATTGATTTTTTTAAAAAATTTGACTAAAAGAAGCCATTCTTTGCCTCATCCTTTACCTAGCCTAAATCATTCATTGGGTGTTAACAGCCTCAGTCAAAATGAGATCTGTTGAAGACATTAACTTAAAAAGCCCAGTCTCCCTCCACATCCAGGCCTTCTTCAGTCATCTTGATCTATATTTTATCACTGCAGGAGAAAGTGAGGCTGGTGATTTTGCATGGCCCTCCATAACTTAAATCCAATTCATTTGCAAATCATGGAATCACCTTCTTGATGTCTTGGAGTCAGGAACACCTGAGTTCAAATCTGGTCTCAAATATTTACTAGATGTGTTACTCTGGGCAAGTCATTTAACCCTGTTTGCCTCATCTGTAAATTTTCCTCATCTATAAAATGAGCTGGAGAAGGAAATGGCAAATCACCACAGTATTTCTTTGTCTCCTTCCTTCCTTCTTTCCTTCTTTCCTTCCTTCCTTCCTTCCTTCCTTCCTTCCTTCCTTCTTCTTTCCTTCCTTCCTCCCTCCCTCACTCCCTTCCTCCCTTCCTGTCTGCCTGCCTTCCTTCCTTCCTTCCTTCTTTCTTTCTTTCTTTCTTTCTTTCTTTCTTTCTTTCTTTCTTTCTTTTTTGTAGGGCAATCAAGATTAAGTGACTTGCCCAGGGTCAGTCAGGTAGTAAGCTTCAAGTGTCTGATGCTGAATTTGAATTCAAATCCTCCTGACCCCAGGACCAGCACTCTATCCGCTACTGCACTACCTAACTGCCCCCACTATAGTATTTCTGCCAAAAATAAATAAAAATTGAGTCATGATGCATCAGACATAACTGAAACAACTAAACAATAACAATAAACAATTTTCCTTTGAAGCAACTCCTAGCACTGAGATTTGAGAGTATAATATGTATTTGTATACACATGCATATAAACACATATGTTTATGCATATATGTATGTGTGTATATATGTATGTGTGTTGTATGTATGTAAAATAGGTCTTTCTCAGACTGTACTTGTGCATTTTAGTTTTTTTCTAACTCAAATGTAGGACTTGACATTTGTTTCTATTTGAATTCATTCAGTTTTATTCAACTTGGATATAAATTGATTGCATAGGCTGCTCATGTTAATGTATGGGAGGGGGAAGCATCAGCTTTGGGAAGGGGAGTGCTGGAGGCATGAGACTCCACACTGCTAAAATTTCAGTGTGAACATTGTAATACCCTGGAAATCAGCAAATGGTACAAATCAGCGCTTGACTTATTACCATTTTGTTGATTTTCTAATCTTAAAAAAAAAGATGAAAAAACATTAATAATATAGATTAAATTGTGTCATGTGTACATTTTTTAAAAGCTGGTTGTTAAACATTTACCAACACACTACTGATTTGAAGTCAGAGGAATTGCATTTAAACTTGGCTCTGTTTCTTACTGCTTGTGCGACCTTGGACAAATCATTAACTCCTTTGTACTGCAGTTTACTCATCTATTAAATAATGATAACCAACATCTGCAAATTAAAATCTTTAATCCTGATACTTCCACATCCATGATTCAATTCAATAAGAGTTGACAAAATGCCTACTGTGAGGAGTCTTATATAAAGCACTGGAAGAAATACAAAAGCTAGATTAAAAGATGACCCCCATCCTCAAAGGTCACCCTCTTTAGGGAACAGGACACATATAGACAATGCACAACATTATTGGAGAAGTGTATTTCATGTTTCTATTTAAGGACAGAACAATAAGGTGGACATGCCAAAAGTCTCTGGTGGTTTTTGTTTTCCTTGAATGTTTTCCTTGCTATTTTTAAAATAACTCAGTGTGAAAGCAGGGAAACACTGATAACTGGGGTTTAAGTGTCCCTACCATCTCCAGGTAAGAGCAGTTCTAAAAAACAAAACATGCAAACAACAAAACAAACCACATAATTACTTCTGAAGCAGTTGGATTTACCTCTTTTATTTCTAGGGCTAAAGGTTCCAGATATGTAACCTGTATAATGCCCAACATCTGGATCAGACTAAATGTATTTTTCAATTTTATTTTAAATGTTTGCTCTCATGTATGTATCTGAAGTCTCAAAACAATCCCAGTCCTTTGAAAATGTAAGTGACGATGGTATTTATCTCTCATCCTTCTGATGGGTGCTTTGGGAAAACTGAAGCCCTAAAATGGCAAGCAAGTTTCCTGTGGTCTCAGACAGCAAAGTGACAAAACCAAGATACTGTCTTTGCTCTTGCACTGCTAGGAGAGGATGAGTGCTACTTATAATAATATATCATGATAAATTATGTCCTCAGAGTTCTTCCACATAATAATCTGATTCTAACTTCACAAAAAACCCTGTGTCAGTGAAGCAAGTATTATTACCTCCATTTTACAGATATTGAAACTAAGGTTTAGAAGGTAAGGGACTTAAGAGTTAAGGGAGAAATGGTAGAAAGAGAAATGGTTTGGCCTTTAGGGGATCTTGTTCTGATTCTGGCTGTGTTACCTTGGGCAAGTCATATGAGCTCTTGAGTTGTACTCCTCAGAACACTGAACTAGATGATCTCCAAGATTCTATCAGCCTCTAATAGTTTATGATCTCTGACTTAACTAGGGTCACATCATTACTTAAATGTATGACCAAGATTCCATAGAATTTAGGCAATCTCCCTACCAGTCCAGTACTTTTTTCTCACTGCACGACTGCAGTTGGGGTCAACTCAATGTGCAGCATAGGAGTGATCTTTGACTACTGCATTATGCATGGATAAGTGATCAGAGTCAACAATTTCCCAGTTCTTATCAGGGAAAGGGAGGAGGGGATGTGTTTTTCTATCTAAGAAATACAATTGGGTTCTAATAATTCAAGCTTTCAAAACAATCTCAACTCTGTAAAGACATAAGTTTCTATTTTTTGGGGAAAAAAATCAAACATCTCAGTTCAAAGCAAAGTGAATTTGAAAAGAAGTTGTAATACATAAACTTCAGGAAGCAACTTAAACATCAGATTCCCCTAACGAGATGAAATGTTGTGATCTATGAGTAAAGAAATTAGAAACATATGGATAGATTTTCCCTGATAGTCATATGGTTTGTTTTTGTTTTTGTTTATAAATAGGGAGGAATGTTTTTGTTCAAACAAATTTAATATTTCTGGCCAAATGACACTAGGTTAAAAGATCTAAGAAATACAAAATTCCTTCCTTTTTTCTTTCCTTCCTTTCTTCCCTCCCTTTCTCTCTCCTTCCTTCCTTCCTTCCTTCCTTCCTTCCTTCCTTCCTTCCTTCCTTCATTTCTTCCTTCCTCCCTCCCTCCCTCTCTCCCTCCCTTCCTTCCTTCCTCCCTCCCTTCCTCCTTTCCTTCCTCCCTTCTTTCCTTCCTTCCTTCCTTCTTTCCTTCCTTCCTTCCCTCCCTTCTTCCTTCCCTCCTTCCTTCCTTGCTTCCTTCTTTCCTAACATTTAGTAACTATCTGCTATATACATGTTCCTGTGAGAGGTGCCTATACTAGTAACAGTATCTTAAGGCTGCACCTACTTCATGAGTTGCTTTAACTCACTCTGTGACTTTATAAAGTCATTCCTATCTCTAATCCTCAGTTTCTTTATCTTTAAACAAGGGAGAAGGACTAGATGATCTTTAAGGCCTCTTCCAGCAGTAACATCGTATTATTATATAATTCAAAGGTCTTTTTCAACTCTCACATTCCATGAGCTTATAGTGAAAATAAATCTAAGGTGAGATTCTCCTGAGAAATGAGAATATCTTTTTACTTTAAGTTATCTCTCACTAGTTTCTGATACTTCTCCAGTGGCTGGGGTATGTATAATATCTCTTTCGTTGGCTTTTTTTTTTCACTTGTATGCTCTACTATTTGCTTCCTGAAGCCGTTCCATTCATTGAGTATATTCACTTCAATAAATGATGTGTTTGCCATCAGAACAATTTGAATATAGTTCTAATTATAGCAACAAGCTGCTTTCTTCAAGCATATTATGGGTGTTTCATTATTTTAAATTGTTATCTTCCATATTAATTACAGAAACAGTTGATCTTTTCTCATAAGCAAGCAGCTGTGAGTTTCTTTTTATGTCTCCTAGTAATAGGTGAAACATCAGGTAAAAATTAAATCAAATCCTAATACAAAATCATGAGGAAAACATATGTAGGTACAAAGGCCTGTCTACAGTTGTCCTTGACTGAAGGATGGGAATGGCGTGGAAAAGGAAACAAAGGCAATGCCTAAACTCCTTTTCCTATGAACAAAGTCCCATAAAAATCTCTTGGTGAAAGGAAAATTAAACACAAGACAGTATAGTGGAAAAAGCATAAGGCTGGAAGTAAGGAGATCTGTGTTTTAATTCTGACTCTGACAGTATTAAAGAGTTAGTATCAATACTCTTGGCTAACTTACTGATTTCTAAAATGAGGGAGTTGGCTAATACCTTCCAATTTTTCTTTTTCTTTTTTTAATAGTTTTCTGATTTTAAGACCTCTCTTGTTCTGACATGCTCTCCGATTCTAAGACTCTTTCCAGGTATGACATTCAGTGTTTTATGACTCTTAAGGCTCCTTTCAACACCAATATTGGGTGTATTGAAGCCCCAGAGTAAATCAGCTCCCCACACTAGGGAAGGAAGATAGTATCTTGATGGGATCTCGGTGGGACCACATTTGAGCAAATCGTTTCTGGAGGAAAACAGACCAAAGGTTTCAGCCTAACTCCCTGGAAGCATTCCAAATTGAGATTGGGCAGAAAGACAAGTAAGCAAGCCCAAGCAGAGAGCACAGAAACCAAAACTTGTCAGAGCAAGAGACCTTTCCTCTCCTATCCTTGTCAGGGTTGATCACATAGTCAAGGCATAAGCTGGAAGAGGTTGCAGGTTCACAGGCCTCTTTAGTCTTTACAGTCATTTTGGGCAAGCTTCAAATTCCAAACACAAAATGAAAGGTAAGTCATCCCCTTTCCTTTTACTGTGTTAATCATTTCCCATTGCTCATCTTCAACTTCACATTCAAAGTGCAACCATTAAGACATTCACTCTTATCTTAGTAAAATAAATCTGCCTAAGGAGACCAGGAAAAGTTTGGTGAGGAAGATAGTACAAGGGTTATTATTCCTGTCTTAGAGATGAGAAAACTGGTTATAAGAGGCATTTTCCCCAAGGTATCCTGTATGCTTCTGTCAGAACTGGAATTTGAATCCATATAGACTAATCCAATAATTTTTCCACTGCTCCAAAGTTGCCACTTTGGGAACTAAACAAAAGAATTGCTTTTAGGGAGTTTTGAGCCTATAAATGTGTGTGTGTGTGTGTGTGTGCACGCATATACATAGAAAGACATAGATATTCATGTCTAATGTCTATACATCTGTAGTCTCAAATACATAACATATAGATTCAATGTATAGGATGATATATGATATATAAAATTACATAGTATAGTACAGTTTAGTATAGTATAATATAGTATAGTAACATATGTCATATGTGTTCATATTATATAAATATGTATGTATATATTTGTATATTGTGTATATATATATACCATATATACATATATGCATGTACTTATACACACATATATCTGCTTTAAAACTGTGCTAAGACTTTGGGGACAATACGCTTTGCATACATGTGTAAGAATGTGTGTGTGTGTGTGTGAATTCCAAACACAGATGGTTGTATGATTTACAACATATTATGTCTACTTTCCTCCAACTTTCCATGTTCTAACTCAAGTATTAACTTACTGGTGAAAAATGTTATTTTAGGTCATTTATTATCTATATCAGAAGTATCAAACATGCAGCCTGCTCAAATGTGGCTTGAACTAGATTAAAACTTAGTTCCTGGGGGAGTGGGGGTAGAGCCAGGATGGGCAAGGAAAATCAGGAACTTGCTTTAATTTGTTCCCCAACCACCTCCAATAGCTGTAAAAAATGACTCAAAACAAATTTTAGAGCCACAGAACTCAAAAAATGACAGAGTGAAATACATCCCCAGATGAAGTCAGCCTGACAAACTGAAAGGAAGGATCTATCACACTAGGCTGGGAACAGAGCACAGCCAGACACAGACCAGCAGCAAAAATTACAGGAACAGACCTCGGGGGACTAAATCACTGGCAGCTGTGGTGGTTTTCAGACTTCTCAACCCATAAATGACAAAGAAAAAGTAAAAGGTAAGTGGTGAAACTCTGTTGGGCCTGGGTGAGAGAAGAGTGCAGTCTGGCCACTGTCCCTGGAATGGTGATGGGAGAGGTGGTGGCAGCTGCAGCAGCTGGGAAGCTATGGCAGCAGGGCAACTGCTTCAGGAAGTCCAGGTCCACAGATGGTGGGGAGACCAAGATGCTGATGGGAGGGCAATTGCAGGAATATCTTTGCTGGCACTGAGGCAGGATTCTTTTGCTTTGTACTGCTTGTATCTGTGTTGCAGTCTTGGGTGGTGGTCCTGGGGTGAAGAGGAGGTCTGGCAGAACTTGTGGAATCCTCCTCACACATTTGAGGCAGGTGCCTAGACATAACTCTGACAACAGCTACAAAAATAACAAGAAATTTGGGACACTGCACTCTCTACTCTGGAAGCAGAGTCCTACTGTTGCAAAGAGCTCAAAAGTCAAGTAATTGAATGGCAAAATGAGTGAACAGAGGAAGAGAAATCAGAATATGGAATTGTTCTTTGGTGACAAAAAATCAAAGCATACAAAAATAAGAAGATAACAAAGTCAAAACACCTGTATCAAAAGCCTCCAAGAAAATTATGAATTGGCCACAGTCCATGGAGGACTCAAGAAGGATTTTGAAAATCAAGTAAGAGAAATAGAGGAAAAAATTAGGAAGAGAAAGGAGATTGATGCAAGAAAATCATGAAAAATGTATCAATATCTTGCTAAAGGAGACCAAAAAAATACTGAATAAAATAACAACTTAAAAAATAGACTAACTCAAATGACAAAAGAGGTCCAAAAAGCCACTGAGGAGAAGAATGTCTTAAAAAGCAGAACTGGCCAAATGGAAAAGGAAGTTCAAAAACTCATAGAGAAAATAATTCCTTCAGATTTAAAATGGAGAAAATAATGACTTTATGAGAAATTAATATATTATAAAACAGATATAAAATGAATGAAAAAGTAGAAGACAATGTAAAATATATCATTGGGAAAACAACTGACCTGGAAAATAGATCCAGGAGAAATCATTTAAAATTTCTTCAACTATCTGAAAGCCACAATCAAAAAAAGAGCCTAGATACAATTTCCCATGAAATTATCAAGGAAAACTGACCTAATATTCCAGAATTATAGGGGAAGATAAAAATTGAAAGAATCCACTGATCACTTCTTCAAAAAGATCCACACACACACACACACACAAAAAAAATCCTAGGAATATTATAGACCAATTATGGAGTTCCCAGGTCAAGGAGAAAATATTTCACGCAGTCAGAAAGAAACAATTCAAGCATTGTGAAAATGCAATCAGGATAACACAAGATCTAGCAGCTTCTACATTAAGGGATCTAAGGATTTGGAATACAATATTCTGGAGATCAAAGGAGGTAGCATTAAACCAGGAATCACCTACCTAGCAAAACTGAGCATAATGCTACAGGGGAAAATATGGTCATTCAATGAAATAAAGGACTTTCAAACATTCTTAATGAAAAGACCAATGTTGAACAGAAAATTTGCCTTTCAAATACAAGAATCAAGAGAAGCATGAAAAGGAAAACAGGAAAAAGAAATCAGAAGTAATTTATTAAAATTAATCTGTGTACATTCTTAAAAAGAAAGATAATATTGTAACTCAGACTTTTATCAGTATTAGGATAGTTGAAGAGAATATATGTGTGTATATGTGTGTGTATGTATATGTATATACACGTATATATACATATACACATATGTATAAATAGTATTTATATGTATGTTTATGTGTGCATGTATGTATGCATGTATTTGTGTGTGTATACATAATACACATACCAAGGTGAGTAGAATATGAAAGGAAAATATCTAAAATATAAGAATAAGAGGTGAGAGAGAAATATAATGGGTAAAAGAGAAAGGGAGAGTAGCATAGGGTTAATTATCTCACATAAAAGAAGAAAGAGAAAGCTGGTACAATGGAGGAGAAGAGCAGGGAGGTGAAAGGGGATGAATTAACCTTACTCTTATTGAATCTGGCTTAAGTAAGGAATAACATACATATTCAATTGAATATTTTACCTTACAGGAAAGTAAGGAGGGGAAAGGTATAAGAGATGGCTGACAGAAGGGAGGGCATATTGGGGTGGGAGCAGTCAAAAGTAAATACTTTTAAAAAGGAACAGGGTAAAAGGAGAAAATGGATTACATGGGGAGTGGGATAAAATGGAGGGAAATATACTTAGTCTTTCACAATTTGACTACTATGGAAATGTTCTACATAGCTACACATGTGTAACCTATATCGAATTTCTTGGCTTTTCAATGAGGGTAAGTTAGGAGGGAAGAAGGGAAATGTTAAAAAAAATTGTTTCTACATGCAACGGGGAAATAAAATATACAGGCAATGGGGTATAAAAATCCATCTTGCCCTACAATAAAATAAGGGGAAAGGGGAAAGGGGGAAATAGGGAGGGATAGTAGAGAGGGAAACCTGACAGAAGGGGTACTCAGTATGATTGCCATCTTGGGGTTTGGGGGTAAGGGAAAGAAAGGGAGAAAATTTGGAACACAAATTCTGATGGAAATGAATGTTGAAAATTAAAATAAAAAAATAAAAATAATTAAACAGAATTAAAAAAAGAAAAAAATTAAAATGAATTTTGAAAATTATCTTTACATGTAAGTGGAAAATAATAAAGCTACTATTCAAATAAAAAAGATAAATAAAATGAAAATAATATTAGTTACTATATGATTTAAATGTATTAACGTATAAACAGAAAAATAAATATAAAAACACACGAGGTTTTCATGATCAATATGTGGCCCACAGGGATCCTGTAAAACCAATCATGAGTAGCTCTCCTGAGGACTGCTGCTTTCCATAACTTTAAAAATTGAATCACATGGTATAGTGAACTTTCTATCTATTCAGCAATAAACTAAAACAAAACATTCAAGAAACTAAAACACAACATTCACAGCAATATAACATAGCAACTTGTTATTAAGGTGGCCACATAGTCTTAAACATCCACCACTAGGTCACAGTAAATCAAAATATCCTCAGTCAATACAGAGTGTCCAAGTAAAGTCCTCTTTCATCCTAACTAGAGGCTGGCTTCCAATCATCTGTAATTCAATCATCCTTAAGGTGTAGCAGAAAGTACAAACACCATCCACCCCTAGGTCCCAATAAGTTACCATCTCTTCAGTCAATACAGAGTATCCAAAGTAAAGTCTTCTTTCATCTTGACTCAAGGCTGACTTCTAAACTCCACAGGATATTTCTCCATGGGCTCACTGCTCCCAGATCTTGCCTGGATTCACATGTAGGTAGTTTTCTTCTCCAGTTCTATATCTCTGCTCACGGGGACAGCTCCACTCCAAGCTCTTTTGCAGCTTCTGTTTCTAGGAAAAGAAAGCTTAACAGGGCTATTTACACACATTAAGCTTAGCAGAGCTACAACAATATTTACACACATTGCTAGCCCTATCATCTCAATTCACTTTCTGTCTGTCAAAGTAACACAAATCAGCAGACAAAACTTCTGTCTGAGAAATCAAAGACAAATCAACAGTAAAGTCCCAGGACTTTTGTAAACACAGTAAACTCTTCTTTCTGGACTTCTATAACAACAGTAAAGTCCTCTTTTAACAGACAGAATGCTTCATTCTGAAAAAATAAGATCAACACAGACAGAACAGACAGAGAGAGTGCTGATATCACAAACGTTCTCTCTCTTCACTCTGCTCCCTCCCAGCTCTTCTTGAGCTTTTCTCTGCTCTGTTCCTTCCTGTTTCACCACTCATGTTCCACTCTTCCTGTTCTGTTCTCTCGGCAAGCTCCTCTGACTATGGGTTCCATGAGATTATGTTAAGCCTGTTAAAGGCAGGGAAGGTTGTTATTTTTTTTTTCCTTTACATTATATTTGGGTCTAAGCTCCAATCTGTGGAGACAGAGCCTATTCCTTCAGAGAATTAAGGAAGGAAGGAAATGGAGTAAAGGGGTCCACTAAAAGAACTTGACCCCTCAGCCATTGCTGACTGTGATGATCTCAGCCTTGTGCCCCAGCTGTAGAGCCTGCAGAGCTCGAAGAAGTGTGGCCTCATCCAGCCCATGGAACTCCTCATCCTCTGTGTCATCTCCATTGGTTGGTTCATAAAAAGTAAATGCAGAATTGTTCTGGCCACTCTTTGAAACCCACTGGTAGAAGAGCTTCCCCCATTCTTCTGATCTCCATCACATGATCAAGAAGCTGGACTTGTTCTTATCTAGCCACTCCAGTTTCCCTTTATTCCTCAGTTCCTCCAACACAATCTAGATAGATTCCATGGGGAGCTTTCTCAGCAACTTGTTGTTGTTGAAAAGAGGGCTTTCTTGGGCCTCTATCACCGTCATGCTGGACTGTTGGTGCAGGTGGCAGAAGGACAAGATCAGAGAGCACCAGGCTGCCAGCTGCTTCTGCTGGGTGTCCACGTTGGACTGTAACATGAAGAAGGGAGGGAAGTGGTACTGCCACAGACACTTGAAACTAATCCCCATTGTCACCCAGGGAAACCGAAATTGCCAGGGAAGGTCTTAAAATTCCCTTAGGCCTATTAAGGGCAGCACAATGTAAGCAGTTTCCAACAGAGACTCTTGTTACAATCAAAGATGAGAGTCAAAGTCACTTGAATAGCTGAAACAAGCAACAAAGTACTATTTTGCTTGCCATTACAGATCATTATATATGGTTTAGTGGCACCATTTCTATTTGAGTTTCCTATCACTGGTCTGAACCAAAGGATTTATTATTTAACTACCATATATTCTTTCTGTGATCTTGTTCTATACTTGGTAATGATCTATTATTATTTTACATAGATTAGGATTAATTGTAATTACCTAAATTAGGCCATGAACTTCTCAGATAGGAACTATGACTTTTTGTTTTGTCCTGTACTCAGAAAAATATTCAATTTCACAAGCTCTGGTCAAATCTCCACTATTTTCCAGCTCAGTAATGATAGGCCTGTGTGTTCCTTCATTTCGTTGGTTGTAAAATGACAAAATTGAACTGGAAGATCTCTAAGGCCCCTTCTCACTTTAACAACACATGATTCAGGCTTCTGCATGGATATTCTTACACGTTTGTATATCTCTTGGGCACTTTTCATGTAATAAGTTAGATCATAGCTATCTATATATTAGTCAGCATTTTTAATGGTAAGGAAGTTTCATGTAGTCTGGGACCATGTATTGTTTTATCTTTGTATTCTTAGCTGAATTCTGTGTAAATTGCAGACACTTCATAAGTTTTATTGCTGCATCAATATATTGTTTAATTATTAATTTAAATTATTTTCCAAAATTTTTTTTTGAGAAAAAATATTAGCTAAATATTACATTACTTAAAGGACTCTTGGCCTCATTTTCATGGGTGCTTCTCTGCTGACACTGACCTTCGGCAAATTTATATCTTAGTCATCGGCTTCCATAGATTGCTATGCTTGAAAAATTCAACAAAGGAGCAAATAATTAAATCCTTCGCCTAGTATGTATCTACATAGAGGCACAAAGAAGGGGTAACAATCAGAGTGAACTACAAATCCGAATTTAAGGAGATTATTTTGAAATAACTGTGATTTTGTGGGATTTTTCCAATGACTAGAATAAGGCTCTGAATAGTTATAATTCATTCAGAAAGAACAGGGTAAGTAAAAAGATATAGGTAGAAAAACAATGTATATCAATTAAGAACTGATTGACTCTTTGACTATTGGGAGCACTACTTTCCATTCAGTGAATAACTCTTTTATTAGCCGCTCTGTCTAGTGGTAAATGGAGAGCATAATCTTTCTTCACTCACCCATCACTTCCACTATCCACCTCTGTTATAAATCCAGGGGTCATGTCCATATATCTTATTGTAAAACTGAAGAACTCCAACATTTTAAGGGGTAATCCATGATGTGGCCAATTACTTTCCATCTAATAGCATTGTCCATGCAAAATTCAATCAAGGAGAAACTTATTCACATTTCAAAACAGGGTGACCAGACAGAGACATATCTTTTCAGTTACTTTAACACCTCATAATCTGCTCATTACTTTCTATGATTAAATCAGCTACTGGGCTGGGGAATTAATGGCTCAGAGGTCAAATAAATCCTTCCCTGACCATATATTCATATATGTATATATATGTATATTTATATATATATATATATATGTGTGTGTGTGTGTGTATACATATACATATATCCACCTACGTGTGTGTGTATATATTATGAATTATAAATAGTAGTATTTTATAGATCTACAAAGAAAATAACAGATCAAAACCTAATAGAGTCATAATGTTGAGATTGAGGATTTTGGTTATCCAGACTCACAGCATCACTTTTCTATCACAAACAAAGCAGCTGATAATTTTCTGGCTTGTATTATTTTTTAAAAATTCAAAATTTAAGAGGTGGCAAAAATTAAAGGAACTGTTAAAATGGACTCCATGTCCATCACCAAAGTAAAACTAATTGTTGAAGTAAAAGTAATGGGAACTTTAGGGGAGAATAAAAACATTACCTAAGAATTTTTATTAAATAAGTAACAAGAGGTCAGACAGAAACTGAGATTCACAATAGATTAAGAGGAATCAGATTTTAAGGACTTCACAGAAGGTTTTGGAACATGTTAGAGAAAATTCTACATGGAAGTAAAATCAATAAGGATGGTAAATTCTCAACAACTTAATTCTGAAGACACAAAAAGAGATTCCACTGAAGGAGAAAATAGAGAGTTCCCTAAAGTAAATTATTTAGATTCAAAAGCAGTCCATTGACCAATTTAGGTTTTTTTAAAAAAAAAAACATACAGAAATTAGAAACAAAGGAAATAGAGGACAAAAACAAAAAAAATTGTGACGGAGTTTTGTAAGACCAATAATAGCAGTTATAAATTTTTTTTAATTTTTCTTTAAATTTTATTTTAGTTT
>CM053585.1:321315448-321352210 GCA_028646515.1 Pseudochirops corinnae | reverse complement strand
CTACCTGCCAAAACCAACCCAGTACCTATATGAACACAACTACAAAACACTTTTCACACAAATAAAATCAGATCTAACTAATTGGAAAAACATCAATTGCTCATGGCTGGGTCGACCTAATATAATAAAAATGACAATTTTACCTAAATTAAATTACATATTTAGTGCCATACCAATAGATCTACCAAAAAATTACTTTATAGAGCCAGAATAAATAGTGACAAAATTTATTTGGAAGAACAAAAGGTCCAGAATATCAAGGCAATTAAGGAAAAGAAATGCTAGGGAAGATGGCCTAGCCATACCAGATTTTAATCTCTATTATAAAGCATCAGTCAAAGAAACTACTTGGTACTGGCCGAGGAATAGAGTAGTCGATCAATGGAATAGATTCGGTACAAAAGACTCAGTAGTCAATGATTATAGTAATATATTGTTTGATAAGCCCAAAGAACCCAGTTTTGGGGGTAGGAATTCACTATTTGACAAAAATTGCTGGGAAAACTGGAATATAGAATGGCAGAAACTGGGCATAGACCATCATCTAAAGCTGTACACCAAAATCAAGTCAAAATGGGTACACAATCTAGGCATAAAGGCTGATACTGTAAGTAATCTGGGGAAGCAAGGAATAGTTTACATGTCAGATTTACGGAGTAGGGAAGACTTTATGACCAAAGAAGAGTTGGAGAGCTTTATAAAATGAAATATGGATTATCTAGATTACATTAAATTGAAAAGTTTCTGTACAAACAAGGCCAATGTAACCAAGATTAAGAGGGAAGTGGGAAATTAGGAAAGAATTTTTGCAACCAGTGTGTCTGATAAAGGCCTCATTTCTAAAACATACAAGGAATTAAGTAAAATCTATAAGAATACAAGTCATTCCCCAATTGACAAATTGTCAAAGGGTATGAACAGGCAATTTTCAGAGGAAGAAATTAAAGATGTCTATAAGCATAAGAAAAAATGCTCTAAATCACTGTTGACTCGAGAAATGCAAATCAAAACAACTTTGAGATACCACATCTCATCAGTCAGATTGGCTAAGATGACAAAACGGGAAAATGACAAATGCTGGAGAGGATGTGGAAAAATTGGAACACTAATGCATTGTTGGTGGATCTGTGAACTGATACAATGATTCTGGAAAGCAATCTGGAACTATGCCCAAAGGACTATAAATAATTGCATACCCTTTGACCCAGGAATAATTCTGATTTTGTATCCCAAAGAGATCATAGAAGTGGGAGGAAGACCCACATGTGCAAAAATATTTATTGCAATTCTCTTTGTGGTGGCAAAAAACTGGAAATTAAGGGGATGCCCATCAATTGGGGAATGGCTGAACAAGTTGTGGTATATGAATTTAATGGAATACTATTGTGCTATAAGAAATGGAGAGGAGAAGGACTTCATATTTACCTGGAGAAGCTTATACAAACTGATGCTAAATGAGAAGAGTAGAACAAGAAAAATTTGTACACAATCAGACATATAGAATGTGTGATGACCAATTTTGATAAACTGGACTCTTCTCAGCAACACACAGTTATAGGACAACTCTACAAGTCTCAGGATCGAAGGAGATATCTACATTCAGAGAAAGATCTAGACAGAAGAGAGTTTAAATGGGGACTGAAGCAATCTACATGCTATCGCTCTTTTCCACGTTTGGTTTTGTTTCCTTTTTCCCATTGTTCCCTCCATTGGTTACAGCCCTTCTATACAACCAGACTAATGTCCAATGTGAAAGTATTTGCAGATCCTGTACTTGATTGCATGCTGCCATGGGTGGGAGGAAGAGGGAGGGGAGAAAATCTGAAACTCAAGGGATTCTGGGACTGAATCTTGGAAACTAAAAGTAAATAAATAAATCAATTAAAACAAAAATAAATAAATAAAACACATCAGACTATGTCACAAGACTTAAACCAGTGAAACTCATGTACCTTCAGTGGTCTGTGTTGTAGGAATATCTTAGATATAATCTGGTATCTAGCCTACTCTGTCTTTGTAAAGATTGCAATATACCATTGAGGAAATAAGAAGGATAAGTTCCTTGGTTGACTTCACTGACAGTAGTGTAGAGGGGGAGGGCTGCGCAGGATCCATGACGGGGAGAGCTGAGCGATGCCTTTATTCACTCTGTTTATCATCAAGGGGTAGAGAGAGGGGAGTATTAAACTCAAATGATATAAATATTGCATACCCCACATATTTGTAGTCTGGAAGTATTGTGCTCTGTTTAGAGTTTCAGAATAAAAATCAATTTAGAGATGAACACTTAGCTTTTTTCAACTCCAAAATGAGCATGTGTGACAGACATGACAATGCAGAATGTCTCTCCAGCCCTAACATTCTGTGATGACGACCCAAACTTCATAGCACTTTTATGCTAGATAAGCACTTTCTTTGCCACCACCCAATAAAGTAAATGGTGCAAGTATTATTTATTTTCTTTGGTTTAGAGTTAAGGAAACTGAAATTTTTAAAAGATGAGTGACCTACCTATGCCCACAAAGCTAGTGTCTGAAGCAGAATTCAAACCTGCATCTTGTGACTGAATCTAACAATCCGCTGATTACAGCCTGCTGTGAACCTAAGATCTCTTCCATTTCTATCTACATATGTTCTACAGCTCCAAAATCCTTACCAAAACTATTATTGATTCTTTTATTATGGCAATGCATGATTAGCTTTCATATTCTTTGAATAAATGAGGTTATAGGATGTTGTGTTGGTTTTTGAGAATGGTTCTCAAAGCAGGCTGGGTTCCAGACTGATGATTTTTTCTGAAACTGGTCAAGTATGACTGTTGTTGTTTTTCCTTTGTTTTTGAAAAGGACCAATGATATCACAGTGCGATACACTTGTGTGTAAATTGGATTTAAGTGAGGCAGAGTTGCATAAAATCATCAGCCTCACTCTCTTCCAAAGTCATTAAAGTCCAGTGCCAGACAAAAGTCAAAATGATGGATGATCCTCCTGGATGCAGGATTTAGATATCTGACCAAACTCTAAGCACTCTAGAGTGTATACTTCATGACCCATTGGAACAAATTGCTCTCATCCACCCATTCTGTCAGAGAAAGTTTTCCCATGCTTGGGGTAGACAATCTCATAACTCAGCTAGGTCTTTGAGGCCTATTGGTTACCCTCGACCTAGTTAGCACATCTGCCAAGATGGTTTGCCAGGGTATGACTATTGCACATGCCCCAGGTTCTTGGAGTCACGGGTGGGAGTTTGTCAAATTAGGTGGTCAACAAAGGTGGATCAGCAGCCCTGAAAAAGGCTTGGTAAGCCCTCATATAAAGGGAGCTCATCCTCCCTGACTCCCATACATTATCTGGGGGTAATGTAGCAGGGGAATACCTTCTTCTTAGTCACATCTTCAGTGTTCCTCTAGCAGTGTGGTTCTTGGCATATGCATGGAAGGTGATCTTCTGTGGATCACCAATAGCAAAGAGTGATTCACCTTTTGTTGTGCTTTAAGCTTTATAAAGCACTTTCCTCATAGCATCATGGTAAGGGGATCTCATGCAAGTATTCCTAGACTTATATTGTAGATAAGGAAATCAAAACTTAGAGATGTGAAGTGACTTGCCCAGGGTCATGCAAGCTAATAATATCAGAGCTAAGATTCAAGTCCTCACTTTTTCCAAGATCAATTATAAAGTCCTCTTTTTGGCATCTAAAGCCGTTCATAATCTAAGCTCTTCTTACCTTTGGAATTTTCTTGCTCTTTTTTTTCCTTATTTACTCTGCCAGCCAGTAACTCTGGATGTTCCTCAGGCAGTGAATAGATAGCTATAGTATTTGCTCTTCCTTACATATGACACTATCTTCTGACTTGAAGGACAGCTATGTTGTGCAGTGGATAGAGTTCTGGGCTTCCAGTCAGGAAGACTCATCTTCCTGAGTTCAAATCCCACCTCAGTCACCAGCTGTGCTTTGCTGGGCAAGTCACTTAATCCTGTTTGCCTGAATTTCCTCATCTGTAAAAATGTTTGCTTTAGTTCCTCAGCTATAAAATGACATGGATAAGGAAATGGCAAAACAAGTGCAGTAT
This sequence comes from Pseudochirops corinnae, assembly GCA_028646515.1. Taxonomy (NCBI): domain Eukaryota; kingdom Metazoa; phylum Chordata; class Mammalia; order Diprotodontia; family Pseudocheiridae; genus Pseudochirops; species Pseudochirops corinnae. The sequence goes on along the minus strand of CM053585.1, from coordinate 321,348,137 downwards.
CTTTGCAAAAACACAACAAAACAAAAAACCTAAATGGGGTTGCAAAGAGTTGAACTTGCCTGCAACAAACAAAAAATGAACAAAAAAACAAATCCTGACTCCCAACTTGGTGCATTTGTACTGGCTGTCCCTGATGCCTTGTTTGCTCTCCCTGCTCATCTCTCCTCCCTGGCTTCTTTGACTTACTTTAAGACTAAGTTCCGATCTTGCCTTCTACAGAAGACCTTTCCTCATTTTTCTTGCTGCTAATCCCTTCCTTCTGTGATTTCTTCTCATATATATTGTATATATCTTGTAGACACAGAGATGTTTCATATCGTTTCCTCCATTTCAATGGGAGTGTCCCTCAGGGTACCTTTCTTTGTATTACTGGCACTTACCAAAGTGCCTGGAATGTAACAAACATGATAAATGTTTGTTGATTGACTTTACTCTATGTCAGAGAAATAGATCATTAAAGGAAGAGTTCACTGGAAAAGAGATTTCTGTTATAAAACAAAGGAGGTAGGGGTATGTGTTTGTGTGTGTGTGTGTGTGTGTGTGTATGTGTGTATGTGTCTGTCTGTCTGTCTGTATTTCTTCCTTTTCATCTATGAAAGAGTAATCAAAAACTATTTCTTCTTTTGAACTTCTAAGCACAAATGAGATTTAGTGCAAGGAAAAGTTACTTTCTGTTTAAAGGACAGTTATCTTCCAAAGCCTACACACCAGGTAGTACCACAATATATTAGAAAGACCTCCGGATTTGGAATCAGAGGATGTAGGTTCAATGCCCAACTCTGCAGTGGGTGTCATGCCTGGGTGACTTTGAGCAAGCCACTTAAAATTTCTAGGCTCTAGTTTCCTTATTTTTGTAAAATGATGAGCACTAATAAGATAACTTCGAGCTGCAATCCAGTTCTGAGTTGATAATCCAATTATCAGAAAGAGTGCTGGCCACAGCATCTGATACCCTAGTCACAAATCCTCTATCAACTGAATGGCCTTGGCTAAGGAATTTCTCTTCCTCTAGCTTCAGTTTCCTCTGAAATGAAAGGTTTAGACCAGAGTATTTCCGATCTTCACTTCCAGCTCTAACATTCTGTGAAATCTTGCAAACATCAAATAATTTTTTAAACATTTAAATAAATGAATTCAAAGCATATGAATCAAATTCCACCTGATCTATACCCAGATTTACAACGTCCAAAGTGTTTGACGCAGAAAACATTTTGAGCTGTATTCAATCCAAAATGTTAGGGAAAAAAAGCCTTGAAGGCATGTTGTTATGGAATCCAGAAATGCCACTACTTCTTCTCCATGGGGGTGGGGTGGGGATAGTGAGGGATTCCACAAGCCAAACCATATGCTTAGCTAAATGCCATGATTACCATCCTGTCCAAGCCCATCAGTATGGATACTCTAAGTTCATCATTTCAGTGTCTTCCATGAGATGCTGGGTACATGGTCTGAATTCAGCAAGACTAAAGAGAAATGAGTATCACGAGAAAGGTAGTCATTAGGGATGGCTTCTTTAATCATTGGCTTCAAAATCAGCCCTGAAAATCCCTGTGTGGACATGATATTTATCAATCCTGAGTAAATGGTTAGACACAAATATAAGAAATACAAATGATTTTAGAGTTTGATGGCTGAAGTTTATGATGCTATTGTCTGAAATACGTAAAAAGGAATAAGCAAATTTAACAAATCAAAAATTGAGAAATAACACTTATTGGAAATTATACTCTGGATAATAAGTATATAGATTTTAATGGGGTTCCTAGCTTGAAACACTAAGCTAAATAAATATTCCCCTGAAAAAAGTCTGAAAACTCCTTCATTAAGTTTGGAGTTTGTAAGGGAAGACCCATGCTAGGAAATATTGATTGATCTCAACTCTTTTAGAACATTTTCTACCACATAGTTCTGCTTTCTAGAGTGTTTGGGTTGTGATATAGTGATGAATCCACTAGATTTAAAGTCTGTAGAAGCAGGGGATCAAATCCAGACATGACCCGGGAAACAGACTTCCCATCTCTAGCACTGTCTCATCATCTGGGGAAAAATCAATGAAAATAAATAAAGAACAACCATAGCCAACATGTATATAGTGTTTTCACTGTGCAAGGCACTGTACAATGAGTATTTCATTTGATCTCCACTGTAGCCCAGGGAGGTGGCTGTTATTTTCATCCCCATTTTACAATTGAGGAAATTGAGGCAACAAGAAGTTAAGTGACTTGTCCGGTGTCACACAGTTAGTCAAATGTTTCAGGCTTGAGTTGAATGCAGGTCTTTGCTGACTCTAGGCTCGGTGCTCTATCCACTGTGCCATCAGCTGCCTATAATAGTCTATTTCACTACTTCTCTGCCAAGATAGTGACGAGAAAAAGGATTCACAAACCAAAAGCTGATATATAATTATGAATTATTATTGTTTATAAATAATAACATTTATATTTAAATCACCATAGAAATATACATACTGATTTTTCCCCTCCCTGAGTGAGAGTCAGGAGAGAGATATCCTGACTTAGAGTCAAGGGAAACATGGGTTCAAGACCTTCCTTTGATATCTATACCTATGAGATCCATGAATCACCTAATGGTTAGGTTAACCTCTCAGATCTTCATGTAATTTTTAAATTAATTAGTTTTAGATCCATTTCAATGGAGAAAGTTTCTATACTGGGAATTCCTCTATTTGGATGAAATCACAAGTCCAGACTCTGCTCCCCTTCCCAAATGGGCCAAGTACAATAATGTTTTCTGTTTGTTTTTCCTTAGTAGTAGTTATTTAGTCTCAATAATGTATCAATACAATCTATATGACTTCATTGAAAAAGTGAAATGCAATACAAGAGCCATTTAAAGTCAAAGTCACCTACCTTTAGGTTTTAGTAAACACCAGGAAGACTGAAGGAATATGGAAGGAAGAGATCTAAGAACATGGAAAATAGATAATATATTTAGAACTTGACACCAATTTCAGTCTCCTCATTTTATAATAGACGAACAGGCCTGGGGAAGCTAGGTATTGAAGGTAGCACAGGAAGTGACAGGAGTGACGTTGGAATTTGAGTTATATGACTGTAATAATGGAAAGGAGATGAGGAGGGGAGCAGCAGAGGAAGATAGTAATTGGGAAGGGCTAGGACTAGGTTTACCATGGAAAGGGAGAGAAGTGGGTTCTGGTATAGCCACCACACATCCTCTTCCTCACTCCCTAGTCCTGTGCTGATCCCCAGCCTCCTCCATGGCACATGGCCCCAGGCTAGTTGGCATATAGCTGAGGAGGACAGAGGCTAGGAGTAAACTGCCCCATCCATGTACAAAGGCAAGATCTGGGAGATGGGAAGGAGTGTCAGAGACTCTGGGATATGACCACTGAGGGGTCAGATGAAGGAGCAGGCAAAGAAATGAGATGGTCAGTTGGACAGTGCTGACATCCAGTTCTGGCTGTTAGACTTTCTTCTTTTTCTGATGAGTGATCTGAATGTGATTTGCCCAGGATCATACAGCAAAATAATGACAGTCAGGGCTAGGACTTGAGTCCATCCTGACTTCCAGTATAGTGCATATTCTTTTAAGTAATTCTGTTCTGCTTTCCTTGTGCCTGTGAAAAAGTGAAAGCTTCATATTTGTTTTTTCACTTTTGTGAAGACAAGGTTTCTGGATCCACACCCATTCTTTTCGATATACAAATTGTGTTTTCACCTCCATCATACATTTTTCCCATTGCAATAAGTAATGGTCCAGAAAAAATATCAGCATAAGAATTGCTAACTAATAGATGGAAAACTATTTCATCTTACGGCAGCACGGTGCAATGGAAAGGATCCTGTTCAATGAAAAGGTTCAAGTTCATATAACTTGACTCATACATTCAGTTTGATGCTTATTACCTGTATCACTTTGGGCAACCTTTCTGGGGCCTCTGGTTTCTCATATGAAGGAGTTAGACTATGGGGGTCCCTGAAGATCCTTTTAGCTCAAGATCTGTGGTAAAATACAGTGTGAAGAAAGAAAGAAGGGAAGGAAGGAAAGGAAGGAAACAAAGAAAGGAAGGAAAGAAAGAAGGAAGGGAGGAAGGAAGGAAGGAAGGAAGGAAGGAAGGAAGAAAAGAAGGAAGGAAAGAAGGAAGGAACAAAGCAAAGAAGGAAGGAAAGAAGGAAGGAACAAAGCAAAGAAGGAAGGAATGAAGGAAGGAAGGAAGGAAGGCATGAAGGAACAAAGGAAGGAAGGAAAGAAAAAAGATAGAAAATATTATTATCACTGTAATGATGGCAAAGATTTTTGCCCTGGTAGTAGCAGCAGTAAAAGGAATTTACTTATCCTGGGCCAGGTGGCATTGAAAACTGGGGATATTTCAAGGGATAACAGTGAACCCAGATGGTTGCTGGGAGATAGAACTCAGGGAACCTGGTAGGTGTTCCAGCTGCAATCCAACGCTTCACCTCCGAGTGTGAGATTCCCGTGGTTTTGTTCCCTTCCCCACTGGTTCAGCAGTCTGTGGGAGATTGTACTCATTTGTGCAAGCAAAGAATGATTTGATCATTTTTCTTTCTTGTTTACTTTGATATTCTTCTCCTAATTAAGTGTACTGCTATATGGGTTATGGTTCTGAGTTGGTCTGTTGGCAAAGAGCATTGGAGAGAATCGTGAGCCAAATATAAGCACCCGTGATGAACCTAAGTAGTGGTATGAGTACCCAAAGGAGTAGAAGACTCTTTGTGTAACTGTTACGACACTCTGCTCCAACCTGCGGTTGCTGTAGCTAAAAATTCATCTGGTTGATGGCATTCTGGAAACAAGACTCTCTAACCTTGACTAAGCTGGATCTTGGATTAAAGGCAAACATTCTGAGACCAAACTTGTACTCAAATCCTTTTCAGCTTAGTGGGACCTGTCATAATGTGTACTCTGTCTCAATCACTTATTACTACTATTTGAACATAACTTTATGTGACTGGAGATTGTTTAAACTCAGAATTTTGCACTGACCTCAGTAACTGTCCAGAAATGACAAAGATGTATATAAGGAATTTGGGACTCCCCCAGTCCTGAATCCACCCAACACATTCCCATCTTGGCAGCCCACCCCCAGGTCTGGTCCTTTGTCCATCCAAGCTTGTGCTTTGGCTTTCCCTTGTCTTTTGGCTTTGCCCAGATTTTATTGAATGTTTGCATTTACTAATATCCATCTCTGTCTACTTTGCTTTCAAGATGCTCTCTCAGAAAAATTGCTTCATATTTAGACAGAACAGTATGCAAGAAACTATAGGAGATAAAGCTTGATTTATGACACTATTCCTACTCTCATAGACCTTATAGTCTAAGGAAGAGAGAAGGAACCTCTACAGACATCTCAAATGTACATTATTCTATAATAAGTGTATTAGAAAACCCACAAATTAAAGAGACGTGTGCTGCTAATATCTTACAAATGTTGACCAATATTCCAAGGGTAGTAGAATTTGAGTTTGGCTCTAAGTATAGGTATTAATTTAAAATATGGGTGAAGGTGGTGAGGGAAGGCACTGCAGACATGGGGGATATGCTAAACAAAGGCATTAGGGCTGGAAAACATGGGGCTTCAATGGGGGAACAAAGAGTAGTTCCCTTTGGCTATAACATTCAGTTATGTGGTGGATGTGAGATATGGCTAGCCAGACCAGGTGGTACCAGATGGAAGACCACAGATAGAAGAAGAAGGCCTCTTAACTAAGGTAAAAAGAATTCAAATTTTTACTCATTGGGCAATAGGGAACCACTGAAGATTCTTGAGTGGAGGAATGATATAACCAGATCTAGCACAGTCATAGAATCTAGTAGTTAGAAGAGACCTCAGAGGTGCATTAGAAAGAGAGCACCTGGAGCAGTGGTCCTCAACCTTCCTAAAAATGTGACCCTTCAATACACAGTTCCTCATGTTGTGGTGACCCCCAACCATAAAATTATTTTCGTTGCTACTTCATAACTGTAATTTTGTAATATAAATATCTGATATGCAGCATGTATTTTCATTGTTATAAACTGAAAATAACCCACAGGTAGAGAACCACTGGGCCCTGGAGTCAGGAAGACCTGAGATAAAGCCCGTTCTTAAACACTTACTAACTGTGGGACCCTGGGAAAGTCTCTTCAACTGTGCTTGAATTTTCTCATCTGTAATATGATGCCATATTAGCATCTGCCTCCCAAGGTTGTTGGGATGAGACAATAATTGTCAAGTGCTTAACACAGTGTTTGGCACATGGTAAGCACTGTGAGAATCCTAGGTATTATTTTTATAATTAATTATTAACCAAGAATACCTTTGATAAGACAATGGAGGAGGAGGTGGTGATGGAATGGAGGTAAAAGGAGAAAGAGACATGCAGAGACAGGGACAGAAAAAGACAGAGGCAGAGCAAAAGGAGGTTAAGTGAATGGAGTTTTTGGAAATAGACTGAATTAGAAAGTTAGAAAACCTAACCATTATGTTGATGGGATTGTACAATAACTCCAAAGAAAGAAATATTTCTTCCTTTATCTCAATGTTTCTGTTGATTGACAGTTGAGATGGAATTCTTTCACAAATTTCAAAGGAAGAGGGGAAGGGGCTTTGCGGAAAGACAGAAAACCTGTTCTCCAGGCAGGCTGCAACAGTCAGGTATTCTGGGACTCTGAAGAACAGGAAAGGAAAGAAAAGAGAAAAATCTGTCAGATAAACAGAAGGAAAAAAATCTTTTGAAGTCTGTAAATTTGGCAGTTGCTTGTTTCTTACCCTGAGGTCTGTAATGTCTGTAGGTTAATTGAAGACATGAGAGTAACAATCTGTCTGGCCTGAGTCTGAGTTGCAGCAGAATCCACAAGCTCAGGCAGAGGTCAGTGCAGAGGAGAAATGTCACCTCTTTGTCAGTTCAGGCCCTGAGCAATGGTAGGAACTTAGCAAACTCATTCATAATATTTTGCCAGCACTTTCCTCCATCTCTGGACAAGACACTGAAGCTCAAGAGACATCAGTCTCTCCCAATATGTTTTAGGAAGTTCTTTGTAGCCACAGCTTGGGGAAGTTCCTTGAAAACGGCTATGACTCTGTGTCTGTCACAAGAATTTTCTTTTCTTTTCTTGTTTCAATTGGAGGGAAAGAGGTAAGATGGAGGTAAAACAGAGTTTTCTTAATTGAAAAAAAATTAACTTAAATTGTTTTTAAAAGAAGGCAGTAGCACTGAATTGCAATTCAACTCAAAAAAAGACATATTAAGCTCCCACAGTGTAATGGGTATCTTTCATGATACTAAAGAGCATACAGAAGAAACAAGGAGTCATGCAATTCTTTTGGATGTGAAAAGAACCTCAGAGATCATCTAGTCTAACTAATTTTACAAGTGAGTAAACTGAGACCCAGAGAGGTTCAGTTACTTATCCAAGACCACAAAAAGCCAGGAAATTAGTAAAACCAGGGCTAAGTCCCCTAGGTCATGGTCCCTGGTCTGCAGGAGTTTATAATCTAGCTCGGGGAATAAGGCTTAAAACCATCTCTAGTTGAAAAGAGTAAGAAACAGAACTCATGTGCTTAACTTTGTCCAAATTCTCCCCATCTCTGAAATGTTTGGTATTAATGATGAAACGCTATGTTGGAGTTGGAGCCAGGATACCTAGAGCTTTGGTCCAGCCTCTGACATTTACTAACTGTATGACCTTAGGTAAGTCACTTAAGATGTCAGCATCATTTAACTTGCATATTTACTTCTTCATTTGTCAAATACTAATGAGATATTTGTCATATAAGTTTGGATGTTAGAGTTAAATGAAAAGAAGTGTAAAGAGTTATTTTTAAAAGTATATAAAACACTCCCCAAATATCTCCTCTGAACTCTGTAATTGAGAGTACATTATAGATAGCACATACAGATGTTTAATAAAAGTTTATTGAACTAAATCGTAAGGTGAGGGAGTATTGTCACCCTTATTAAACAGGGTTTCCCAAAAGTTTTAGTGTTCTTCTGTTCTTTAATAATAGCTTAAAAGTACATCAAGCCTTTTGGGACACCCTGCATAATTAAGTACTGAAAAGTACAGTATGGGCAATCCATAATAGGTCAAATGATACAGCTCTTTATGATTACAAAGCATTTTTACATGCTTTATCTCACTATTTCATCACAACAAATGAAGCTCAGAGTGGTGAAGAGACTTGCCTGGCAGCCCTCAGATGGAAAGCAAGAGAGCTGGGTTTGGAACCCAGGTATTTCTCCATGAAGTTCTGGGATCATTCCACTCTACCAACTACATCCATAAGTAATAGAATGTTTACACCACGTACAATAATAGCTCAGATTTCTACAGCACAATTAGAGTTTACAAAGCCGCATCTTCACAATAGAATAGCTCTTCTTGACTGCGAAGAAGGCAGTGTAGAAGTAATTAACCTCTTGTGACAAATGAGGAAATAAGTCTCAAAGAATTCTTCAACAATTCAACAAAGTTGACCAATTTCCCTAATGGGATCTTAACATCATTGTCACCATCTTTATAGCTAACAGTTACATAGGATGTGAAGATTTACAAAGTACTTCCTATCCACTGTTTCACAACAGCCCTGTAAGATGAATCTTATTATGATCCTTAGTTTACAGACAGATGAGGAACCTGAGTCTTAGGTTAAATAACTTGACCAGGGTCATATAAAAGTAGTGAATGTCTTAGGTGAGATGAGCTCAATTATTTTTTTCATGAGCTTATGAAAGGAGAACAATTAGTATTTATTTGAGTTTTAGATAATAGCTTCACAGATTAAGGAGAACTTGAGATGAATGCCTTTCATCAGATCATCATGTTATAGATGTTAGAACTTAAAAGGACTCACAGAAGTCATCTGACCCAGCCCCTACCTTTTTTGTTAGGCCTGGAGGAAGTAGGCCCATTTTATAGATGAGGCTATTAAGAGATGTGTCCAAGACTTCATAGCTAGCAAGTGCTATGTAGCAATAACTTATTTGTATAATTTTTAAATGTCTTATTAATGTTTCTTCTTGTTTTTATCCCACTGTTGGTTCCTGATAATCTTTTTTTTCCTAATCTCAATTCTTATCTTATAACAAATAAAATTAAGTAACCAAAACAAAATCATTTAGTAGCTAGGACTATCGGCATATATAACAATTAGTGTGAGTGTTCCATCCCCCTTCCCCTCCCCCCATTACTAGAAGAGAGAGGAATGTTTTTTTTTTTTTTTTGGAGGGCAATTGGGGCTAAGTGACTTGCCCAAAATCACATGGCTAGTAAGTGTGTCAAGTGTCTGAGGTTGGATTTGAACTCAGGTCCTCCTGACTTCAGGGCCAGTGCTTTATTCACTGCACCACCTAGATGCCCCAAGAGTAATATTTTATCATCAATTCTCTGAAATCACAATTACAAGTTGCATATTATTAGAATCCTAGTATCTTTTTCTTATTCACATTTCTATAAGTCTATAACTTTAAGGTTTACAAAACACTTTCCTCAAAATAATCTTATATGGTTTTGTTGTTGTGCATTTTCAGTTGTGTCCAATTCTTTGTTATCCCATTTGGGCTAATTTTTTTTGGCAAAATTATTGGAGTGGTTTGCCATTTCCTTTTCCAGCTCATTTTACAGATGAAGAAACTGAGGCAATGGGGTTAAGTGACTTGCCCAGGGTCACACAGCTTATAAATGTTTAAAGCCAGATTTGAATTTGAGATGAGTCTTCCAACTCCAGGCCTGGCACTCTATCCATTGTGCCATCTAGCTGCCTCAATCTTATGTGGTAAGGAAACATGGTTATTTCCCTATTTTGTAGATGAAGAAATCAAGGTTTTTACAGATTAAACTACTTGTCCAAGGTTATGGAATTATATAGTAAATAACAGAGCTGGGCCTAAATCCTGTGTCCTTCATGCACTTTAAAGCATATCACACAGTTTTCTTAAATGGAAGAATACTTGAATACAGACTTCTTGTCTCCTAATAGAGGGCTTTTTTTTTTTTTTGGTAGGGGGAAAGGTAGGGCAATTGGGGCTAAGTGACTTACCCAAGGTCACATGGCTAGTTTTGTGTTAAATGTCTGAGGCTGAATTTGAACTCAGTTCCTACTGACTCCAGGGCCAGTGCTTTACTCTCTGCACTACCTAGCCACCCCCTAGTAGAGGGCTTCTTATGTAGGTTGCTCCTAATGATGACAGTCTGACCACATAAGATAGTATCAGGACAAGGGTGAGGCCACCAAAGCTAGCCACGTGAATTCAGAGTTGGCCTGAAGAAAATGGTATTGAAGGGACCCAAGATATTTTAAAATAATTTAAAGCCAAGAAGTTTCACGTGCTAAGTTATCCAAAAGTGGAATGGGCTTCCTTGGGAGATAGTGGATTCTCTCTCAAAGCCTTCAAGAAAAGGCTGATTGACTACTTGTCGGGTAGGTGTTATGGGTTGGATGAGATATCATCTGAGGTTCCTTTGGAATCTGAAATTTATCCTGTTGGTGGCAGTGTGATGGTGGGAGGGAAGGGCCACTTTCTATTGTTGTTGTTGGTTAATGTGCTGGCTAGCAACTGACCTTTGTCCAGTGCTCTATCTCTTTGTCTCTGTATGTCTGCCTCTGTCTCTAATTCTCTTTCCTTTCCCCCTTACTCTATCTGAGCTTGATCTGTTTCTACAATTTCAAAAGTAACCCAGGAAGATTGACCAAGTCTAATAAGAGTAGATGATGAAAGTTCCTCAGAGCTCAATGCTGAATATTGTATGCAGCTGACTTTAGAGGAGCAGTAACTGGCCTGTGCCAAGTCTTCAGTTGTGAATTGGAGCTCAGAGCCAGAAATCTGCTCACCTCCAACAGCCTGGAAAACTGAATGAGAAACAGAACTCTTTGAAAACAAGCACATAAAATAATTCCCAGTTTAACTACTAACACAACTTATTTAACCATGTCAACTATCAGACAACCAGAGGAAAAAAGGAAAGAAAGAAAAGGCCCAGAAATTCCTATTGGAATATGGTATACATTAACCCACAGCTGGGAGTGGTTATAGTGAAATTAGAAAACACTGAAGCAAATTTTTTTAAAATTTTTTTTAAGTTAAAAGCCTTCTCCAAAATGTTAGGTTGAAAGTAGTGGAAATGGGGCCATGTGATCTGGAAATAGTAATGTCAACCTTAAACTCACCGCCCTTCTTTTTGATGGCCCAAATGACTGAGTCCAGAGGGAAATGTGTGCATTCTAGGTTTCTGGAGCTGAAAAAGATAAACCTATCTTGGTTCCTTCAGCCTGATTCACAAAGCAGGCTCAGGAGTCTGCCCACTGACTAGCTAAGTAACCTATAGTTAGTTGTGAAATCAATTTCCCATTCTGCCTAAATTTTCTCCTAAAACTAAATAACTATTATAGCTCTAATAGTCCACGATGCTAAGAATGCTTAAAGGCTTAATTTGCTATGGTGCTGTGATTCTAAGATCCTTTCTGGGTTTGATATTCTATATTCTATGATCTCTAATCTCATTTACCCACCGCCTCCAACCCTGACTATTTAGGATCCTAAGATCTCTTCCAGTTTTAACATCCTATGATATTATCATTCTGAAAATTCCCTCCAACTCTGATATTTTGATTCTATGGAGCTTATAGAGGAATAGTCTCCAGAACTGCACATACTCCAGGGGGGTGTTTAAGATGAACCATTGGATATAGAATCTATATAAGATTGCATGCCTCCATGGAGGAAGGGGGGAAGGGAGAGGGAGGAGGAGAAAATTTGGAACTCAAGAGACTGTGAAACTGAATGTTGTAAACTCAAAGTAAATAAATAAATTTTTAAAAAAGGTGAAGCATTGGATTACAGACAGAATACAGCAGAAACACACAAGTGTGTTATATGTATATATGTACGCATATATGTTTCTGCATATGTATATGAATGTTATTTTATATGTATGCACACATGTGTATACCCATACATATATACATAGATGTGTATATTTATACACCTATGAGTATATATGTATATTTACTTTTTAATCAAAATGGCTAATAAATTAGTTTACTAATATATAATATGCAGATTGATACCAGGGGTCTCACTGGATTCACATATTAAACAGTCATGTGTCATATGGGATTTTTGAGGATCCTGAATGAAGAGAAGTTATTCCATAAAATAGGGGGGCTAACAATGGAGGCTTCTCCACTCATTGGTATATTTTCACCCTATTTTGACATCACAAATTTACGTGTCCAATTCAGTAGATTTAGTTATTACATCATATAGTTTGAACTAAACTAGCTCTCACAAAATTATTAAGTAGCTTAAAAATTTCCTGCAAAGAAATGTGGGATTGAAGATAATGAGGATAAGAAAAACAGAAATGAACCACAAGAAAATGGTAGAGCTGACACTTCTATTTCTAGCATAGGCTCTTTGTCAGCCACATTACCATGACAATCTGAGAAGGTCTGACAAAAGCTCAGCCAAAAAAAAATTTGAAATTATCAAGAAGATTATTAGAATTACGGATTTGCATTCACTATATTTAAGGGTGAATCTTTCCCTAAGCTAATTACCATTAGTAGTTTTCCATTACCCCTACAACATGGCTCCCTGACCTTTTGGTCCCAGTCTGAGTTTGCTGTCTGCTCCACCCCTTCCTTTTCAATCTTCTTCCATCCTTCTGTCTCCCTCTTCTCCCCCTCACACTTTGTGTTTCTGTCATTTGTTCACCTCCAAGCAGGGTCTTAATTCCAAAGCCTTACATGTTGCCCTACCTGAGTCCACTCCCCACATAATTCTGTGTAGTTCCTATTCTAGCCCACCCGGCATCTTCCATGAAGGCCCAAATTGCCTGAACTCAGGCAGGCCCCTGGATCTGACTCTTTCCTGAGCTTTCATGTTTAACATGACTGATGCAATAAACGTTTTCTTGGGGGAAGGGTTTCCCTTTCACTGGCTTCATCTTCTTGATAGCACAAGTTGAGATAGTCAAGTGGTTGCTACAGGCCCAACATGCCAGCAATCCAATTACTGAATGAATTCTGTGTTTTCAAGAACATCACGGACTATGTGGGCTACATTTCTGAGGAACAGGAATATTGTCCTTCTGGCATTTTAACTTGCCTATATCTTCAGGCATTTCCTCACCCAGGTCATTGACTTTTCCTTCAAAGATAGATATGAGATATTCCTGGATTGTATAAACAAGAAAACCTCATTCTAATACTATGTTTGGAACCTGGCATCAGATGTGATTTTGGTACCACATCACTGTGTTCTGTATGTACCTTCTTGATTTGACCAAGATATATTTAGAATGTAGGTAAATTATGAACTGAAAGAGAATTCAGAGATGAAGGCAAGTTCCTGGTCAACGTCTCCAAATATGATGAAGTTAAAAATCTATTATTTCTGCAGGGCACATAGATGCCAAAGTAGATGGGGTTCCAAAGGATAATACCCTTTTTATATTTTTTTAAACTAAATTAAATTTTAAATATTACCTCTCTTTTGGCTAGATGATTGCTCAGATTGTCATTGCTTTTGCTGGTTCTTTTGAAAATGTCTATTATCACTTGGTGGTGCCATCAATGCATAAACAAACATCTTGTGAAGGTAGGAATAATTTACTCTTGGAAGAAGATGAAGGTTTCAAAGCTTTTGTTAAAGGGTGCCTGACCCATGAGGCATGGTTAATATTTTTGTACTCATCTATATGATGAAATCAATAAACTCAATTCACAAATGTGATTTCTATGTGTTTTTTCATTGTTTCCTATGAACTGAAATTTTTTAGGTAATGTTTCCAACAGTCATGATGGATTTTTGTTCAACTTCTTTGATCAATGGCAACCAGTATCTAATTGTTGAAAATAGGAAGCAGTCACATTCATCTGATCAATTTTCTTCATGATTGATGAATGGGAATCATTCCCTTGATGATGAGAATCAATGGTTATTACATTTTTTAATTTCAGGTACTGTTATCAAATAACAAAATTTAAAATTTAAGAAAATCTGAAGTAAAAAAAATAGCTAATGATGGTATGGAGTCACCACAATTAGTAAGACATTATACATTTAGTTTCTGTTGCGCCAAAAATGTGTCTCACCTATAGAAACTTCAACATCTGTGTGCTTTGAAATGTGCAAATACAATCTTCTGACCTATTAAGTCTCCCAAATAAAGAGTTTCAGTTAGTTTTGAACTCATTTGATTAAAAGAAAAAAAAATACACATTCTTCCAATTAGTTGGCAAGCACCACTAACTGACATCAGGGAAGATGGGGTTTTCCTGGTCAAATTTCAACAAAGCCTTTGTATAATGGGTAGGTGGGATTGAAAAATGAGTATCATCATTTAGTAGGTATGACAACAATGTGATTCTTCCCTCGTTCAGATCTTTGCATCTTTGTGAGTGAGCTTTTTCAGCTATGACACCTATCATATGCCAAGTATCAAAATCAACTGACTTCAATATTACATTGCCTTCACAGTCTTAAGAGAAATTTTTTTCTTAAATGAAGCTTATTATTATTATTATTACTTTTTAATGAGAGCAGTACAGACTTTTGTATCAGAATTTTTTCAGCTCTGAAATCGAATGTATAGAAATAAACTGAATTTAGTACCAGCTCTTAGAATCTCTATATATAATACTTTACTAAAAGCAAAATAAGTTTTTGTTATTAGTAAAGTAATGTTTATTTCACAGTTACCCATCCCTTTTTACATTTCAATTTTGTGTATATTTCATAATATACTTAATATAGTAGTATAAAAGTGAATGTATAGGGATAAGGGTCAGAGCTTTATTTCACCGAAAAAGAGAACTTCCAGATAAAAGAACTCCCTTACCAATTTGGGTCATCTCCTTGCCTACAACTTACAGACTTAGAGAGTTGCCTAAAGCAAAGGTATTTGATACTTGATACATCCTATGACTGTACCACCATTCCTATGAGAATCCTGAACTATATGAAAATGTTAGTAGGGAATATTTAAGAAAATAAATAAAAATACAATAGATCATAGATAATGTAAAAATGTGGTTTTCTAAGTCACTAACCCAAACTGGTAAAAACAACAACAACAACAACAACAAAAACAATGATATGTAATTGTGATGATCAATCTTGACACCTGTAGTGCCAGTGCAATATATAGAGCATTGACCATGACTACAAATATTCCCCTATAGTGTTATATTGCAAAATATAACAAATTCTCCATATAGAGAGCAGAACCAAAACATTTATGTAGATACCAGAAAACCAAATCTGAAACTAGTAAGTTGGTTCCATCAAAGTAGCAAAGAAGCTAATAAACCATAACAATGTAGAGAGGTACACTGTCCTTTAGCCTTCCCATAAAACAATATAAGATCAATATTTACTCACAAACCTCTCTATCTCCTTGGCTGAGCTCCTCTTTTTCCCACTGTTTCTCTACCTCTGACTCCCTGCTTCCTGTGGTTCTGCTCCACCCTTTAGCAAACTTCTCCCACCACAGGCTCCATGTGACTACATTCAGCCTATTAGGGGGCAGGGTTTACTTTCAAAGCAAGGAAGGTCTTCAAATTCTCCGCCCCCCCCCCCCCCCCAGGCCTATAAAGGGGCAGGGAAGATCTTCAAATTCACATTCACATTACAGCACCAGAGAAGAATAAATGAGAAAGGCACCATTGTATGGGGGGAGACGGGATGAGGGGGGAAGACACTTGGAGCAATGGTGAAAAAACTGAACTTTGACTCAAGAAGTTTCAAATATCCCCTTCCCCCTATGACTATTTGTGTAACAGTGGGCAAGTCTGAACCTCTGTAAGTTTCTATTTCCTCATCTATAAAATGGGGCCAATGCTCCTGGCTGAAAGGGTTATCACGAGGATTAAATGCATTAATATAGATAAAATACTTTTTTCAAATATTAAAGTAGTATATAAATGTTAGTTATTTTTATTATATTCATCACAAAAATAGACTGAATTCGGGCAAAGGTTGTAGACAGGGAATCGGTCAGTAATAATAGGCAAAATATAGCATCAATGAAACATTTGAAAATATGGATGAGAGAAGTTCAGAAAAATGTAGTCAGGAAGGATAATTTTGTTATTATCAAGTTGAATTTAACATACACTTCAAAAAACGACCGAATGTAAGCCTGTAGTCTTAGAGATTTTCTTCTTTTTTTCTGTTCTATTCACATTTAAAGCTCTAACTTTGATTTTCCGTGAGTTGATGAATGAATATAGTTCCAGACTCACTTATGCCCATCATAATATAGTAAACAACTCAGACTAATTCTTGTACCAAAGTCTCGGAGATAAAGTGACAAAAATTTGCTGTGCCCTGTTTATTATCAGGATTTTTCTTTTTTGGTCTTTTTGGAGGGGGGGGGCAGGGCAATTGGGGTTAAGTGGTTTGCCCAAGGTCCCTCAGCTAGTAAGTGTGTCAAGCATTTGCAGGCAGATTTGAACTCAGGGCCAGTGCTCTATTCACTGTGCCACCCACCTGCCCCTATTATTAGGATTTATAAGAGGTCAAGTGGCTCAATGGGGGAAGGAGAATAAGCCCTTACAAAGCATCTACCATCTGCCAGGTGCTGTGCTAAACGCTTTAGGTCTGTGGTTCTCAACTTTCCTAATGCCGCGACCCTTTAATCTAGTTCCTCATTTTGTGGTGACCCCCAAGCATAACATTATTTTTGTTGCTACTTCCTAACTGTAATTTTGCTGCTCTTATGAAACATAACGTAAATATCTGATATGCAGGATATATTTAAATTGTTACCAATTGAACATAACTCGCAGGTTGAGAACTGCTGGCTCAGGCAATTATCATCTCACCTGATCCTCACAATTCTATCAGGTAAGTGCTCTCATTGCCCTCCTTTGACAATTGTGGAAACTAAGACAAACAGAACTTGTGTCTTTCCCAGGATCACGTAGCTAATAAGTATCTAAGGCTAGATTTGAACTCAGATCTTCATGACTTCAGGCCCCTCCCCTGTGTCCGCTGAGTCAGCAGTTGTCACATTGTTGTTATTTCGCTGTTTCTGTAGTGTGCAACTCTTCATGACCCCACTTTGGGTTTTCTACGCAAAGATATTGGAGTAGTTTGCTATTTCTTTTTCCAGCTCATTTTACAGATGAGGAAACTGAGGTGAACAGGTGTAAGTGACTTGTCCAGGTTCACACAGCTAGTGTCTGGGCCAGATTTGAACTTAAGAAGACGAGTCTTTCTGACTCCAGGCTTGGCTCTCTATGCCCTGCACTAGATGCCTCATCGCCTCATAGAACAGAAGAAAGAGTGTTGGGTCTGGAGTCAGAAAATACAGGTTCAAATCCTGTTTCTGCCTCTACCCTTGTGACCTAGGACAATTCATTTCCTCTCCCTAGGCCTCAGTTTCATCTGTACAAAGAGGGGAACTGGACTGGATAATTTCTGAGATTCCTTCCAACATGATCCTGTGATGTCCAGGAATGCTTACCGTGATGCTGAAGAAGGACATTCATCTTCCTAAGATAAGAGGCCCTGTCTAAAAATCTAAGGACAAAAGCATAATTGAAGAAGCCGGGATAAACTTGGGGGAGGATTTCCCCAAGGTTGGTGAGCAATAGTAATTGTGAACTCTGCTAAGATTAGAGTCAGATTCTAAGAAAATCCCTCTATCAGTGTCTTCTGGGAACCAGATGAAGTTCAGCCTTTCATATGGGCAGATGTGCTACATGTTGTTGATTGGAAGCGAAGGAAGACGGTGGAAAAGATGAGAAATGTTTCACTCTTTATTTCTAGTAGCTTCCCCTTTCGGTACTGGAGGAAATGAAGTCGCCTTGTTTTCTTCTAATGAAATCTTTATAATTCCTCAAAGCAGGGCTGACCCGTGCAGGTTATTGCTTATGAAAAGGTTCAAAGTCAAGTCTTTTTGGCCAATTATTTTACTCTGTACTCTGTTAAATTATCTTTGATTTGAATGATATGTGATTTCTTTTCTGTGGCTGCTCCCTCAACCAATGGGGAACTCTGCCCTTCTCTGTTTCCTTAGACTGGTAAACAGCCTGTGGTAACTGAGGGCCTGCCATAGATCTAAGACCTTCTATATAAAAGCTCCTCTTCTTGCTAAATCATGTAAGCTGCCCATATGCTCACATACCAGGTGAATTTTTGAGTGTCTAATATGTTCCTTCACCTTATCTTAAGATCATGTTAAAAATAATGATTCCTATACCATTTCTAAAGCTCTTCAAAGTTTACAAAGCTTTTCTCATAGCATTTTTGTAAGTTAGAAAGGAAAATATATATATATATATATACCATTCACATTTTTCATGAGGAAAACAAAGACATTATGTGGCTTTTGGAGTCACACAGGTTATAATCACCAGAAATACGAGCTGAACCCAGATTCTCAGACTCCAGAGGCCAAATACTTTCCATTACATTCCACTGACAAATCACTAGGTTTTATATATGGCAAAAGGTCTATATTCCAGTACCAGCACTGATATTTAACCTGTGTGAAAAATCTTTGGCACTCTGTTTCCTCTTCTGGAAATGGGAACTTCAGGTCTGATGATCTTTTTCAGCTCTAAAATCCTATGGTGTTAATTACTTGGGAGGCTTTCTTCTGTTTTTACATGTATTTCTATACTTTCTGATTTTAGTCCAGACCAAAAGGTTCAGAATGAGACTAGATGCAGCCTTTGTGTTTGTGTGTATGTTTGTTTGACTAGACAGAATAATCCCTACTATGCTGTCTAGGGGACTCTCAGGTGGCCCCAGAGAGGTGGTGGAGACTGTCCCACTGGAGTTCCTGAATTCAGGCAGAATTTCAAGAGTAATGAATGCATTCACAAGGGAACCTGCTCTCTCATGATCATGATCACCCCTTTGTCTGTTGGGGATCCCCTCCCATTAGCTCCCTTTAGACCTCTTTGGGTCCCCTGTTTCAACCTCTCTCTGGCTTGGATACCTCTGTGACTTTTATTTTTTTTTGGTCTTTAATACTATTCTCATTTTTTTCATTTCATTCATTCCCCTGTTTTAGTATCAGCTTGAAATACACAGGCTTAAGCATTAATTAAACTTGGACTGAGTTTTTCACATAATACTTGCTTCATAATTGTTTCTTGAATGAGTGAATTAGCGCATGGTCCTTTTAAGGAAATTCAGCTGATATAAGGTTCTGGACACTAAGAATTGTATCCAGGGCCCTAGATAAGGAGAGCAGAGAAGCTCAGAAGCTGTATTTGAGGATGCTGAATAATAGAGGTTTAAAAAGCAGCCCCCAGTACCTGGTCTTCTCTACTTAGGAGTCGGAATGACTGTTGGGTGGCCTGGTGCCTGCCAGAATTCCCTGCTGTATAAGTGTTTAAGAAAGACTTCTCTTTGCAATTAGACACTTCTGTACAGAGTTAGGGCTAGAGAAAGGACTAAGAGTTAGAAATGAATGAGAAGATCAGAGTCCCAGAGATGAGGGCAAAGGAAAGTGCTAAACTTCCAGAAGAAATTACTGTGTCTGTATATGTGTATGTGTATGTGTGTGTATGCACTTGTATGTGCATTGTGTGTCCATGTGAGTGCATGTGTGAATGTGTATGTGTATATGCACATATGTTTAAATGTGTGTATATATGTATGTATATACATACTATATATTTAAATACATATAATAAACAACATATTTATCATGCTACAACCACATATTTACTATGCTATACATAGACATTTTTTGAGATATGCCTTATATAAATGTATATGACATGGGGCAAGTAGGTAACACAGTGGATAGAGCACTGGTCCTGAAGTCAGGAGGACCTGAGTTCAAATCAAGTCTCAGACACTTGATACTTAACTAGCTGTGCGACCTTGGGCAAGTCACTTAACCCCAATTGCCCTGCCTCCTCCCCCTCCAAAAAGGCAATCAATCAGTAAATGTATATGACCCACTATATCATTATATATGCCAGTGAGAAGGGGATCCCCATATATATATTATGTGTGTGTATTATATATGTATACTTACGTGTGTGGGGGAGTTTGTGCATGTGTGTATTCTTTCGTCCTACCTTGTATCTCTCACCAGTTATCTCTTTTCCTTCTTTGTTCTTCCTTTTTCGTGTTTCAGCAGGATATACATAGAATCAGAAGAGAGCTGGTTTCTTAGTCTGCCTAGAGATTCATCAGCCATTAGCATCGTTAGCAGGGTAACTCACTTAAATTCTCTGAGTTTCAGTTTCCTCATTTATAAAATGTACTTTGTTCCTCATCGGGCTGCTATTGTGAGGAATGTGCTTTGCAAACCTTAAACATTATACAAAATCTGAGTTGTTTCTAATATTAATAATGATCAAAGGTTTTTATCATAATCTTTGTTACTGCTTTTTCAGAAATATTGTAAAAGGGATCCCTTTTTCAGACATAGACTGGACTGGGCTTGCCCCAGATGTGCATTAACTGTATGACCCTGGAAACTTGCTTAGTCTCTTCTCTTAATGACTTTAGAGGCCATCAGATTCAATATTCTTGTTTTATAGCTGAGAAATATGAGACCCAGAAATATTAAGTGACTTTCCTGGTGTCACAAAGCTAATGGATATTTGAGGCAAAATTTGAACTCAAATCTTCATGACATTCTGGTATTTTTCTGCTTTTCCTGGAACTTCTAGATGGGGGTGTCATAGAAGGCCAAGGAAGATGATTGTACTAGATACACCACAGACATCCAAAAGGACCTTAGAAGTGCTTTAATCTGTTACTTCAGATCTTTTATACAAGTCGGAAGGATATTAGTCATTTTAACTGGAAAAAAAGTTTTACTAATAATTTTATAGGGCTATTTGTTTATTTATCTATTCTTTGATTGACTTAATCAAATTCCTTGGTAGTTTGCTGCAGAAGATTCTTAGATCAGAGTCATAAAGATTCACATTCTTACTCCAGACCTAGTTCTCAGGATTTCAAATATTATGATTACATATACATAGTAGCAAAAGCCATATGTAAGGAACTAGGTTCTCACAGACCATCTCATCTGATTGCAAGTTAAACCTGTAAGGTAGACAGACCAGAGATCATCATCCTTATCTCATAGAAGCAGCTAGGTGGCATAGGTGATAGATAGCTGGGCCTCAAGTCAACAAGACCTCCATTCAAATCTGGCCTCAGACACTCAACTAACTGTTGTACCCTGGGTAAGTCACTTTAGCTCTGTCTGTATCATTCTCTTCAACTGTGAAATTATTATTAATACTGTTATTAATAGCACCTACCTCCCAGGGTTGTTGTGAGGATCGAATGAGATCCTTTTTTATTTATTATTTTTTTTTTGGAAAGAGCTTAGCACAGGACCTGGAACATAGTAGAAGCTTAATAAATGTTTATTTTCTTCTTTCCTTATGGATAAGAAAACTCAGACACCAACTTGTACAGGGTCATAGAATAAATTAGTAATCAAGTGAAGCCAATTTAAAAAACATATTAGACACCCACTTTATGTTAGGTGCTAGCAAAGTACCTAGTGTGGTGAAATGAGAAAGGCCTGGATTTGAATCCTGCCTCTGACACGTCTTGGCACATAGCAAGCATTTTAAATGCTTGTTGCCTTCATATTGACATGCTGACAGTGGGACTGTGGGCAAGTTACTTAACCTCTCAGTGTTCTAAGGAACTTTGAAGACTCTGGATTGTTGTTGATAATCCACCTTAGGAGCAGATTGATAAAACAGGGTCCCTTTTCTCATAGAGCTTAGATTCTAGTATAAGGTAGATACCATATACATATAAACAGCTATAATACAAATTGGATCATATACATATGAGAGAAATGCAATGTTTTTAGACAAAGAACTTTACTCCTAGAGACTGCATTCCAACAAATCGGTCCCTTTTAGGTCAGGTTAGAAGGTTGGATCAATCAGAAATGGAATGAATTCCACTGACATATTTATAAAAAATGCAGGTCCTTCCCTTCCCTTCCTTCCCTTCCCCTTCCCTTCCTCAAATCCAAACCTTGACTCTAAGGTCCATTTTGTGACCTTGGATAGGCCACACACTGTTTGTGATACTCAGCTTCTTCATCTCTAAAATGAAGGAATAGTAATAGATCACTTCTAAAACATTTTTCCACCTATGACATTGTATGATTCCCAAGTGTCATTTGTATCTTATTCTGAACTATCTCTAAATTCTGAAATACCATAACAATTTTGCAATTTTGGGTTCTATAACAAAGCTTTTCTAACTGGATATGTGATGACTCTCTATTGTCAAAGCTTGGGGTCCAACAACTTTCTCAAAACTGTCAAGGTGATGCATGAAAGTAGCATTGCTTTTGGTCATCCAGAGAAGGCTTTCTCAACTTGAGAGAAAGGAATGGCCCCTAGTCCATCATTAAGAGAGGGTAATCATATGTGAGGGCTAAACTTTCTTTCAAATTTGTGTTCTTTGTCAGACTTTGACTGTGCACCAAGGGGTACATGTGAACACTGAGTGTCATTCTCTGAAAGCATTTGCACAGGTCACTCCAGGGTCCCCCAGACGCCTCCGAACATAGAGCATCTTTCATTATTTCCAGCAGTACAAAAGGAATCAGGGACAGTATTAAATATAATTACCATGCACCAGGCTAATAAATAGCATTTTTATCCTCCATGCTTTTATAGAGGCAAGGAAACCTCAGTGTGGCCTTTTAGGTCATATAATCCCTCCCTCTTTCTTTTTATCTTTCCAGCCTGAGCAGATGGAGACCAGGGCTCTCGAATTACCATTCTTCCTTTCTGACTTAGAGCTCCTTCCCAGCTTAATGTAGACTTTTCCTTTTAATCAGTGTTCCCATGTCCACTGATTCTGTCTCTACCCCAACCCCCTGCCATCTCGTTTGCCAGAGTTTGTGATTCTGGGGGGCCTTGAACCACATGAGACCTACATTCCTTTTAATTTTGTAGTAACTTCCCTGACATACAAGTGAAAATGCATATTCAGATGACTTCTTTCTTTGCCTATCCCTGACCCCCAAACACAGGAAAGTCCGCTTTCTCAGACAACCTTGCCTGGGCATGTCTTTTTCACTTATACTCTAAGTCTTTCATATCTTACTTATCTATCTGTCCTTCCTTTCACCAAATCATAATGTAAATTTTAGAGAAAGGAGTTTGTGTTAGATTTGTCCTGGTCCTCCCAGTGCCTAACACAGGCCCTTGTATCAAAGTTTGTAGAGTTAAATCATTCCATTTAACTAGTGTGATGTCCAGAGTCTACATTTCTGTATGGTCTTACAGTTTACAATTGACTTCTTTCCAGTCTTTTAAGGGAAGCAATGAAGGCATCCTGACTCCATTTCACAAAGGAACAAACTGAGGCTTAGAGGGAGTAATTATTTCATAGTTAATAACTGGTGCAAATAGGGCTTGAATTGAAGCAGGATTCCAGACTTCAAATACATTTTAATCTTCCCCTTTACTATTCCACAATGACTTCCATTTCTTTCCAGCAGCCAGGCTTCCATACCACTCCCTTCAGTCTCCTCATGATGGCCCCACTCTCATAACATCTTTACCCCATCAACAACCTGGAAAATTGGATTCCAGCCCTGGTTATAGGTCAGGAGTCTTCAATCTTGCAAGGAAAGAGCATCCTGCACCAATGACACATTTTCTTTTCTCTCCACTGTGCCTCCTTGCAGCTATCCTTTCTCCAACACCTTCCCCTTCCTCCCCCTTTATTTGTTGTCTTCTCATATTAGATTGTAAGCTCTTTGATAACAGGGAGTTTCTTGTTTGCTTGCATTTGTGTTGCTAGCATTTAGCACGGTGCCTGGCAGCACTTCCTAAATTCTTTATCCATCTCTCTGTCTCTATCTCTATCTGTGTTTTTATCTGTCTGTCTTTATGTGTGTCTCTATCTCTGTTTCTGTCTGTCTGTCTATCTCTCTTTCTGTCACCATCTCTCTTCCCTCTGAGTGTCATTTTCCTCATAATATTTTACACTCCCTTTCCTGTCTCTTTGCCTTTGCATTGACCATTTCACAGATCTGAAATGCACTCCTTCTTTACCTCCATTTTCTAGAGTCCCTTCCTTTCTTTGAGACTTAACTCAAGCATCATCTTCTGCAGGAAGTCATTTCTGCTCCTCCCCCTCCTCAATGCTTCCTTGAAGAAAAAAAAAAACTTCATATTTAAATATAAATACGTGTGTGTCTGTGTCTGTGTGTCTGTATGTGTATAGTGCATGATAATATTATATGTATATAATATATACTTGTATTTTCATTTGTTCATTTTATTTTAATACTGCTTATGTTTATTTACATACTTGTTATTTCTTCTATCAGAAAATAACCTATTTGAATGCATGAGGGGAATTTTTCTTCCTTTGAACTTGCAACCACCGGTTATGCCACCATATTAGGTGTTTGATAAATACTTATTGATTGATTGGTTGCTTTTCGAGTGTCTGAAGGGCTATGTGTTATGTGGAAGAGGGAATGAATGGAAGTAAGAATAGGTATGAAAATTGCAAAGAAGAACATTTAAGATTAAGGTAAGTAAAACTTCCTAACAATTAGAGCTGTCCAACAGTGGAACTGACTGCCTTAGGGAGAAGTGTTTTCCTCTTCACAGGATACCTCTAGGCAAAAGTTGGATGACCATTTGGGGATCAGTTTTAGAGAAGATTCTAGTTTCAGTTTGAGCTGAACTAGATGGCCTCTGAGTTCCCTTCCAACTCTGAGATTCTGTGACTGGGATGTAACAAAAATGTGAGCTGTTATTATTCCAGGACTTGCCTGTAGTCACAAAGCCAATTAGTGTCAGAGCCAGAATGAAAACCCAGATCCCTTATTCCAAACTTAATGTTCTTTTTATTAACACACAACCTTAGAATTCAAATAAAAAAATTTCTAAACTTCTTTATCTTAACAGAGTCAAGTAGAAACAATGAATCATGAAATACCAAGTGAGGGCTCTTCCTACTCATGAAGTTTTAGTCTACATAGTGCATGGATAGAGTCCCTTGAAATTAAATCCAACATGCATTATTAAGCTCCTCTTATTTGCAAAGTATTTATCTACTGCTTCCTTATTAAAACAAAGATAAATTGGGCGTAGTTCATGCCGTCACAGAATTTATACCAGTTCTGATGATATTTGGTATGCAAATTATTGAATTACAAGTTTTTCTAAATATGCTAAATAGAAAGGTAGAGTTAATATACTGAAACTAGAGGATGGAGAGAGCATTCCTTACCAGGAAGATCCAGGAAAGACTTTATGGAAGAGGTGCTAGGTGATCTAGGCCATGGAAGATAAGAATGATGTCAAAAGGCAGAAAAGAAGAGAGAATATGGTCTAAGTCTACCACGAAGTAAAATCTCCACAGTATCTTTAACAAGACACTAGTGGCAAAAATTTAGGAGAAGAAAGGAGGAATTGAAAGACTTTTTGGTTGATATCAAGACTGCACCAGTGCTAATGTAGGTCATGGATCACAGACAAGTTCCCTGGCAAATCATTCTCCCAGATTCAAACAAAATAGGTCTGAGGACAATGGAGATGGACTAAAGAGAAAGTGGTGGTTGGGCCAGTCAGGAATAATTTTAGGGAATCATTCTGAAAGATGTGGAATAAGCAAGAAAAAAGGAAGATCGAGAGGAGAGGTTTTCAGAAGATGAGTAGAGTCAAGACAAAACAAGTTGCTAGATGCTGTGGTGATAGCTGAGGCCTGACCTACTTTCAAACTTAAAGCAGAGTTGCTCATTAATAGGAGAGATGTTAAGTGTAGGTATTACCATAGCTGTGTGGCAATAACTCAGAACACCAAGAAACCTGGAACCAAGAAAGAATGAAGGCAGATTCAAACTATGTCTATGCCTCTCTCAAAAAAACGATCCAGTCAATGTGCCAAACAATTTATTTTGTTATGATGAGCAAGGGGTCAAATTGAATGGAGACTGGGGGTGAGTACGGTTGGACTCTGCATGCATGAAACAAACTAAGCATATTGATTTAACAGACGCTTTGAAGATTATTCTCTCATTACTGCCCCGACCTTTGCCAAAATTGAGAGGTAATGTAGCAAGGTTCTAAAACTTAATTCCTGGTGATCTGAGATTAGTGCCTCAGGATGTGAGGATTATTATACAACAGAAGAATAAAAAGACCTTGGAAAGAAATTGTAGCACATAGAATTTTGGTTAGTGCTTGAATATAAAACCAATTTGAATTCCCTTTTTCCAGTGACCCACAAAGAAAAGGGGACTTCACTGAATCATATAGCACTCCATTACAAAACAATAACTTGTATTTGTATAGAGATAGGTGGGTGGAAAAATGGATAGGACAGGGGGCCTGGAGTAAAGAAGATCTGAACTCACAACCAGTCTCAGATACTTACTACCTGTGTGACCACAAGCAAGTCATTTAACCTCAGCCTCTATTTTCTCAACAGTAACATGTGACTAATAACAGTACCTACTTCCCAGGGTTATCGTGCCAATTAAATGCGATAATATTTGTAATGGCACAGTGCTTGGCACATAGAGGGGACTGAAATTCTTTCCCCCCTCCACTTTGCCTATGGATAACAGGAACAAAAAATTAAAAATCTATGAAGTAAAAGGAGGTTCAAAGAAAGGAAAGGAATATTTCTTGGGATGGATGGGACAATGATAACAAACAGCAGCGACACTTTAATAGTATTAAAATATTATTTTGCTTTTAATTTTCTTTGCCAAGTGAAGTGACCTTTGGTATGGAAAGGACAGAATAAAATGATTTGGCAAGGAACTGAAACAATAGATAAAAGGAGAAAATAAAAATGCAGTTGGATGAGTTCAACTTCCCAGGATGAATTGAGTTCCATCTTAGTCTCCTGAATGCACTGGGAAATGTAGGTGTTAAACAGCTGTGAATAATTGAGAAAGACTATAGGGACAGAGAAGTTCAACAGCCCTGATGTCCCTCTCTTCTCTCTAAAAAAACAAAACAAAACAAAAACAAACAAAAAAAAGTGGCATGATTTGTACACTATGGGCAACTGAGCTTGCCTTTGGTTCCTTGCAAAACCCTAGAATGCATTATTTAGAAAAAAATGTTTTGTGGGACTTAGAGAAGTAAAACAATTGTGGATTAATCAAGGGAAAATCATGTCAAATGTGCCCCATTTCCCCTTTTGACAAGGTTTCCAGACTGGTAGCTCAAGTCATGTCATAAACATAGCAAATTTAGACATCGGCAAAGCATTTGACAGAGTCTCTCATGTATTCTTTGTAGGAACATATAGAAAGAGGTGGACTGGATGGTATTAAAATTAGGTGAATTCAGAAAAGGTTGAATGATCAAGCCATAGCCTGAAGAATTATTCTGAGTTTTGGATATCACAATTCAGAAAGGACATAGATAGGACCTGTACACACTGGAGAACATCCAGAAGAGGGCAACTGTAATACTAAGAAGATTGCAAACAATGTCATATCAAGATCAATTGGAAGAATTACCAAATGTTTAGCTTAATAAAGAGAATATCTGAGGAAAAACAATGAGTCCTAAAGTATCTTAAGGACTAATATAAAGAAGGCATAAGGCTTATTCTGATTTATGTTAGAGAACAGAACAAGAGGAAGGCATATTTAGGTTTGATAAAGAGAAATTTTACCTATAATTAGAGATTTCAGAAACTTGAATGAAGTCCCTGAAGACTCTAGGTTCCTCACTTTAAGTAAAGTCTCTTTATATTGGAGGGGAGATTCTTAGTTGGATAATGATTGGACTAGCTTCTAATCTCTTCTAACTCTTAGATTCTACAAAGTCAAGTTAAGCGTTTATTAAAGACCTTTGATGAGCAAGGCACTGTGCTAAATTCTGGGTAGACAATGAAAAAACTCTGGCCCCAAATCCCTACCCTCAGTGAGTCCATAGTCTAGGGGGTAATGGGGTGGTAGTGGCAACATACAAACAACTATGTACAAAGAGGTTGGAACACAATAAATTGGAGATAATTGCAGTTAGAAATCACTAACTTTAAGGGGGGATCAGGAAAGGCTTCTCATAAAAGGTGTGAAAATATATGGAGCACTGGCTCTTCCTAGGCAAAGACTATCCTTCTGTATTACAAGGGCTTACCTAATCAGTAGCATCAGAGTTGCCAGGGTAGATTTGATACCAGTAGATTTGAAAAGTAGTGTTTCTCAATGTAAATGGTCCCAGATGCCCATTGTTCAAGGATATTCTAGTTTATCCCAGGGTGATATGAGGTTAAAATGCAATTATCTAGAGGCAAAATGCCCTTAGAAGCCATCTAATATAACCCTGTTCATTCAGTGAGCTATAGAGAGGTTAAATGACTTCTGCCATTACTGTAGATATCCAACACAAGATTTGAACCCAGAGTCTTAGACTCCAGCCAGAATCAGGGATTTTTCCATAATACTATGAATCCTACTTTAACTATGAAGTTGATTGGATTCCCTCTAAGGTACCTTATAGCTTTGATCAAAGCAATACAGATCTTCAGAGATTATAAATTACAGAACATTTGATGTTCTCTGATAAATAATCTCACCCCACAGGTCACATATGTACTGAGTTTCTCTTTTCCTGTATTTGCCTTCTGAACCTTTTTGGTTGAAGCTAATGAGAAAGCCACACTCTGTGCTGCTAAACCATTTCCTGTTTGGATAAAGACTGCATCTCTAACTACATCTGAGAATTGATTGTAGTAAAAAAACAAACCAAGATGGAAGCAATATATTTCTGGAGACTGACCATGGTTGGATTGTGATCCATAAGAAGTGGAAAAGCTCAAAGTTGGAAGAGTCTTCAGACACTCTCTAACACAAGTCATATAATCCATTCATAAGTAGCAGTTTTCATTTCTACATTATCCCTGAGAAATTATCACCCAGTTTTTGCTTATGAACCCACTACCTAGCAAAATAGCCCATCTCACTTTTGGACATCTCTATTAGAGAGTGGACTCTTATTTTTAGCCAAAATATATCTCTGCAACTTGCAACTATTGCTCCTAATTCTACTCTGAAAACTAGTAGAATTTCTTTTTCCCTGTGAGAGCCATTCAAATACTGGAATAAAACTTCAATTGAAAAATTCAATCCAACAAATGTTTATTATGTCTTGGAAAATAACCATCATTATTGTTGTTTTGATAGAAAACTGCCTGAAATCCGGTTTGTAATTTGGGATGTTAAGGGAGGAAACTATCCCCTCCTACTGTAATCCTGATAGTTGAGGTAAGATTGCACTCCCTTCATTCCTCTCTACTCTTCCCCCCACCCATATCACCTCTCCTTCTGTCTACCCTGGCTTCCCTGCCTTTCATAACATGGTCAACATCATGCTACACTTTATTTTGTCCTATTATGTGCTCAGACATTAGAAACAACTTCTTTCCACCACAGCAACAGAGTCTGTTTATGTGTATGGGATAAATGTAAATCAGGCATTTGTATTTTGGAGACTGCCTGTAACAGGGCCCCAAAACTGCCCCCATTGGCTAGTACAGACTCTTCTTTGGTAAATTAAAGTATGCTGGCTCTTGAGAGCATATGGTGCTCAGATGTTGGCTTTGCATTTTATCAAATTCATGGTTAGGTTTACTGGGCCAGTACTGTGAGATCCAAACTGAGGTGTCATAGAAAGAAAGAAAAAGAGAGGCAGAATGAAAGGGAGAGGAGGGTATGGGAGAGAAGAAGAGAGGGCAAAAGAGGAGGAGAGGAGAGGAGAAAAGAATAGAGAAGAGGAAAGAAGAGGACAGGAGAGCAGAGGAGAGGAGAGTGTTAGGAAGGGAAAGGAAGGAGGTCTGGAAGGGACCTTAGAGATCATCAAGTCTAAGTCCTCTATATTAGAGATGAAAAACTTAAGCCTCAAGGAGATTAAGATTAAGTGGTTTACTCAAGATCAGAACGACTAGCAAATAGGACTTGATCACAATATTGCCTGTTTTTTTTTTCCCATTCTATGCTGCCTCTCTATAGTATCACCTTCATTTCACAAAATGCCCAGTGAAAATCCCCCATATCCTGCTGTGAGTGAGATAGTCATAAAAGTCAAAGAATTATGTTGTTATAAAAGATCTGTTTTAAGTTCATAATCTTAGGTGAACTAAAATCACCAGTTTGCTGGTGAAATTAAAGTGGTCCTTCAGTGAAAAAACAAACAAACAAAAAATATATTGCTAATGAAGGAAGAAAGAACTATGTATGGATCTATGTCCCTACTTCTTGGATCCAAACTACAGATAATGGCTTTAAGAAAATACTGCATTAGAAGTAACTTGATTCTTTTATAGCATTATTTCATTTTTATAACTGGGAATTTAAAATTTTCTATTACAAAGCAAGCATTGATACTTATCAACACTAGCTTACTTTTTTTTTAAATTATGGTCTAGAATAGAATTTTAGAGCTAGAAGGATCATAGAATCATAAGGCTATGGCATGCCCAAGTTTGAAAAAAAAAAAAAACACCTTACAATTACTGAACCATGAAAAGTCAAACCTAGAAGGGAAGAAAGAATCAAAACCATATAATATCACAGCTAGATGGGATCTGGGAATCATGGAAAAGAATGAAAGAACTACAAAGGGAAATAAAACAGAATGTTATATCTGAAAAGAAGTTTAAAGTCCTCAAGTCATAGTATGTCAGAACTGCAAAGAGTCTTCTGATTATAGGACACAGAACATGAACTGGCTAAGAAGTGTAAGCATCCTAGAACACAGACTAGGACACCTGTGATGGACCTTAGAAACACATTATTTTAGAATTGGCAATGGACTTAAAGATTATTTAACTAACGCCTTTTAAATGCAACACATTTTAAAATGATGCAATTTATTTTAGCAATAAAATATTTTTTCTCTGAATGAAAACAATATAAGAAGCTGAAAATGTCATTAGCTGTATATTTTTTTTGACAGGAGACAAAGATAATACTTTGAGTATAGATGACAGAAAGAAGGGGTTGATAAAAGAAAGAAA
Organism: Pseudochirops corinnae; assembly: GCA_028646515.1. Taxonomy (NCBI): domain Eukaryota; kingdom Metazoa; phylum Chordata; class Mammalia; order Diprotodontia; family Pseudocheiridae; genus Pseudochirops; species Pseudochirops corinnae. The sequence continues at coordinate 321,317,175 of CM053585.1, read as the reverse complement.
AAAAAAACAGGTGTTGTTAAGAATCACTAGTTAGATTGGGTGTTATGCCTATGGAGATTCTGGGTAGAAACAAGCATATGGTCCCAAGGAAGCTTCCATGCATAAAGCTTAGTTAAAGCCTGGTAAGGGATAGGTAGGGTCAGACTGTGGACATAAAAGTTGGCTAAGGATAGGTTACACATGTGTATAAGTATCCAGAGGATATAAGTAAAGAGTATAAGACCAGAAGGCAAAGTTATAAGCAGGTATAAGCAGTTAAGAAGGTACCAGAGCACCTCTTCTATCTGAGTCATAGGTAATTTAGGCAAAGGTGATCTGCTGCTTTGGATAGCTCCCTTAATTAGGAGCTACTCTGACAAGACATCTGAAAATTTATATGCTGAGAGCCATGGTGATACAGTAGTGCCTGAGGAGATAAACACTGAGTGCCCCCCAATAAAGTAGTAGTGGTGGACTAGGAGGTGGTGGAGTGGGCACGATTAGAAGATGGTTTCCAGGCATTTTCTTTTTTCCCCTCTTTGTTACAAGCATGTATAGTCCAGAACAATAAATTTCCATATTTACTCTGTACAAACTTTTTAAAAAAAAAAGGTTTTTAATTTCCATATTGAAAGGAAGAGTCACATCTTCTGGTCTAACTGAAAGTTTACATAGGGTTTCCATGTTCTTTAACTATTTGGCAAGTTGATAAATTTTTCTTCCTTACATGACTCAATAATGAATAATGAATGTCTCTTCAGTTTATCTTCCTTTATTTCTGCAATATGTTTTAAATTTTATTCATATAATTATCTAATGTATCTCAATAGTTTGACTGCTAAATTCTTTATATATTTGGTAGCAGTTTGGAATAATATTTCTTTTTCTATTTGTCTTTTATAGATTGTTACTCCTATTTAGAAATATTGTCAATATATAGAGAGTTAGTTTGAGTCCATCTATTTTACTTAAGCAAAATCTTGTCTCAATTTGCTTTTTCTTCATGTCCTAAGGTTTTTTTAAAAATAAATTACAATCTCATATTCAAAAAAGAATTTTGAAAACTCTTCTGTTCTTTAGGCTTACAAGAACTCTCTCTTGTCATATTATTATTAGAACTTGTAGTATTATCTAAAACAATTGTGTTGAGAGGGTATGTCCTAGCTTTACCCCTGTATTGATTATGAAAGCTTTCAGTACTTCTAATTTGAAAATAATGTTAGGGCTTGGTTGTAAATGCATACATCTCAGAATTTCAAAAATTGCCTTTCAATACCTAGGCTTTTAAAGATTCTCTCGATCTCTGTCTCTCTCTTTAGTATAAATGAGTGCTTTATTTTTAAGAATGCTTTTTCTTCATCTATATATTTACACAAATGATTTTGGATGTTTTATTGTTTGTTTAATTAATTGTGTTAATTATTTTCCTAATATCAAAACATTTAATTTACTCGCTGATTTAAATCCAACTTGGTCATAATGGATTCTTGTTTTTTAAATTTTTGTCTTGATATATTACTTAGTCTATTTGCTAGTAATTGTTAAACCTTTTGCATCAATATTCACTAAGAAGACCTAAATTTAAGTCCTACCTCTTGCAGCTAAAGACTCTGCATTGCTCAGTAAATTGCTTAGCTTTAAGTGCCTTAGGCTAGTCTCTCAGACTTTAAATGTCAGAGAATGTGATAAACTCCATTAATAGAGGAAGTTATTTATAGTTTTTTTCTTTTGACTTTCTTTAGGGCTTA
>CM053585.1:321282433-321314948 GCA_028646515.1 Pseudochirops corinnae | reverse complement strand
TTTCTTTTTCTGTTTTGTCTCTCCCTGCTTTAGGCATCAGTACCATATCTGTGTCATAAAAAGAATTTGGTAGGATTCCTTCCTCACCAATTTTCCCAAATATTTTGTAGAGTATTGGGATCAATTGGTCTTTAAATGTTTGATAGGGACCCTTTATCTTTATCTTCTTGCTGTAATATCAGCCTAAGCCCTTCATAAATACTGAAGCAGGCTCTCCATTTAAGGACTGTGAGTCCTCTCTCATTTCAGGAAGACACAGATATTGTACAACCTCTAGGATCATCCTTGGTCCTCCAGGCAGATGGAACATCACCAGGGTGGGAGAAGGCAGGTAGAGCTTATGTAGAGGTCTAGATTTGGGTGAAAACTAGAAGACCTTGGTTTGAATGGCAATTTTTTTATTCATTAGCTGTGTGACACTTGATGAGATATTTCACCTTTCTGAGCTTGTTACCACCAGAGTTGTAACTAACATCAGGCACCCAAAACAAATCCAATGGAGATGCTTACTTTAGAGTGGTTCTGGGTCTAATTTTACTTTTTTTCAAAACAAGAGGCTTAAACTGAAAGTTGTATAAAGACACAACTCTAATGATGTATAATTTTGAGACTCTGCAACATACACTGTCAAGTTAATTTCATGCACAGACAAGTACAGTATGTGGAAACATTATCATTGTTTGAAGCAGTCACCAGTACAACAGCTCAGACTGACATAGTACTTACCGCATGTTATTTCCTTTGAGTCTTACAACAGACTTGTGAAGTTGCTAGTGTAATTAATATTATCCTCACTTTATAGATCAACAATCTCAGGGAGATAATTTACTCATGTTCACATAGCCATAGTTGTAAGCAGCAGAGTCAGAGTTTGAATCCAAAGCATCTGAATTGAGACCCAAGACTCTTCCATTGTTTAGTTGCTTTTCAGTCATGTCAGATTCTTCAGGAGCCAATTAGGGATTTTTTATTTGTTATTGTTTTTTTTTTCTTTTTGCAAAAATATTGGAGTGGTTTGCTATTTCCTTCTTCGGCTTATTTTACATAATTGAGGCAAACAGGACTAAGTGACTTGCCCAAGGTCAGGCAGCTAGTAAGTGTCTGAGGTTAGATTTGAGCTCAGGTCTTCCTGACTCTTGGTCCAGCAATCTATCCACTGCACCACCTAGCTGCCCTTAGGCTCTTTGTACCACATCACATTGAACCCATTTCACTGTGCACCAAGGATGGCAGCCCAAGCACTCTGAATGGAAACTAGAGGCTAGAGACAACGTGAACTTGGCAGTAACTTTAGATGACAACACTGTGGCAAAATGATTTCTGTTGTTGCTGCATAACTGGCTTCCATCAAACTACAATGAGGTATTGTTTTCAAGCTGTCACTAGATTACACAGACACTCTGATGTTGCATTTCAGATGCCCTGCCTGCCCCCTGACAGTCTGTGGGTTTGAGCTTCAAAGTTCTTGGGTAATTACTTTTATAGACTGATTTATGGGCAAGAAATCCTTAAATATTAGGGGATGAAACCTTGTCTCTATTGCCACATGGTGAAAGTCTCCCCAGGGTGGTCTGTCTTCCCTCTTCGCTCTGAATTTTCTGTGAAGAAATATCCCACCCCTCGCCTACTTTTTGGCTACAAGGGCCTCAATAACCTGAGAGCCAGCTGGAGAAGTTCTCCCTGATGATATGGGATGGCTCTTCAGGCAATCAGTCAATATTCTCAGTGGACTTCCCCTTCATCCTCCTGCTTCATATAGATCTACCATTCCACTTGTGATAGATCTAGTCATGTAGATTCACCCAATGAGCTCTGGGCCTGCTTGAGCTACCATTCCCCCCAACTTTATTTTCTCTTCTGTAGACTCCTGAGGGAGTCTTGAACTACTGATTCAGAGAAATGTCACAACAGAAAATCTGGCTAGTGGCTACTCTTCATTAATCCCCCAAACTCACATGGGGGGGGGCAAGACATTAAGACCAGAGCCTCTTAAGTGGGTTCTCAGGGATGAATGAGCAGGCAGCTGCTGCAGCCCCTGCACCTGTCCTAGACATCACTCTCAAAGCAGCCTTCTCTTCTACAGGCAGGCTCATTGCTCTTTCTTGATTCATCTTTCCTGTCTACCCCCGCCCCCAAACTGCTCTGTGCAATGACTAAGAACTCCCAGAGATTTGTGTCTACCACCTCATCTCCTCTCAAATAGCAACTTTCTCACACATTTGTTTGCCTTTCCCTTATATTCTCAGGCTCTAACAACAAAGATGGTGAAAATTGGTGACTTGCAGAGATACTGAAATAAGTGGCAATCTAAGGAGCAGGTCTGTTCATGTTTTCTTGATTTTGTTACATTTGCACCTCTACTGAAATCCTCCTCAGATGCTTCTTTACTATGTGGAGGGGACTTCGGCCTTCTGAAGGCTTTGCCATCAGAGGTGAAGCTCTTGAAGTTTTCACAAAGCTGGAAAGGCTTTTAATATAGACCTGGGAGTAGACTATTTCTATCATCTAAGAGCTAACCTAGCTAAATTCAGAGTGGCTTATTGTTGAGATAGAGGCTACCAAGGAATTATTTCTTTTCTTTTTTTGGGGGGGAGGGCTCCAAGAAACTCAGAAATTGTTCTATTAAATTATGAAGGAGTATCTTCACCAATAAAATCACAGATCTTTGAAATTCAGGATCTCTATTTGCAAAGAGATTTGTAATTCCTTTTTAAGATGCTATTAATGAGGAATATTAATTATAGGCATCTCACTGATGGAAAGAAATTATAACTAGAATCACTGAAATTCAGAACTTGAATGTATCGTAGAGCTCATGTCTTCAGAGAATAACAAAATGATAAAGCTGTTAAGAGCCCTAGTGATCATCCAGTCCAATTCCTTGCTTCATAGATGAGGAAACTGAGGTATTTGAACTCATGTCACCTGATTTCAAGACCAGTTCTCTTTCTACTATACAACACTTCTTCTCCATGCCTTTTGTGAGAAATTAAGACAAAAAGAGGATACTTAAGGGCACATAGCTAGCTAGCGGCACAGCACTGGGTAGAACTTCACAGTCTACTACAGAATCCTGTCTCTCAATCATGCTATATAAATGAATAATCTATTGCATCCTCCATCTCCCCCCTCTTGAGTTTGCTCCTTCCCAGTTTACCATGTTCCAGGCCATAAATTATCAGTCTTGATCTGACAATGCCAGTTGTCAAGCATGTATGAAATGCATAGAGAAAAAAAGTTTAAAATAATATTTCTTCCCACCATCTCCTTTCTTTTTCTCCAGAGATCACATACATACCAAACTCTTTCCCCTTATTCTATGTTTTTGAATTAATTAATTCTACTTTGGGCAGCTTTTCTCATATTTATGTATATGTCCCTTTTATCCCACTTTCTTCTGCTTTCTATTTTGGTTCTTAACCAGTTTTTTGGATGAAATTTTCTCTCATTTTCTTCTTTCCATCCAGCTTTTTCTCTCTGGCTGATGTGTCAGAATGTTACTGGTGATATACCTGTACCTGTAAGCAGTTTGCATTGTCTATGGCTACAAGACAGATGATAGACAGCAAGTAAAAGAGTCCAAAATAATTTTGAGAGGGTCGTAGCCAAAATTCTGTGACCAGTACTAAGAGTTAGATGTCAAACACAAACTTAGCCTAAGCAGCCTTATTACTCCTATGAGAAAATGAGATAACAACAGTAATTGCAGATATTCACATGCCAATGATATAATAGCAATTTGTAATGTTTTCAGTTTTGCAAAGCACTTTAGAATATGATCTGATTTTATCCTTAGCTAACCCTGGGAGGCAGCTGTAGCAGTTTGAAACTGCTCTAAAACCGTTGCAATCTCCCCTCTTATCTCATTTGCATTTCACAATAACCCTTTGAGGTAGTTAAAATAGGTACTGTTTTCCCAGTTTTATAGTCAATGAGGCTAAGGTTCAGAGAGGTCAAGAGATTTCCCGATGTCACAAAGTTTGTAAGGTGCAGGGGCAGGACACAGATACAGGTCTTTCTAACTTGAAGTTCCAAATGCTTTTCCCCATATTATATAATGCAGACTCAAAATAGTAACAATAAGTAATAATAATAATAAATATTTGACCATCAGAACAGAAATCTGTTGACATAGTTCCATAATGACAATACATGACAAAGATTTTATAGACCTTTATCGCAAAGTCCTGGGTTAGCTCAACTTTTATAAGCTACTTTACAGGTAGCCTCCAGAGATGCTTCCAGCAGAGATGAGCTGATTGAGTCATGTCTGAGCTGAGTTAATTTACTGTCAAGATGTTACAACCCCGACTCAGACAGATCTGAGAAAATAGAGGAAGTATTTCAAGTTATTAAAAAAAAAAACTTTTAACTGAACTTAATATGGAAAGTGAGGAATTATATCAACTTCCTGTCAATCCTCTGAGTCTCTAGTGGGTTTTGTGCTCATGGGACTATCCAGATAGGACATATGTGTATCAGAATGTCTTGTGAAGTCTTAGCTGTCATTGACCTTGAGGTATAGAGTCATCATAAGGGAGTGCTACCTACCCAAATGAAATCAAAACTTTTCTGCAGTATTAAAGAGTTCCTATTTGCAAGGAGACTTACAATTGATTTTAGGCTGATATTAGCAAAGAAATGATAAATATAGGTCTTCTCTGACTTAGGAAAACCTGACTACAATCATGGAAATTGAAACTTGAATGTATCTTAGAGATCATCCCCTCCAATAATCAAAAAATGTTAATGCTGGAAGGGATCATTCCTATGGGTATTCTGTAGGTAATGCCTCAAGCATTAGTACAGTACAGCCCAATGCATATAAGACATTTCCTAAGGATAGCTACAACACAAAAGAATGAAGCCACAGACACACAGGAAAACCCATGTAGCTCAGCATGCTCCATGGAGCTATTCTGCCACTGCGGCATTTCCTTTTCTTGAAAGCAGAAGCAACTATATCAGAAGAAGTTTGGGGAACATTAGCCCAAAGTCACCATGCCACCTTGATGTTTGGTAGCAACCTTCAAGTGACACAGAATGAGAGGGGAATAACTGCTCTCCTTAGCATTATTCATGGCATTTTCTACCTTCTTCATCTCACTGCTCACCTGCCATGCCTCTGCAATTGGGATAAGCACTACTTCAGCAGGAGAAGCCAGAAAAACCAGACAGTTTCATATTGTTGTTGTTCATTCTACATTCCCAAAGACAATGGATCAATGACATCTCGGGTGGTATCTTGATTTGTGCATGAATTGGATTTGAATCAGAGCTGAGCAAAGTTATCAGCTTTCTTCTCTCCATCAGAGTCAAGGGAAGCCTGTGGCAAGGCAAAAGTTATGATAACTGTCAGTAGCCCAAAGTGGGAAAGTGCTGATTTGCGTGGGGGACAAGGGGTGGTGATGGATATCAGAGCACCAGGGATCAAATCCTAGCTCTATTTGCTAGCAATGTAAATGTGGTCAAATTGTTTAGCTTTTATGGCCTTCAGTTTTCTCAAATGTAAAAAGAAAGTGTTTGAGAAGACAGAAGTCTACATTTCTGAGGTCAGTCAAAGGAAACTTTAAGGAAGCTTCAGGCTCAAAACCTATGATTGGTGGTCCAAACTCCTTACCAAGCTACCCCTAAGAAGAAGTAGGTGCCACTATACTTCTTCCGTTTTAAATGTTGCCTTTCTGCTATGCAAAGATTTAAAATATATGTATATTATGTAGGTAATATACATATATATTCATTTTGGTATATCTTTGTTTTTATAACCCAAAGTTTCATAGGTAGAAATGTCAAAGAAGGCTGTGAAAACTGGTTCATTCCCTCCCTTTACCATCTTGCTTCTTACAGAAGTTGTTGGTTTTTCTCTGATTCATTTGGCTTTGACCTAATCCAGAAATTTTTAGACCTGTGGTTCTCAAAGAGTGATCTGGGAACCCTGAGACCCTTCCAGGGAAGCTACGAGGTCAAAACTATTTTCATAATAATATCACAATTATTTTATTTTCTAATAATGGTAAATATTGATAGATATAATCCACATAAACCAAAACTCTTTGGAGGGCCCTCAATATTTTTAAGAATAAAAAGAGGTCCATAAACTAAAAAAGTTTCAGAACTATTTGTTTAAAATATATACTATGTCTGTATGTCACAAGGGAGAAGAGGAACCAAGAGCACCTCTCTAATAGAGGAACATCACCTTCTTAGTTTCCACATTAGTGTTCAGAGTTCTTCTCTACTTTTTTCATAACTTGAAAGAGGGAAAAAAGTCACTTAGATTTGGATAAAGTTCCAACTATGAAATAACCTGGGTTTCAACTTTCAGTCAGTGCTATCATAATTTACCAGATGAATTTGGTTTTTAATGATAGATATTTTATTTTAAGCATCTTATCTGCCATAATATGCTTCAGTTCCACACCCACACGTACTTCTTAAAAAAAATAGAATCACAGAAATTTTGGAGATGGAAGCAACCTTAGAATCTTCAAATGATAGAATGTCAGAAGTATAAAGGACCTTATATATAGAAATAACCTAGGTCAACCCTCTCATTTTACAGAAAAGAAAGTTGAGGCCCAGAAAGGGGGAAGTGATTTGTGTAAGGTTACCCAACGAATTTGTTAGAAGAGTCGGCTCTAGAGCCAAGGTCTATTTATCCGCAAGGCTATCTCCAGTACATTTTAGTATCAGCTTGTATTAATATCCACATCTTGAGGACAAACATATATGACCATATTTTTCTCTTCCTCTTTTTAAGAACTGTTTCTTAAGTTATTGGCTTAGTACTGCTTTACCATAGGCATGTAAAGAAACTCTAGGCCATATTCCTATTGGCTTAAATAAACGCAAGATTCTCTTAATGAGGAACTTAATACATAATGCTTTTCTGGTTGATTTCTATCATATTTGTTTGCATACTATATTTTTTCTATTAAAATCCAGAATGAGATGCTTACCTGGTCTTAGCTAAGTAAGTATAGTACAAAGGAAATGGCAATGAATATGGCTCTTGCCCCACTTCTGACATTTATTAGTTCTGTGACTGTGGCCAAGTTACTGAATGCTTCTGACTTGTATGTTCTTCATCTGTAAAATGAAATAAATAATATTTATGAAATACTGGAATTGGAAAACAACAACAACAAATAAACTTACAACCAAAGAATGTCAGAACTGGAAGAGACCTGAGAATCATATCACAAAGATCATTTAAGTACGAGTGGATATTAGAATCATTTAGCATAGAGTTTGAGATGCAAAAAATGCCTTAGAATCACAGAACCTTTGTGTATTAGAATTAGAAGAATCATTAGACTCATAAAATAGAGAATGTCAGAACTGGAAAGGGAGCTAAGAGCTCAAACTCTAAGCCTTTCATTTTACAGTTGAGGAAATTCACTTTTAAGAGGGGCAAAGTAATTTGCTCAAGGCCACAGGCAAGTTAATAGCAGATCTGGGATTAGAACTTTGGTTTGCTGATTAGCCTTCTTCTATGTTGTCTTTGGCAGTGCCTGTTTGATAGGTGGGCTTCACTTTAGTGCTAGAAACACATTGTGTAACTGTGGAAAGAATGCTGGACCTGGGATCAGAAGAATTTGGGTTTGAATCCTACCTCTGACTGGTATGAGTTGCAGAGCCATGGGTAAATTATTTCACCTCTCCCAGGATTGTTTCCCTTTATCTGTAAAATTATGATAATCATATCTATTTCATTGGTGCGGGGATTATTCAACTAAGTATAAATGGCAGCTAGGTCGTTCAGTGGATAGAGCACCAGACCTGGAGTTCAGAAGACTTGAGTTCAAACTCCACTTTAGAGACTCGCTAGCTGCTTGACTCTGGTTAAATCATTTAATCTGTCTGCCTCAGTTTGTTCATATATAAAATGGTGATAATAATGGGACCTACCTCTTAGGGTTGTTATTTTTAAAAAATGCGATAATATTTGTAAGTGCTTGAAAAGCCTTACAAATTCTAGTTATTATGATGATGATAGAATTATTACCCACAGCATTGGTATTAATCATAAGTGAAATGATATATTTAAAGTAAATTGTAATTCTAAAATATTTTATAAGTGTATGCTATTATGATGATGACCTGTAGATAGAAGAGAGAATATCCAAGTGGGACAGAAGCATATATTTCTACCCAAAGTCTCATAATTTCAGAGACATCTTTCCCACCTGCACGGCAATGCTGTCCAAACTTCTCTGTGTGTATTCAAATTCTAACCATTCTACTGACACTCAATAGACCTTGTGGGTGTGCAAATTGTTTGTATTTTGCCATATTGTCTTCCCAGATTGACAGTATATTGAGTGCTCAAATAGCCTATGACATAAAGAGACCTTTATGGCTCCGATGGAGCTATTACATTTTATCAGCTCAAGAATCCTCAGATTAAAAGAGTCCTTGATGGGACTTTGACACAATTAAATATAATTATTCCAAAGGAGTTACAATGGCCTATTGTGTCAATAATTTATGTAATAAGGGATCTCTGCAGTAAGTAGACTTTGACATGAGAATGTAGCTTATGGACTTAGTTGAAATGATTGACATCTGAGTTCCCATAATGCATAGCAAACTAGAGTTGTTGAAAAGAGATTTTATTTAAACAAAGTTCCACATGTAGTATATGCTTAACTCATTAAATTTAGAATATGCATGCATGTCATAGGATCATAAAATGAGGGAGAACTGTAAAGGTCCATAGAACCATAGCAGTTAAATTTGGAAGGTACCTTAGCATGATTGAACAGAGAATGTTAGAATGGGCCTTTAAAATTACAGTACATAGATTGTTAGAGCTGCAAAAAAGTCTCAGGCACCATCTGGTTCAATCCCCTCATTTTATACATGAAAAAATTGAGAACCTAAGCACCATGGTAGGTGGGGGCAGGGGAAAAGAGATTTGGCTCAGAGTATAGAACAGATATAATGGCAGTTAAGGGTAGGGAAAACTAAGCCACGCAGCAGATAGAATGCTGGACCTGGAGAGAGGAGGACTCATCTTTCTGGGTTCAAATCTGGCCTCAGACATTTACCAGCTATGTAAGCTTGGACAACTCACTTAATCCTGTTTGCCTCAGTTTCCTCATTTATAAAATGAGCTGGAAAAGGAAATGGCAAACCTTTCGAGTATCTTTTCCAAGAAAATCCTAAATAGGGACATGAAGAATTGGACATGACTGAAAAACAACAACAAAAATGTTCTCACTGGAATTTTCCCTAGGAACATGGGGAACAACTGGCCTAGGCTGAAAGATGATTACCTCAGCACTTTGGATAGGGGCTGTGCTCTAGCTAACTATAATCATTAGGGAAATAAGAGAAAATGCAACTCGGTGTGTAGATTTCAGAAGGACAAAGCATGTAGGGAAAGTGTGAAGTAAGCATCAGGGCTGGGCTCTCAGGAATTTTGCTCACCTGCAGGGGTTCATCCCTTCTGTACAATTACCTGTATTTCTTGTTCTATGGAGTACTTGGTGGTTGACCCTCTGACAAAGAGGGTCAGGTGTCTGGCTAACATGGCTACATCTAGGTTGGCCTATAACTCGGTCCTGTCCTGGACATAGAATACCTTGAAAAGGGCATCTGATCAATGAGGATCTGTTGACAGAGTTAGCCTGAGCTCTACCCATTTGACCTTCAAATGTTCATTCCCTGTTCCCGTCAAAATGGGTCTAATCAAGGAAGCACTGAAGTGACTTCCCTGACGTCATACAAGTTAGTATCAAAGCCAGGATTTGAACACAAATCTTTTAATTTTTAAAAATAGGTCTTTCTACTGGGCTACATGAATTCCTTTTTAACCCACTGCTGATTCTTCACAAAACAGTAACATAGAGGTTTTTAACTCTGTTTTTATGCCTTAGGCTTTTTTCTAAGACTATAGAATCCTTATCAAAACAATGTTTTTAAATGCATGACATAAAATACATAGAATTACAAAGGAAACCAAAGATTGTTCAAAATTAAAAATCCGTGCTTCACCCACCCACGTTTATAGATTACTTGAAATCAAACCCAAGTTTAAGAACCTCTGCACTATTGATTTCAAGGATTAGAGGATTCAGGCTTATGTGTCAGTAAGCCCCAGACAGTCATATTTTCCATTGAACAGACTACCCTATAACTAAGAATTTCCTTCCTAAGTCCTTGATCTCTCAAGCTTTGAATATCCATTGGTAGAGATCATCATTTACATGCTGACATGGGCCATGGATGTATCTTTTTTCAAAAAAGAAAATACTGGGGGCTCAGAACCATGCCATTTGGGTATCAGAACCATGCCATTTGGGTATCTCATATTTGTTAGTGCTTATCATCACATTTCCCTTCAAGGTTAGAATCAGTCCATAGGAATTGGTTCTAGGACTCAAACTCTTTGGCTTATTTCCTGGTTGGGAGCAACCATTAATTCTCAGTCTTCCCCATAGTTCCATAAATTGAGTCTCCCTAATTGAGAATACAACACTTTTGCAGATCTGTACCCAGAAAATCCTCCACAAAACCACCAGTAATTTTTACTTGAATGATCCCCCAAATGTAAACATTTTTGTATAACAAACACTAATTAGCTTCCTCTCTGACCAATTTTTTTTCCTCTGGTTCTCCTACTAGCATTCTATTCCCATTCTTTGTGGCCCTTCCACACATGGTTCATTCTCCATTATAGTCTTTCAAGAGTTAATTAGCTGGTCACCCATACTCATCTGATGGCTGAAAATGGAAGCAGATCCTGAAATGCCGTTATAGTCCACGAGAATAATGAATGATTTTGCTTCTTCAGTTAGGCTCTCAGCTCTACCTATAATCATTGGACTTAGAGCTAGACAGGGTATTAGAGATTTAGTTCAGTCTTTTCATTTTATAGAAGAAAAAAACGAGTATCAAAGGTTATTTAGATTGTTGTCAGCTAGGTCTAGATTCAAATCCTTGTCCTCTGAATTTAAATTTAGTGTCCCCATCCCATCGTGGCCTCCATTCCACAGTCCTATTCTAATTTCAGTTCCATAATTCACATTATAAGTAACATTTCCATATTGGTCCAATGTTTATAAAGCACTTTATTTACAAGAATCTATTAGGGAGGCAGTCCAGACATTATTATCAATATTTCACCAATGAGAATATGGAGAGAAGTTTAAAGATTTACCTAGGTTCACGGGGCTAAACAACATCAGAGAAAAGATTCCAAACCAGATCTTGTATCCAACACACTTTCCATTATAACACATGGCCTCTCACAAATAACTGGAACATTCTTCCTTGCCTTCTAAGCATCTGTGCATGTGGCAAGAGAGAAGATCCAAAGGTAGAAACTCAGCTATGTCAGCCCCCATTAATATTTGATCATTCTTTTGTGTGTATACACTGTCCATATCCAACATTCTGAGGATGAAATTCCTCAGCCTTTCAAAAATATCAAACAGCTTATGAGGATATCATTCACATGGCCCAAGCCTAGTTCCAATCAACTTTCTAGTCTTTGAAAAGTTCTTTATTTTGACTTAGGCATGAAGACATTTCTTTTCTCTTTCCAAAGAAGGTTAGTCTTTTAAGGATTCAAAGAGTCCCAAAAGAACATTCTCATTTTCTCTGACAGAAAGCTTGCAGCATTCTCTACATCATGGATCAGCAAATAGGAACCGACAGCTTTCCCCTTTTATCCCTTCCTGTTCCCGATGTGGCTTTTAGGTCTTCTTCCAAATGAAGCTCTCTGTGAGATGGGCCCAGATGAAAGTGACGGAGGCTGAACTCACCACCATGGTGCTTCTCAAGACTTTAATAGTGTGATTGATAAAACTGTGGAGACTCTGACGTGTATTTAAAAAAAAGAACCCTCTGAAATGCTGGGTGAATATATCTTAGGGACACATCAAAATTCCTCCCCTACATCTTCCCCCCCCCCCAAATGAGGGAAGGCATTAAACATGTAAACCAATCATTAGATATTTTAAAATGTGATATTTGAATTTATTTTCCTGATATTTGAATATGAATGTAACAGATTGCTATTTACACAGTATCACCAAACCCGTAAACTTGGACAATCTCCCCCAAAAGAAAGTAAAGGTTTTGAGTCTTCTATACCTTTCTACATAAAAGTGGACTCAGTGTTTTTCCCCATTCCCAAATAGAAATAAATATTCTCTTATTGGTGAGGAAAGAAACAAAAAAGAGCTTAGTAAAAATGAGTGACCTCTGAACCAGTGTGAGTAATTACCTGAGATGAGGGAAATTATTAAGACAAAGAACAAAATCAAGACAATATTTCTTGTCTAAAAAGAGCAAATCCTAAGACTCATTGGAAAAGAATTTGCACTCAAGTGGCATCTCATGGTGGAGAACTATTGGTAGACTTCTTTCTTGGATTGTAGTGTTATGTGTCACTGCTGTCAGGTCCTGGAAAAGCAGCATATCATAGGTGTAAGGACCCTGGAAGAAAGTCAGGAGTCACACGCTATGTCACATACCATGTGCCTTTGAACAGTTCCATAATCTCTTCTTGTCTCAGTTTCTTCATCTGCAAAATTGGTTTGATAATTGTTACCCTATTATCCTGACTCCCTTGGTTTAGTATGAGAATAAAATGGGATAATAGATGGAGAACTACTCTACAGACCACAAAAAACCAGGGTTTCATCAGTATGGCACCCTTTTCACTGACACAGGTTTCAATCACCCCTTGACTCAGTAGCAGGAGGTTCCACAAGTTGCTATGACCAAAAGAATGTACAATGTGATGGCAAACCCACTGGTGATGGATCTGTCCTCCCTGATTCTCAGACAGCGGGCACAGACTTTTGCTAAACCTATATACCTTCCAGCTTGGTAGGATTTTCCAGAGTTCAACAACCCAAGATCCCTTTCAACCCACTAACTATCACAGGAAGACTTGGATAAGATATAAAAATAATAAGAAGTCTCATTTCTGACCAAACCACCCTGATTTCTCCATGCTTCTTGTTAAAGCTGGTACTGATAACTTTCTGATTGTGTAATTGGAAAGAAACTGAGAATTGAGATTTGATTTTATTTCCCCCTTAAAAAAGATTGCAGAACTGGTCTTCACCTTTGTTAAGACAATCATATTTGGACTATTCCTCTCTTAGACTTGTTTGATTAAGGTACCAAACATAAACTTCCCTTACCCTGACATAAGCTGCAGTTCCCTCTTTGTGTAGGGCCCATTAAAAGCTCCCATTCTTAAATTAGCTCGGGGGGAAAAAAGTGCATTTTGTAGTCAAGCAAGCAGTAATTGGACACTGTGACTCCAAGTGGCCCTTGTGGTGTTTGGACCCAGTCCAAATGTACCTTCTGTCTGTCTCTGACACAGGCAGACAATAGGAGTATTATTTACTGCCCTGGCTCTGTGGAATTCCACAGACCAGCTGCAAGAACAAAAGACCTGCTAACATCTTGCCCAACCCTCTTCCCAAGTGGAGGCTGATCTACATTTTGTCTATGATTTTCCCCAAAACGGGAGAGTCGTGTTTCTATTTTGCCATCACCTTGACTAAGCCAGGGAGAGCAAGAGAACTGTTATGGCCAGCAAATGAATGGCATCCCTTTGGCAGCTGCCACGATTAGAGGAAAGAGCACTGTGCCTGAGGTCAGGACACCTGGGAAGAAAGTCTGACTTTAACACTCAATGTCTGTGTGATTGTGTAGAAGTCACTTCATTTGGTGCAGTCATAGTGTAATGAGTTAGAAAGAGAATTAAATTTGAAATGAAAAGATACACATTCCAACCCTGACTCTGTTACTCTCAAGTCTCAGTTTCTTCAGCAATAAAATGGAATGATACTTTTTTGCCATTTACCTCACTTGACTGTTGTGAGGTTAGGGCTTTGACAATCTTTTAAAGAGATAATGTAAGAATGTGAGTTATAATTTTGATGTATTTATTTTAGACAGGAATGTATTCTACTCCCACGGAGTAGCCGTCACATCCCAATAACTGGTGTCCATGGTGTTGAGAGCAAGAGATTCAGTTACATTATCTATATATCAGAGGGACATTATATTTGCACTATGTGCCTTAAGCAGTTGTCTTGAAAAAAGCACTTTTTAAAACTTCAAAGCATTATGTAAATACTAAATATTGTTATTATCTTTGCAATTCTTCTTTGGGGAGAACATTCTTTAAGGCTTCCTCATCCCAATAATCGGTGTGGTTAGAATTGAGAATGAGAACTCTTTCCTTGCATGTGCTTTCCCAGGATAATAATAACCAATACATAATATTTTTCCAGCTACAGCAATTTATAAAGATGTTCTGTTAAAAACATGACCTACACCATATAGATTTACTACACGAGGGAATTCTTTGATTAGTGGAGTAATGAAAAATGTGGTCCTTTACATCTTCTCTCTTACTGGATATTTACAAACCACTCTGTGATTTAGGTAGTACAAATGTTATGATACCCATTTTACAGGTGAAAAAAATGAGGCTAATCAGTGACAGTTCTATCACTTGAACTTGGATCCTCTGATTCTCTATTTCATTGTGATGTCCACTATATTATAGTGGTAGTCTCTCAGGAAGAACGTGGCTTCTACCGGGAAGTACTGTCTTTATGGAAGGGCTCCCAGGTGGTGAAGTAAAGTTCCAGGCTCGGAGTCATGAAGAATTTTTTTAAATTTGTTACTTTTTTAAAGTTTCTGAACAAAGATGTGGTATAGCACATGCAAATGAACAAATTGACATTACATGATTTTCAGGATGAGACTGTTTAGTCAGCTATTAGTCTATATCCCCATATGGTCCAAGTACAAACAAATAAGTCTCCAGCTTTTGAAATCAGTTACCTGAATGCCAAGAGGACTAGTTTATCATGTTGACCACAATGACACAAACTTCAAAGGTATACTTTAGTGTCTTAGTACAAATATACTGAGCTACATGTACAGTAAATATGCTTAATTAGTATATTAAAAAGGAAAAATACAATGCAAAATGCAGAGAAACCCATTTTTATCAGTTTGTATAAAACAAAAATGTGCCTCACACATTCCCCAATCTTCCTGAGTTCAAGTCTGGCCTCAGATACTTACTACCTGTGTGACCCTGGGCAAATCACTTAACCCTGTTTACCTCAGTTTCCTCATCTACAAAAAGAGCTAGAAAAAGAAATTGCAAACCACTCAAGTATCTTTGCCAAAAAAACCATAAATGAGGTCACAAAGAGTTGGATACAACTGAAAGTGACTCAACAACATCTCTATGGAATTAATATTCCAGGAAATATGTAAAGTCTTTTCATTAAGTTATAGAATCAAAGAATCTCGGAACTGAAAAGGACCTCAGAAGGCATCATATACAAATCAGATGAGTGATTGCTGTAATGATATCACTGACAAGTGGTCATCCACCATCTACTTTAACACTTTTTGTGATGGGGAACTCAAAACTTGTGTGACTTAGTGCCAGTCAATGAGTCTCTATTGGTCTTGGTTCCCTCATTAGTAAACCAAGATGTTTGAACTACATAGCATCTATGACCCTTTCTGGCTTAAGACCAATGATTCTATGATCCTTGCTTGTGAGATAGCTCAGTCAGCTTTTAGGAAAATCTATTACTTGAAATATGCTTCCTTTGAAAGAGCTAGAATCTCCATCTTTGTCTCATTCACCTTCTTACTCTTGCCCTTCAGAGCCAAGCAGAACCATGTCTAAACCTTGTTCTACATGACAGTCTTTCAAATATTTGAAGAGAATATTCATTTTTCTTCTAAGTTTATTTTTTTTAATATACTAAAAATTTTAAATCATCAACACTTCCTTTTAACTTGGCACTTCTATTTTGCCAATCTCAGGTAGATTTTCTTGAGCAAAGGGGAGAACAATTTCAATTTCATGTCCAACAATAATTGATTAAGTACATATTGTATGAAGAGCTTTGTGTTGGGCACAGGGGAAAAGTCCCTGTCCATTAGAAGTTTACAGTTTAGTAGACAAATAGTACACCCAGATACCCAGACAGACAGACAGACACACACACACACACACACACAGAGGCACACACAAATAGCTGTAAGGTTAAGATGATACCTTGTGAAACTGAGGTAGAAAGGATATAAATGAAATGTTTTGTGAGACTGAAAAGGATAAGTTCCTTACTTAAGCAGGGAAGAAAGTATTCTTTCTATCATTTATTAGAAAGAGCATCACCCTTAAAGTCTGGATTCCTGGGATTGATTCCTTGGTCTGCTACTAACTAATTGGTTAACACTGATCAATTAGCTTCACTTCTGAGGGCCTCAGTTTTGTCATTTGTAAAATGAGTGGTTAGGCTCAGTGATCTCTTTAAAAGCCTAGTTTTCACATTCTGAGATTTTGGGATAGTCAGGGAAGGCTTCTTGGAGAAGTTGACATTAAAGCTAGGACTTCAAGGATTGGAATATTTTCAACAGGCAGAGACAGGGAGAAAAGGATAGTTTTCTAGGCATATGGCACTTTAAGTCTTGCAGTACCCACCTTAAAGGAGAAGCCAACTTCATTGTTGTTAGGTGCTTGCCAGTAACTCAGTTAATTAATACCCTGTAAATAAACAGGGGGGAGCTACTGTTCAATGTTGCTCTGACCATCAAACTCCCAAACATATTGTGAGATGAGATGATAAGGCAACCAAAGCAGGTGATGTGATTTGGAAGCCGCCAACTGGGTCCCCTTGCAACACTGCTGGTGTCTTTGAAATCTCATGACCTCAGGGATTACGCCACCTCTTAAAACTCCTTTGGCTCTGAATAGTTTTGTACAGAGGCCACAAAATCATAGGTTGGAAGTGTTTGAATCAGATATTTCCAGGCCCCTTCAGTTTTTGATGGTCTTGAGGAAGCCACTGATTTGCATCTTTACACTTTCACTGGCCTCCCTAATGAGCTTCTGTGCACATGGTTAATGAACTAATTACTTTTGGGCAAAATTAGCACTGAGGCCCAAACCTGTGTCTCCAGTTTCCTTAATAGAGGCTTCTTTTGTGAAACTGAAGAAAGCATAATGCCACAACAGCCCGGGTGGATTTTTGACAATAGGCATTCACTCTTACAGGAAGGAACCTTCTGAGACAGGGAGAATAATATGAAGGAAAGCATCCACTTGAAGAAGGACATTGGACATAACAAGTTTTTGTTGTTTTATTTTATTTAGGAAAGGGCTGAATTTCACTTGGTCCTTAATTAAAAATAGAGTATTTCTGTGAGCCTATAGATAGCTTTCTGGAACTGACTAGTTTTATGACGACAAAATAGAGGTATGCCATGTTGTCTGATTTCAACTCATGTGGTGGGCAGGGCATTGTTGAGTTTTCAGGATGGAACTTTTATATACCTATAGAGTTTCTTTCAATAGGAAGAAAAAATTTTGAGGTGGAACCAAGATGATGGATTAGAGGTAGTAACCTTGTAGGGATATTTTGAGGATGCAATCATATTTGTGAAATGTTTTCGCAAACCTTAAAGTCCTATAAAATGCTGCTTATGCTACTGCTGCTGCTGCTACTACTACTACTACTACTACTATTACTACTACTACTGCTGCTAGTTCTATGATAACTGTACCCATGGGAGCTACTGAGATCTCAAAGTGAGGTATGACACACACAGAAAAGAGCAGAGAGTCCAGGAAAGAGGCTTGGTATGCACCCATGGTTAGAGGATATGATAAGGACAAAGATTCAACAAAGGAGACTGATAAGAGGATGGAGAGCCAAGAGAAAGAAGTGTCATGAAAACTTAAAACTTGGGGAAATCAAAGAGGATCAATAGTGTCAAAAGCTTTAGAAAGGTTAAAATAGAATGAGGTTTGAGATAACAAAGTAACTTTGGAGAAACAGTCTCAGTTGGGTGATGAGGTAGAAAGCCAGATTGTGGAGGGTCCTATGTGTGATATCTTGTTATATGTTCAAGTGTATTATATGCTTCAATCTGCTAAATGAATTGAGCTTTACCAGTCCTTCCTACCCCTACCTACCTAACTTCATTTTATATAGGTAACTTAATGTGTGTGAAAGTAGAGAGAGATTAACAACAAGGTCAATGAAAATTGGCAGAACTCATTAGCTATTTATATTTCATCTTGTGTGCTTGTGTTTTGTCATCTGCTTTTTACTAAATAAATTGAAATGTCCCTCCATCCCAATCTCTCTTCCATGGGAAAAGATACCTCAGCATGCAGGGAATTAGAGGGAAACAGATTGAGATAAATAGTGAGGTGAAATAAAATCCCTCTAGATTCACATCTCCCAAATAATAAATGTGCTATGACAGTTGGCCTCAGATATTAGCTAAAATATTTACCCAGGAGATTCAAAGACTATAAATTTATCCTCAGCCACCAAGTGTGAAGAGTTAAGAGAATGGATGTTTCAATAACTTGAAGAGTATGTACCATGTTTGTGTTTCTTCCAGTTTCAAATTACATCGATATACACAAAAAGTGTGATGTATAGCACTTTGTCGAAGCCCATCATCATCTTTGTTGAAAATCAACAGTATCTAGCTTATGAATTTCGTTTTTAAACTGTAGCTTCTTAAATTCCTTTCAAAATTCTATCTTTTTTGGGGGGTGGGGTGGAGCCAAGATGGTGGAGTAAAAGCAGGGACTTGGCTAGGCTCTCACACCATCCACTTCCAATACCTGTAAAATATGACTCTAAACAAATTTTAGAGATACAGAACCCACAAGGTGACAGAGAGAAACAAATCTCCCACTGAAGGCAGACTTGCAGGCTGACAGGAAGGGTCTATCTCACCAGGCTGGGAGCCAAGTGCAGTCCTGCATGAGCCACCAAGGCCCAGACCCAGGTTGGCCTCGACCAACAGCCCAGAAAAGCTAGAGCAGACTTCAAGAGAGTGAATATCCTGCAGCTGTGGTGGTTTCCAGACTTCTCAAACCATAAATGCCAAAGAGAAAGAAAAAGGTCAATGGAGAACTCTGTTGGAACCTGATGATGGAAGAGTGTGGTCCAGCCTCTGACCCTGGGGTGAGAGGTAGCAGAGGTACAGAAATTGCAGCTGCTGCCACATTGCAGCTTCTGGAGCTCTTGAACTGCAGATTGTAGGGGGACCAAGTGACCATTCAGAGGGTAATTGCTCTTGTTTTCACCACTTGGATCTGGGTCACAGTCTTGGGTGGTAGTCCTGGGGTGAGGGACACCAGTGTGCGAGACCTTGTGGTGGCTGTAGAGAGCAGCCCTCCTCACAGCTCCACCAAATACCAAAACCCTAGAAATTTGGGACACAGCTCTCTCCCCTCTGGAAGCAGAGTTCTACCACAGCAAAGAGCTTGAAAGTCAAGTAACTGGGTGGCAAGATGAGCACGTGGAGGAATTGTAATCAGATCATATAATCATTTTGTGGGGAAAAAAATATATCAAAACATGGAACCAGAAGACAATAAGGTCAAAAATCCTGCCTCAAAAGCTTCCAAGAAAAATATGAATTGATCATAGGTCATGGAGGCGCTCAGGGAGGATTTTGAAAATCAGGTAAGAGAAGTGGAGGAAAAATTGGGAAGAGAAATGAGAATGGTGCAAGAAAATAATGAAAAGCAAGTCAACAGCCTACTAAAAGACACCAAAAAAAATTCTGAAGAATATCATACTTTAAAAAAATAGACTAACTCAAACGGCAAAAGAGATCCAGAAAGCCAATGAGGAGAAGAATGCCTTAAAAAGCCAAATTTGCCACATGGAAAAGGAATTTCAAAAACTCACTGAAGAGAATAATTCCTTCAGAATTATATTGGAGCAAGTGGAAGCTAATAACTTTATGAGAAATTGAGATACTATAAAACAGGTCCAAACAAGTGGAAAAATAGAAGGCAATGTGAAATATCTTATTGGAAAAAGCACTGACCTGGAAAATAGATCCAGGAGAGATAATTTAAAAATTATTGGACTACCTGAAAGCCATGACAAAAAAAAGAACCTAGAAATCATTCCTCAAGAAATTCTCAAGGAAAACTGCCCTGGTATTCTAGAACCAGAGGGTAAAATAAAAATTGAAAGAATTCACCAATCACCTCTTGAAAAAGATCGCAAAAAGAAAACTCCTTGGAAGATCATAGCCAAATTCCAAAGTTCTCAGGTCAAGGAGAAAAAATCACATGGGGTCAGGAAGAAACAATTTGAGTCTTTTGGAAATACTATCAGGATAACACAAGATCTAGCAACTTCTACGTTACGGGATTGAAGGGCTTGGAATATAATATTCTGGAACAAAGGAGCTAGGATTAAAACCAAGAATCACCTACTCAGCAAAACTGAGTATAATGCTTCAGGGAAAAATATAGTCATTCAATGAAATAGAAGACTTTCAAATATTCTTGACGAAAAAACCAGAGCTGAAGAGAAAATTTGACTTTCAAATACACAAAGCAAGAGAAGCATGAGAAGGTAAACAGGAAAAAGCCACCATAAGAAAATTATTATAGTATATATATATATATATATATATGTGTGTGTGTGTGTGTGTGTGTGTGTGTGTGTGTGTGTGTGTTTGTATGTGTGTGTATATGTGTGTGTGTACACATACACACATACATAGACATATACATGTTTGTATAGGAGAATATATGCGTGTATAAATACATATGTGAGTGTGTAAATGTGTGTGTACATCTATACATAGAAGGCAGAGGATCAGTTGAATAGGAAGGGATGATATCTAAAAAATAAAATCAAGAGGTAAGAGAGGAATACAATGGGAGGAGAAAGGGAAGAGTAGAGTAATTATCTCATATAAAGTAGTCAAGAGGAAACTGTTACAATGGAGGGGAAGAGCAGGAAGGTGAAAGGGAATGGGTCAGCCTTACTCTCACTGAATTTGGCTTAAAGAATAAATAACATACACTCCATTGGGTATTTTACCTTACAGGATAGTAGGGGGAAAAGCGATAAGAGGGAGGATGATAGAAGGGAAGGCAGATTAGGGGAGAGGGTAGTTAGAAGTAAACACTTTTGAAAAGGGACAGTATCAAAGTAGAAAACAGAATGAGTGGGAGGGGTTGGAATAGGATGGAGAGAAATATAGTCTTTCACAATATAACTACTGTAGAAACGTCTTGTGTACCTACTCATGTATAACCTACATTGAATTGCTTGTCTTCCCAGTGAGTGTGTGTAAGTAGGGAAGAGGGGAAAGAATCTGGAAATCAAATTTTAAAAACAAATGTTAAAAAATAATTGTTCCTTATGTGCAACTGGGACATAAGATATACAGGTGCTGGGGTATAGAAATCCATCTTGCTGCACTAGAAAGTTGGGGGTGGAGTGGGGTGATGGTGGAGGATATAAGAGAGAGCAGATCAGGGGAAGAGGTATTCAGAAGAATTGCTATCTTGGGGTGGGGGGTAGGGAAAAATGGGGAGAAAATTTGTAACTCAAAATCTTGTGTAAATGAATTTTGAAAACTAAAAATAAATAAAAGTTTAATCAAAATTTTTTTCAAAAAAGCAAAAAAAAAGAAGATTCTACCTTTTTTCTTTATGTATTTTTATTATGGTCTCTCATGGTATGTGTAGACAAGACTCAGAAAATTTTTTAGATATGAGCAAACAGAGATAGGCGTCAATCATTCTTTCTTAGTTTCCTTTTTATATTAGCATTACCTATGCTGTTTAAAAAATCCATTACACTTCTTCCCTCCTTTAGGATTTCTTGAAATTTAATCTCCAAGTGCTTTGTTGTCACTTCCAGCATATGTTGCCTCCATGTTGTATTTGGCCCAATCTATCTGCTTTTCCTGACATCATCTTACCAAACACCTTTTCTGTTTCCTGGGGGTCAGCTATGTGATGCTTTGGATAGAGTGCAGAGTCTAGAGTCAGGAAGAGTTTACATTTTCAGATACTTACTAGCAGTGTGACCTTGGGCAAGTAACTTAATACTGTTTCTGAGCTGGAGAAGGAAATGGCAAGAAATAAGACAACAACAGAAACAGATGAGGTCATGAAGAGTCAGATATAACTGTTATATATTGTCTGTTGAAACATTTAGCATCCAAATGTGTCTCAATATCTTGCTAAGAAGAGATTGAGAGAAATGTTGGCACACCTGATCCATTTCACTTCTTTTTTGTTGTCATCCATCTAGTTTTCTCTAGAAAAGCTCTTGAAGTGATCTGGCTTTTTTGATAGCCTCTCATGCCAAGCTCTGCAGGCTCATTTTTCCCAGAAGGATTTTTGCTGTTAGGTGAAATGGAAGTATTTTATTGTCTCACCATCCTCTTTTGTTATATTTTGCAAATGAGCTTATATTCTAAGCTAGCTCTCCTCTTGACTGAAAGTTTTCTACAAGTTGGCAAGGAGATAAAGTGTTTGTTGAATTCTCTTGACCTTTTTGTGTTGATTTTTTGATAGCCTTTTAACAAAATGGCAATACTCAGTGACTCGTCTTTTATCTATTTCTCATTTTTCAGAGTTAAGCTGTAACACCTAGGCCATTACATTCCATTATCAATCAGCTCTAAGCTTTAGAAAATTCTTCCTTCTATTGATGTAAAATCTGCTTCCCTATAACTTCCAAATCTAAATTCTGGATCTACAGAGTAAAAAAAAAATGAAATACTCCCCCAAATGACAGCCATTCAAATATTTGACTGTCTCATAATTCTGTAGTGCCTTAAGACATAGAAGACCTTTCTTTTTAAAACATTGTAAGGAGGCCACCACCCACATTAATATACATTATTATATAGCTGAGCAAGTAATCAGTCAAAAAGAAATGATCAAGTTCCTACTATGTGCCAAGTAATGTGATCCCACTAACTTTGAGAACTGCAAAGGAAGGCAAATATAGTCTTTGCTCCCACGGAATTTGTCTAATGAAAAAGACAATATGCAAAGAATTATGAGTTCTTTTTTATGACTGCTGTTATGAATAAGCAAGATATATACAGGAAAATTGAAGATCATCTTGGGGGATGGTTAAGAAAGATTGGGAAAGGTATCTTGCAGAAGGTAGGATTTTGGCGGAAACTTGAAGTCAAGTAATCATGAAGTAAAGTTAGGGAGGGAGACTACAAACAATCTGAGAGATACTGACTCAATCTATGTCATACACATTGTAAGTGTCAGAGTCTAGTTCTAGACCCTGGAACCCTGAAACCTATTTTTTCTTTTTTTATGATATGTTGCTTCTTTTGATAAAAATTGCTTACTATTGGCAGATACAAAACAGACACTTTATTAACGCTTATTGATTGAATTGAACAGTGTTTTTGACATTTTGATTATGGTAATATTTGAAACTAGAAGGACCTTAGAAATGATTGATCCCAACATCCTCATTTTACAGATGAGGAAAGAGAAGTTCAAAGAAAGGATATTATTTGCCCAAAGTCTCTCAAGAGCTGGAACTGACTACAGGCCCTGTGACTCAAAGCATATTACAGAGAGTCAAAGTAGATACTGAGGTCTGATGTTGTCATTTCTCAGCAAGTAGTGTGATGATCAATTTCCCAGTTTTTTTTAAATAATTCATTTGTGCCACATAGATTAACTTTTCTCTCAATATTTAATTGTATTTATAAGAAAATTCACTTAATGAAATATTCAAACATCTCATTTTATTAGAAGAGCAAGTTAGAATATGTAGCAACTCACGTGTTTTTCATTAAATTGTGTCTTGATATCATTGGTACTTGTAAGTTTAGTAACATGGTATCAAGACTCTGAAAATAATTGTTTTCTAAGGGTTGAAAAATAACACATGAGGAATCAGCGTCATCTTTCTCCTTCTTCTGTTTCTCTCCTCTGTCATCATTTCTTTTCTTTAGTCATGCAAATGCATACTCCACCTTTCTCTGGTTGGAAGTTTTCAGTTGTTGTCTGATTCTATCACATCTTGTTAGTGTTCTTATTGATTTTGTTTTTTTTTATTAAAGGTTTTTTTTTCACTTTTTGATATCAATGTGCTGAAAGAAAAACTATTTTTTTTTCCTTTTCCCCCCTGATTATACAAAAGAGAAGACATGTCTGTTGCTGAAAACCTGATAAATGCAAAGAGAGAATCTGCAACTGAACCATATTAGCCTGGAATTGGGTCAACAGTGGCTCAGTGGCTCACTGGGTCTTGAGTCAAGAAGACTCATCTTCCTGAGCTGAAATTTGGTCTTAGACATTTATCAGTTGTACGACCCTGGGCAAGTCACTTAATCTTCTTTGCCTCAGTTATTTCATCTGTAAAATGAGCTGGAGATGGAAATGGCAAACCACTCCACTATCTTTGCCAAGTAAACTCCAAATAAGGTTGTTAAGAGGGGTGCACAGCTAAATGATTAAATGATAAGAAGGCCTGACATCTCATAAATCCATTCCAAAATAAACATAATTGTTTTTATCATTGTGCTGTGCTCACTCTACTGCCTGCTCCCTCCTTTTTGTTCCATCTCTGATTCAGGGGCCCCTGGAAGACAGTTACCTGAGTCCGTGGTTGATAGCTAAAATGATGTATCAGAAATAGTGCTTTTTGGTTACCATATTTTTACTGGTTAATGAATAAACACTGTCCCTCCTTGAAATATCCATGCATATTCCAAGGTCTTTTCCTCGATACTATATTGCAGTTGAGTATAATTTTCCCATATGCAAATTAGAGTAAATTCTAAATTCTTCCTCCTTTTTCCAGGAGGGTTAATTGTTTTTGAAGAATGTGGTACTCTAACAAGAAGGTCACTGGGTTGAACTTAATATACAGAATTGAATGCTATTCCCCAACTCCAACCCCACTGCTTGGTTTGAATTGAAAAACTCAATTGCTTTGTGTTTCATCTTTGGGTTGGTTTGAGAGGGAATACTCTTTTGTGGCATGTGAAGTTAGATCTGATAAAAAAAAAATGAGCTGGTAATTATTAGAGCCAATAAAGGTGAATATGCTACTCTGCATGTATGAATTGGGCAAAATAAAAATTAAAAAAAATATCATTTTATATGAGTATGTATTTAATCTGTTGCTGAAGAGCCAGTAACCATTTCACAGATGCAACTGAGAAGTTCTTAGATAACATTACTTCAGTTTTCCAGTCCATAAAAATTGGTCAAAGCTATTTTCCTAAATTAGAAATGTGCAGTAGCTATGCTCAGTTAATGCCCAATTGACTATATGTCAGTACACTTTTGTTGTCAACTTAATTCTAGAATTCACTTCACTTCTCTTCAGTGTACCTTGAACCAAATAATTCATGTTCCACCTTACTCCAAGAAAGCACTCTGTCTCAGGGACAAAAGAATAAATACGTGTACAATTTGTCACCTTTTTTGAGGGGTGGGATATTGTCTCATTGAAGTCAACAATCATCCCTTAAATCAGCAAAGTATATTTCCAAGAAAGAGTTCATTCTTTTTATTTCTGTAGAAATATAGAATTCACAAAGAACTTTTATTACAACAATGTAGGGAGTCATGTAACAAAAAAGAATTATGCCTAAAGAATACAATTCAGGCTCAGGAAATTTAAGACTTTTCTTACAGCCATAGAACCAACTATCTGTGAGCAATGCTGGCGATGAAATCCATATCTTCTGAATTTTATGCCCATCATTCTTTAAAATTCACCATGAAGGAAGAGTAAATCCCAAATGAGTAAACAGCAAATTGAGCATGGATGGACATTAATTGGTTGATGATCTTTCATTAGCCAAAACACTTTTGCTACACAGTTGCTCTTTGTAGATCTGTTGTGGTTTCTTTAGACACATCACTCAACTGTTATGGGTTCTGTTGAATCATATCTTTGAAATCCCTGAACATGATTTTGAATGATGTTGAGGGTGGGTGGGAAAATTACCCATGAATTTGTCAACAATGCCTTTGCACAACAGTAGCATGAGTCAGTATTGGGAAAATGTTGATATTATTTTTTCTTAATGGAAAATTGTAAGAGTATATTTAAAATCTATGCTTCTTGTTGCCAGGTACCTCTAAAAGATCCAGGGATTGATAACTGCTCACATGTTCCCAGCCTGATCTTCACTGTTCCTGTGAATGCACACTGTAGGTAACAGGGAGTGCATATTAAGTTCTGGTTTGGGCTTCAGCTGGTCCATGTGACCACAAAACCACAATGATAAGGCTGATGCCAGACCTCTTATGAATCCCCTTTTAAAAACAGCCACAAATGATGGGATCAGTATGGGCTTCTGGCCACAGAATAATAGCCCTTAACCACGGGAACCTTTCTCCTCAGAGCTCCCAATCTTGGCTGATAGTTGGTGGGACCAGAGCTCCGCTCCAAGTGCCTTTATATTTCCTCTTTTCAGAAGAGGGAAATTTGCATGAGAAATCTTCTTTGCAATCAGACCCCCAAAGCACATGTGCTGGCTGAAGGCATTGAAGGATTAGTGGCATCCTATTTTAGAGTAAGGCACTAGATAATAACTCCCATTTCAATAGCTATTTACAGCTTATAAAATGATTTTCTCCCCAAAAGCCCGGGTGGGAGGCAATGCAAATATCACTATCTCTTTTTTACAGATGAGGAAGTTGAGGCGCAGAGGTAAGCTAATTTACAAAAAGTCACACAACTACAGAGAACTAGAACTGCATCTTGAATAACAGATTTCTGACTAATATATCGCTTTTTTTCTCCAGAACACATACTTTAGAAAAAGCATTTACCTCATTTTAGAATGCTCCTAGATACTGTGGATTATGTGCTGGGCCTGGAGTCAGGAAGATTCATCTCCTTAAGTAGAAATCTGGCCTCAGACACTAACTAGCTGTGTGACCCTAGACAAGTCACTTCATGCCGTTTGCTTCAGTTTCCTCACAGGAAAACTGAGTGGGAGAAAGAAATGGCAAAGCACTATAATATCTTTCCCAAAAAAACTCCAAATGGGACCACAAAGAGTCAGACAGGACTGAAATGACTAAACAACAACAATGACAAAAGGGCCTTCCTATCACTTATATCTAGTGACTTACATTTCTATACCTTTCAGAAGTATGTTATTAGAAAATTTCTGCAGAAGTTCCTGTCAGGAAGATTTGAGCATGTCACTCAACGGCTCAAAAATCTTCAAAGTCTCCCTATTATCTCTAGGATAAAATAAAAAGTCTTCAGCCTGGCACACAAATATGTATGTTGGACTTTTTTCACATAGTTCTCTTTCAGATATCTCTGATAGTAATGGAATGGTCTCTATGCATGATATTTTAATCTGCTATCTCAATTCCTTTGAACAGATGAACCTCGGATCTAGAATGCAATTTTTCTTCATCACCACCTTCCAGAATCTCTAAAATACAACTTGGGGAAGGGGCGTGGAGTCAAGATGGTGGCATATAAGCAGCAAAACTGCAGCTCCCCCCATAACCACCTCAAATACCTAGAGAAAGAAGCTGAAGGCAGCCTGGCAGACAGACGGCAGAAAAATGGCAGACAGACGGAAAGGGCTTATCATAGTGCACTGGAAGCAGAGCCCAGCTCCATGTGGTTTTAACCCCAGCGTGTCCTGGAGAAGCCTGAGCTGGAGCTTTCAGGAGAGTGGATCACCATCAGCTGTGTTGGTTTCCAGAATTAACAACCCATAAGAGCTAAAGACAAATGGAAAAAATCAGTGGAACTTGGCTAAATTTTTGTGAGAGGGAGCAGCCAAACTGCCTCCAGGGCTCAAAGAAGCTGCTGCAGACCTGCAGCCACCTCCACGTGGCTGCTTCAGAACCCCACGGCTTGCAGATTGCAGGGGGGCACCTGATCATTCAGAGGCCAAGTGCTCTTTCCCTGAGCTGCCTGGATCGGGATCGTGGTCTTGGGTAATGATTCTGAGGTGCATTTTCAGTGGGCCAAAGCTGGAGGGGGGAGTGCAGAGTTGGTGGCGGCCTCCTAATAGCTCCACCAGCTGTGAAAACTCCAGGGATTAGGGATAGAGTTCTCCCCTCTGAAAGCAGAGATCTACTGAGCCCAAAGTCAAGTAACTAATTGGAACATGAGCAGGCAAAGGAAGAAAAGAAAGCTCAGCAATCCGACTTTAGATTCCTTTTTTGAGGACAAAAAGGATCAAAGCATGGAAGAGGAGGAAGACAGCACTGACAGAACTTCCACATCAAAAGCTTCCAAGAAAAATGTAGTCTGATTACAAGCCATAAAGGAGCTTAAGAAGGATTTTGAAAACCAAATAAGAGAAGCAGAGGGAAAATTGAGGAGAGAAATGAGGATGATGCAAGAAAATCATGAAAAGAGAGTCTACAACCTGAATAAAGAAAATAACACCCTACAAAATAGACTAACTCAAATGGTAAAAGAGGCCCCAAAAGCCAATGAGGAGAAGAATGCCTTAAAAAGTCAAATTTGCCAGATGGAAAAATAATCTCAAAAGATTTTTGAAGAGAATAATTCCTTCAGAAATAGAGTGGAGGAAATGGAAGCAAATGAATGTATAAGAAATCAGGGTACTATTAAACAGAGCCAAACAAATGAAAAAATAGAAGGCAATGTGAAATATCTCATTGAATAAAACTGACCTGGAAAATAGATCCAGGAGAGACAATTTAAAATTATTGGACTACCTGAAAGCCATGTTCAAAAAAAGAACTTAGAAAGCATCCTTCAAGAAATTCTCAAGGAAAATTGCCCCAATATTTTAGAACCAGAGGGCAGATTAGTACTTGAAAGAATTCACCAATCACCTCTTGAAAAAAGATCCCCAAAAGAAAACTCCTAGGAATGTTATGGCCAGGTTCTAGAGTTCCCACATCAAAGAGAAAATATTACAAGCTTCCAAAAGGAAACAATTTGAATACTATGGAAACAATCAGGATAACCTGGGATCTAGTAGCTTCTACACTGAGGGATCAAAGGGCCTAGAATATTATATTCTGGAGATGAAGGGAGCTAGGATTAAAAACAAGAATCACCTACCCAGCAAAAGTGAATATAATGTTTCAGGGGAAAATATGGTCGTTCAATGAGGTGGAGTACTTTCAAGCATTCTTGATGAAGAAAAACACAACTGAATAGAAATTTTGACAATTCAAACACTAGAAGCATGAGAAGGTAAACATGGAAAAGAAATCATAAGGAACTTATCAAGGTTGAACTATTTGCATGCCAACATGGAAAAATGAGAAATGTAGGTTATGAAACTTTTCTCAGTATAAGGATAGTTGAAGGGAATATAAATGAATATATAAGTATACATACACATATGTCTATATAGAAGGGTATATATGCTTATGAATACATATGTGAGTGTGTGTACATATGTGTAAATAGTCAGAGGCCACAGGATCAATTGAATAGGATGGGATAATATGTTAAAAGGTGAAATTGAAAGGTGGGAGAGGAATAGAATGAGAGGAGACAGGGAGAGACAGAATGGTGACAATCATTTCATATAGAAGAGGCAAGGGATAACTGTTACAATGGTGTGGAAGAACAGGAAGACAAAAGGGAATGGGTCAACCTTACTCTCATTGAGTTTGGCTTAGGGAGGGAATGACATACACTCTAAAATGTATATCTTGCCCTGCAGGACAATAGGGGGGAAGGAGATGAGAGGGGGAATGATGGAGGGGAGGGCATGTTGAGGGAGAGGGTTATTAGCAGCATACACTTCAGTAAAGGGCAGGGACAAAATAGAAAATAAAACAAGGGAGGGTGGGATAGAAAGGAGGGAAATATCATCAGTGTTATACAATATGTCCATTGTGGAGATGTTCTGTGTTACTACCCATGTACAGCCTGTATTCAATTGCTTGTCTTTTCAGTGGGGTTGGGTGACAAGGGAGGAAGGGAAAGAATCTACAATTCAAAGTTCTAAAATCATATGTTAAAATATATCTATATCTATATCTATATCTATATCTATATCTATATCTATATCTATATCTATATCTATCTATATATTTACATGCAACTGGGAAATAAGATATACAAGCACTGGGGTAGGGAGATCTATCTTGCCCTACTGGAAAGTCAGAGGGATGATGGGGGAGCATATAGGAGAGAGCATATTGGGGGAGATGGCATACAGTAGAACTGCTGTTTTGGAGAGGTTAGTAGGGGAAAGATGAGGAGAAAATTTGTAACTCAAAATCTTGTGGAAATCAATGATGTAAAGAAAAATAAACAATAGTTACTTTAAAAAATAAAATACAACTTAGATGTTCCATACAATACAAATAATTTCATTATGCTCCAATTGTCAGGCTTACTTGAAATTATATTATTTTGTATGTTTGTGATACTATGTATTTAGGTTGGTTTCCTTCAATAAAATGTAAGATCCTTGAGATCAAAGATTGCTTGGCTTTTGACACAGTATTCCCAGTCCCTACCAAGGCCCTTTTCACATAGTAAATTTTTAAACATTTGTTTAATCGAATTGAATTACAGAGACAACAA
This sequence comes from Pseudochirops corinnae, assembly GCA_028646515.1. Classification (NCBI taxonomy): domain Eukaryota; kingdom Metazoa; phylum Chordata; class Mammalia; order Diprotodontia; family Pseudocheiridae; genus Pseudochirops; species Pseudochirops corinnae. Next base: position 321,284,583 of record CM053585.1, on the reverse strand, counting down.
AGGTCGAACAGTTGCTTTCATTGGATGTTAAAGTTGGAAAGAATCTGTGGGATATCTTCATTTTTCAGGTGAGGAAAGGAAGATCCAAAAGTTAAATTGTTTACCCAAAGTCACCCAGATTATAAATAGCAGAGTCAAGACTCAATCTCACATCATCTTTTTCCAAATCCAAGATTCTTTCCATTTCACTCACATAAACAAATTCTACTTGAATTTGGACTTCTTGAATGAGCCCATGAAATTTCTCTACATGTCTTTGAAAACTATTTCTAATTCCTTACTAGATTCTGTACTTTCCACATTCTTGCTGAGTGGGGTCTGGAAGCTGTCCCAAGGTTCACTTTATTGATAGTATATTGTTATTCTAAATCACTATATAATTTCAATAGGATCCTAGAGAGAAATCAGGGGAATTGTTTTAGATTAAATTATCTGTATGTTTAAACTAGACATTTGCCTCTCAAGGGAATAGTGCAAGCATTGATCTTGAGGGGCAATTATCAATGCCAATGTGCCCCATTTTTACTGCATTATGAACAGGCAGATAAATGTTAACTAGTCTTGAGGGCTATTATGAAGTACAGAACAGTTCAACATTCTTAGTACCTTGTGTTAGGACTGGTCTTCATGAGATCTCAAAGTACACTAAAAGATTATAATGAAATACCTTGGTATGAAAAATAATTTCTTTATTTTAGGAAAAGGTAGTTCCCCCCATGCCCAGCAGAGATAAGCCAGAATGCTTCCTTTGCTTTCAGAAATGGGCTCAAAAACAGGGAAAATGTAAAAAATGGCCTACCTACCCAGACTATGTCTATATAATTTAGGGTAAGATAAGTAATGTGCATTGGCCCTGAAATGAGAAGACCTGGGTACAAAGTCTACCACAGACACTCACTTTCTGTGTGACCTTGTGCAAGTTACTTAAGCTTTCTGGTTTTTATTCCCTTAATGTGTAAAATTAGGATATTAGACTAGATAGTCTCTTCTAGCTAAAAATCTGTGATACTATGACTAATGACAGGTCATCAACACCAAGAGCAAAAAACATATTGTGATAACCTACTTAATATAATAATAATTATAATGAGAAAAAATAATAGCAATATTTCATATTTCTTTTTTTCTTTTTGATTAACTTTTGTTTATTTTTAGTTCACATCATACATTTCCACAAGATTTTGAGTTACAAATTTTCTCCCCGTCTTACCCCAAAACAGCGATCCCCTATGATTTCTGCTAGGGCAAGATGGATTTCCTTACTTCAGTGCCTGTATATCTTATTTTGCAGTTGCATGCAATTAATAATAATAATTATTATTATTATTATTACACACACATATATCTATATCTATATCTATCTATCTATCTATCTATCTATCTATCTATCTTTAACATTTGATTATAGAACTTTAAGTTCTAGATTCTTTCCATTCCTCCCTCATCACCTACACTCACTGGAAAGACAAGCAATTATATACAAGCTGTACATAGTACATCTCCACAATGGACATATTGTGTAACACTGATGATATTTCCCTGCTTTCTATCCCTCCTTCCCCTTGTTCTGTTCTCTACTCTGTCCCTGTCCCTGTCCCTTTACAGAAGTGTGTGCTTCTAACAACCCCCCCAACCTACCCTCCCCTCCATTGTGCCCCTCCCATCCCCTTCCCCCCTACTCTCCTGTAGGGCAAGATACACAATTTAGAATATATGCCATTCCTTCCCTAAGCCAAATTCAATCAGAGTAAGGTTGACCTATTCCCTTTTGCTTTCCTCTTCTTCCCCTCCATTGTAACAATTATCCCTTGCCTCTTCCATATGAGATGATTAACCCCAATCTGTCTCTCCTTGTCTCTTCTCATTCTATTCCTCTGCCACCTCTCAATTTCACCTTTTAAAATATCATCCCTTCTTATTCAATTGATCCTATGCCCTCTGTCTATATACACATATATACACACAGTCACATATGTATTCATATGCATATATACCCTCCTATGTAGACATATGTGTATGTATACATGCACATACATATAAATATATATGGGTATATATGTATACATATATGTATATACATATACATATACATGCATACACACACACACACACACACACACATATATATATATATATATATATATATGAAC
>CM053585.1:321245834-321281933 GCA_028646515.1 Pseudochirops corinnae | reverse complement strand
TACTTATACAAATTTCAGTATTGACAGGTATCTGCTTCTCACAAAGGAATGTAAGCAGTATGCTCTTATTGAGTCCCAAGTTATACGCATGTATGGGCATCAGTGTGTATATGTGTCTGTGTGAGTGTATGTTTTCCTTGTTTACCTTTTTACGTCTTTCTTGGGTCTTGTAAGTGGAGATCGAATTTTCCATGGGTTTCATGCAAAAACATTTTTAACATTTGTTTTTAAAACTTTGAGTGCCAGATTCTCTCCTTTCTTCCCTCCTCACCCACCCACATTGTGAAAACAAGAAATTCAATATAGGTTATACATGTGTAGTTATGCAAAACATTTCCACAGTAGTCATATTGTGAAAGAGTAACTATATTTTCATTCATCCTATCCTGATCCCCATTTGTTCTATTTTCTCCTTTTACCCTGTACCTTTTCAAAAGTGTTTCTGACTACTCACTCTCCTAATCTCTCCTCCCTTCTATCATACCCCTCTCTTATCCCCTGCCCTACTATTTTCTTATAGGGTAAGATACCCAGTTGAATATGTTATTCCCTTCTTAAGCAAAATTCAGTGAGAGTAAGGCTCCTTTTCAACTCCTTACTCTTCCCCTCCATTGTAAGAGCTTTCTATTGCCTCTTTTATGTGAGATAATTTCACCTCTCCTTTTCTCCTTCTTCCAATATATTCTTCTCTCAATTCATAATTTTATTTTTTACATATCATCCCTTTATATTCAACTCACACAATGTCCTCTGTCTACGTATATATACAGACATATACATACACACATACATACACACATACACACAGGCATACATATACACATACGTATATATATGCGTGTATAAATACACACATATATATTCCCTTCAACCATCCTAATACCGAGAAATCTCATGAGTTAGAAATATTTTCTTTCTATGTAGAAATGTAAACAGTTTAACTTTAATGATTTCCTTATGATCTCTCTTTCCTGTTTACCTTTTCATGCTTCTTTTGATTCTTGTATTTGAAAGACAAATTTTCTGATAAGTTCTGTCTTTTCATGAGGAATACTTAAAAATTCTCTATTTCAATGAATGTCCATATTTTCCCATGAAATATTATACTCAGTTTTGCTGGGTAGGTGATTCTTGGTTTTAATACTTTCCCCTTTGACTTCTGTAATATCCTGTTGCAAGCCTTCCCGTCCCTTAACGTAGAAGCTACTAGATCTTGTGTTATCCTAATTATGTTTCCATGATATTAAAATTGTTCCTTCCTTACTGCTTGTAATATTTTCTCCCTGATCTGGAAATTATGGAATTTGACTTAAAATATTCCTGGGATTTGTCTTTTGGGGATCTTTTTTCAAGAGCCAATCAGTAGACTTTTTCAATTTCTATTTTACCCTCTGGTTCTAGAATATCAGAGCAGTTTTCTTTGATAATTTTTTGAAAGATGAATTCTAGGCTCTTTTTTTGATCCTAACTTTTAGGTAGTCCAATAATTTTTAAATTATCTCTCATGCATCTGTCTTCCATGTCAGTTGTTTTCCAATGAGATATTTTACATTGTGTTCTATTTTTTCATTTTTGGGATCTGTTTTATAATATATGGATTTCTCATAAAGTTGTTAGCTTCCATTTGTTCCATTCTAACTTTTAAGGAATTATTTTCTTCAGTGAGCTTTTGGACTTTCTTTTCCACTTGGTCAATTCTGCTTTTTAAATTACCATATGAGTTAGTCTATTTTTAAGGTGTTATTTTCTTCAGCATTTTTTTTGTCTCCTTTAGCAAGCTGTTAACTCATTTTTCATAATTTTCTTTTATCACTCTCATTTCTCTTCCTAATTTTTTCCTCTACTTTTCTTACTTGATTTTCAAAATCTTTCTTGAGTGTTTTTATGGGCAGCGACTAGTTCATATTTTTCTTGGAGGCTTTTGATGCAATTGTTTTCACTTTGTTGTCTTCTTCTCATTCTATGTTTTGATCTTCTTTGTCACCACAGAAAGATTCTATAGTCTGATTTCTTTTCCTCTCTTTGCTCATTTTCCCAGGCTTGACTTTTGAGCTCTTTGCCATGGTAGAACTTTGCTTCCAAAGTAGATAGTGATGTGTATGAATTTTCTCGGGCTTTGGATTGCTATTTTCAGAGCTACTTCTAGTCACCTCCCTCAGACCTGTAAGGGGAACTCCCTTTCCACAACTGCTACAATCTTTGCCATGGAGTTCTTCTCCCAGGACTGCCACCTAAGTCTACAACCCAGATCCTAGATAGGCAAAGTGAGAAAATCTTGCCTCAGCACCAGCAGAGCGATTCCTGCAATTGCCCTCTGATCAGTCACTTTGTCCCCCACCATCTATGGGCCAGGATTTCCAGAAGAAGCCACTGCTGCTACTGCTGTTGCTGCCATCCCAGATGCCTCCACCTCCACTGCCCCAGAGGCAGGTTCTGAACTGTGCTCTTCTCTCACCCAGGACCAACAGGGTTTCCCCCCTGACCTTTTACTTTCTTTTTGATGTTTATGGTGGAGAAATATGGAAAACACCACAGCTGCTAGTGATTCAGTCCCCTGAGGTCTGCTCCAGATCAGTTGATACTGCTGATCTGTGCCAGGGTGGCCCATGTGGGACTGTGTTCCAGTCCCAGCCTGGTGGGATAAACACTTCCTTTTAGCTTACCAGGCTTTCTTCAGCTGGAGATATATTTCACTCTGTCATTCTGTGGGTTCTGTAGATTGGAAATTTGTTTAGAGTCATGTTTTTCAGGTATTTGGAGGTAATTGGGGGATGAGCTCAAGCAAGTTCCTGCTTTGACTCTGCCATCTTAGCTCTGCTGCTAAATTCTAAGTTTTCATGAAGTTTCAACATTCTACGTTTTATGACTTTTGAGTCTGTTCCAGTTCTGAATTTCTCTATCCTACAAATGTAAGGTTCTTCCTCCTTCACACATTTTAAGATTCTGTATTGACTCATAAAATCCTAGATTAAGAAACAGAACATCAAGGTTCTGTTTTGTAATGGAAGATCTTCCGTGCCCTTTGTATTTTCAATCAAACAGGTACTTAGCTCCTTGTTCCAAGTTCATGACTGTGTCAAGTATTAAAACCCAGAACTTGTGAATGTCATAGTGGTATGGACTTGCTGATATAACAGGAAGGGGCAGGAACAGGGAGGAGCTAATATCTTATATAAAGAAAAGCCCAAGCTAGAGAGGCAAAATTTCTGGGAGCAAGCAGCATGGAGGCTGAGGAGCTAAGAACTGAGAAGAAAATTAAGGACTGAACTGAGAAGAAAGTTAAGAACTGAACTGAGAACTGAGAATAACTGAGAAGAGGATTGAGAAGAACTGAGAAATGAGAAGAGAGAAGATTTTGAGAATAGGACTTGTAGTGGTAGAACTTCTTCTGAGTGCCTCTCAGAACTTCTGAAGGCCAGCTGGAGGTGCTGAGAACTTCTGAGGGCCAGCCAGAGCTGCTGAGAACTTTTGAGAGCCAGCTGGAACTTTTGGGAATGAGAACTGAGAAATGAGAAGAAAGGAGAAGTGGGAGTAAGCAAGACTGTGGTGCTGATACTTTGTCTGTTTTTTATGTTACTTTGTCTCAGATATTGTTGTTTATTCTATGTTGATTTCTCAGGCAGAAAGTGAATTGATGAGGATGGCAGCAATGCAAATGAATGTTATTGTGGCTTTTTTAAGCTTTGTCTTCCCAGTAACAGAAATTGTGAAGGATTTGAGGTAGACCAAACACTGTGAGCTTCAATATGGAAGAGGAACAGCACATGAAGCAGGACAAAGAACTGAGAGCTGTCTGCCTTCCAGGTGGCATCTGGATAAATTTAGGCAGGAGCTGGGACCATGGAAGAGGAACCATGGAAGCTGAGAGCCTATCTCCAGTCAAGATGAAAAGACCTCTCCTTGGACATTTAAAGCAAACTGAGAAGATCCTGATTTACTGTGGGCTAGGGGTGGAGAACTCTGACCTTTACATTTAGATGATTGAGTTAAGGACTTCTCCAATTAAGAAAAAAGAAGGCTTTTTGATTGAAGAGATTAAGGCAATGTGACCTGGCATGGAGAACCTTGACCTTTGTACTTTATGTCAATTAGTGAGGCTTGTCTTCTTAAGGACTTAGTAAATGATTGTGTTCTTCCTAAATGAATGTTATCTTCTGCTTAAAACTATGTGACCACTTTGGTGAAAAATATGTGACCACTTTAGTGACAAGTTGTTAAGTTATAACATTGTGAATGCTGTACTTTGATTTCTGTGAATGTTTTGTCTTAGCTTGTTACTGGATAAAGAGAGAGTGTCCATTACACTGTGCAATCAGAACCTTGAAGCTGTTCATAGCAGCAGTCCTCTGGAAAGCTGCTTATGCTGCACTTTCCATGTTTCTGGCTCTTGGCACTAACTTGTTATGTGTCCTTGGACTAGTCACTCTTTTCTGTTGGATGTCATTTTTTTAAATACCTAAAATAAAAGGGTTACATTTGGCAATTTCTAAAATTCCATTTCTCTCCCATATTCTATACTCAATGATTCTAGGAAGTTAGGTTTGCAATTCAAGTGTTGACCAAAGTTGTTTTCCTCATTCAGATCAGTAATTTTGGATTTTTTCAGTTCTAAAGTGATAGAGGCATTGTAATAGAGGAAATAGAGGATTAGTCTCGGAGTCAGGAATGCTTTGGTTTATTGGAGTGAAGTAGGAAGAATGTTCAAATTGGTGCCAGAAGACCTGGGTTTGAAACTCATCTCTACCACATTGTCTGTGTGACTTCAGTGAAGATTAGTAATAGTAGTAGTAGTAATAGTAGTAGTAGTAGTAGTAGTAGTAATAGGTATAATTTATATATTGTTTTAAGATATGCAAAGCATTTATGATCTCTTTTGATCCTCACAATAACTCTGTGAAATAGGCATTATAATAATTTTTATTTTATGGATAATGAAATTGAGACTGAGTGAGGTGCCTTTCCTAGGGTCATACAGCTAGTAGAAGCCTAATACTATTTGACCTCATCTTCCTAACTTCAAGTCTAACAAGGATGCTATCCACTCTACTTCCTAGGGCTCCATTTCTTCACCATTTCTTCTGAAAATGGTAGACTAAATAACACTACAAAAAAAGTGTCTTCTAACTTTAAATCTCTCATTCTGTAATGTCTCCCAAACAAATCAGCTTTGTAACCATGGGCACAAATCACAGGCCCCCACTTGAGTCTCTGAATAAATGATACCAGAAGAGCTGATTTGCATAGGGGTCAAGGGGTAGAGGAGGAAAGGAACATGAAATTGCATGGGGTAGGCAGAAAGGAACATGGAAATTTATTTTTCAGTTTCAGTGGAATTCTAGAAAGTCTGTTGCTATAAATTAGAAGTAAAGATGTATTTGGAAACTCAGTGTTAAACAAAAAGCCAAGCAATTGAAAATGTCATAGCAGGACAATATTTCTGATCTCTCAGTATCTTTCCAAGGTACATGCATAGAGGGCACCTCATTCTCATAATCCTAGAGTTATTTGGCTGAGTAAAATGTGTGGATGTGTGTAAAAGATAGTTGACCTTGGAGATGAGAAAGTTGTCTATTTAAGTCCCTCTTCTGATACATACTGACAATGTGGGCCTCAGCAAGCCATAAGCAGTGCTCTGGACAACTCTCTAGCACTCAAGTTAGAGAGAAGGTGCTAACTTACATTGATAAAGTGTAGCTTATTGAAGTAATTTCTTACACCAGTGGAATCCCAGGTCCAGTCCCTATTTTATTATGTATAAACTGTACTGCCCATTAAAGTCACATGTCACATGTGAGAACAGATGAGCTCAGAAGAAAGAAAAACCCTCCATTCAGCAATTTTGTCTATGCATACATACTGTCAACATTCATACTTGTTTTCTTTCCATCTAAACAAAAAAAAATTTGCACAGTTTTACTATCCATCATTAGCTTTTATTTTTTTCAAAAAAAGTTCTATTGGTGTCTTTTCTTTAAAAAAAAAATTTTCATTTCCCAATTACTAATCATTCTCATAGTATTCTCACCCTTTCTTCCCTTATAGAAAGAGTACAGTCAAATATAACTATCTCAAGTGATTCACAAAAAGATACTACAAGGAAAGTAATGCTATGATTCTCAACATTTTACAAATAAGGAAACTGAGGAACATGGAGACTGGTTAAATGACTTGGCCAAACTTATCTTGGCTAAAATCACTTGGAAAGTAGAAAAGGGAAGTCAGGCCTGGATCACCAGTTTACTGATATCTTGACCAGACAATTCTGTCTCTAGGGTATAAAACAACTATTTTGTGTGATTTTCATCAGATATTCGAGACGTAAAATGCCTTTAGTCAAAAACATAAAGTTAACATGGTCTTCATTCCACTGGAAGCAACAAATTCTCTCTTTTAATTAATGTTTCAACCTAGAAAAAACTTCTCTTTTAAAAATTTAACTCTATACTACACAGAAAATAATTGAAAGGGGAAAAGTGATATTTCCTAAATCCTTAACAATGAAATCCCACTAATCTTGACTTACAAACTATTTAATTAATTCTCCTGCTGGTTATTGTTTCCCCTAGGAATCAATATCAATCATAACAACCTGTGCTTACATGACAGCTTTCCCCCCATTTCAAAATATGGGCACAATGTTCCCATTTCAAGTCTTTTGGCACCTCTCTTGTTCTCCAGAATTGAACAGCAGGTTTGTGATCAAACCTGGGCATTTTTGTTGTTTTGAAGACCCTATGTTTGTCCCCATAAACATGCATTCATTAAGGAAGATAGATGCTCTTTCACTGTGTCCTCACTCCTATTTCTCCATTCTTTTGAGTTAAAACACGTATTAAATGCTTAAAAGATGCATGACACTACTGTTCTATCCTGCAAATAAAAAGGTGGAACCAAAACATTCCCTGGGCTAAGGAGAGCTGGCCTTCTTTCTTGTTTTCTCTACATGTTTCAATTTAAAAACTGTTCCACTTAATGAGGAATATGGAGGCTATTAAAAAAAAAATGCTGCCTTACTACCACCCCTACATTACAGACTTTCTGACACAAAATAATCCATAAACTCATTATTCTAAATTAGTAAATAGTATCCCTTCCACCAAAGTAGATCTCATTCCTCCAGAATACTGGATTTGGAGTCACATGACCTGGTTTCAATTCTAGCACTAAATGTGTGTCCTTGAGTAAGTAATTTAACTTTTGATGGTTTTTCATTTGTAAAATAAGAGACTTGAACTAAATGGGCTCTAAATTTGCTTTTTGTTCTAAATATCACAATCCCATAACTTAATAGAAGGTTTCACGAGTTGCTGAGGCCGAAACATATTAACACTTCAGGGCCAGACCTCTGGTGATGAACTGCTCCTGACTTAGCATGACTAGTCCTTGAAAGACATACACACAACTGAACATTAAGCTTATACCTCAAGATTTTCTAGGCTAATAGGACCTGCTAGACCTGCTAGGTTAATAGTATAACATGCATAAGGCAGAACCATAAGAAACCATTGGAAGTTGCCATCAGACCCAAAGAAAAGGAAACCAAATCATTTTGTTGCTTTGTTTTGATTCTTTCCTACAGAATACAAAATCAAACCACAAATTTAGTCAGTTTGGAAATAAAGCCAAACAGATGTGTGACTTTGAACAATATAAATTAAACACCTAGTTTATTGAGCTTTTTAAAAAGATCACTTCTTCAGCCTTTGATATTAGTATATTTATGGTATATGAGAATTTCACTTACTAAGAATCCTAAGAAATTAGCACCATTGATAGAGGTCTTGACAATAGGAAGTAGGAGAATCCTCTGAGGCTTGTAGATTTTAGAACAAATGATAAAGAACAAGAAGGCATTGGTTTTCTTGTTCTGCAAATGATATCTGACTTGACCCTTCAAAGCTGTTTTAGTTTTTTTGTTTTTTTTTTTTTTTCCTTTAGCTCAGTCATTTCATGCAAAGCACTTAATATAAGGGACTGAAATAGAAAACCTCCCTTCCCACGTAGCCTAGCCTTTCCTGAAATTTGCATAAATGCCGACTCTGCTACCTAGGATTGGTCTTATCCTGATTTATGGGTGTGTTTGTTGCACTTAGCTCATAAATATCCTCCTCTAGGACATCTCTGCTCTGGTATTTATTGACCAAAGACAACTGGCATTAAAAATGTGTTGAGATCTTGCCAGATATCCACTAGGGAATATTTGAGAAAACATGCTATTCCTAGGTGAATGAAAGTCATCGAGGCAGTGATTTTGCCACTGGGGTAAATAACTTGCTGTATATTTTACTCCCATTTAAAGATTTTATTAGAAGAGGATTATGTCTTCAGATGTGGCTTTCTTCCAGCTCATCAATTCATTAAGAAAAAAAATTGAGAATGAATGTTGGAATGCTGAAACCAGAAAGTACCTTATAAACATAACACCATTGATGTCAAAAAAAAAAAAATCAGACAGGACTTTAAGAATCTAAAACAGAATATGAAAATGAGAACAAAGTTTACAATCATAAAATGCTAAAAGTCAGAGGATCATGAGAAATCATTTAGTGACTATTTTCTAGACCAGAAATTTTCTAGTCCAATTACCCCATTTGATAGATGGGTAGGCAAGGCACACAGAAAAAAAAAAAGGAACTTGCTCAATATTCATTGGTGGCATAGCTGGGATTGGAACCCAACTCTCCTGATTCCCAGACTCCTCATTCTATGTTTAGCCCACAAACAATCCTGAAGTCTGGGAGAGACCCTACTTCTTCTGAACCAAGACTTACTTTTCACATTAAAGTAGGTAAAAGTTTAAGAGGTAATAGTTAAATAGGTAGGTTTATTCTACCATGATCAGTCTGTGATCCTTCATGATCAGTTTTCTGTTTTTCCATAATTCTGGTTCCTGATATTAAGAAGAATGGGGGAATTAAGTTCTATAACTCACATGGCATGACAGGATGGGAAGGGAAGAGTGGACACTAAAGAGAAAGAGATAGCATTATTCATTAACCAAAATCTTACGCTTACCAGTTCTGCCATTACTGGTAGATATCTATATCTATCCATCTATCCATCTATCTATCTATTTATCTATCTATCTATCCATTGATCTATCTCCATCCATCTATCTATGTATCTATCCATCTATCGATCGATCTATCTGTATATATCTATATGTTTATATCTGTATCTATCTATATCTATATATCTACACACACACACACACACACAGAAACACACACACATAAAATTACCAAACAGCTTAGGAGACAACCGTGACTGAAAAGGACAAAACATGCTGGTGACTTCCTGTTTAGGAGATGGAGCCATCTTTCCAGGAGAAAATGATGTACTTGAGTAACCTTTTAACTTTTCTCCTACCCTTTCACTCTTTTCCTGGATAATTATTTCTGAGGCTTAATTAGCTAATTATGCTTCTATTGGGTTTTTAAAAGGAAATCCCTTTGTTTAGGTATAAGAAAATGACTTTCATTTGGGCTTTTTTAAAAATTTTGTTTTTGGTAAGTAGGACTTTTTAAGCAGCAGTACTTAGGATTGGCAGGATTTATAATTGATATAATTGGTGTTAATTGATTTATTAGCTATTTTGTAGTCTTTTAAAGGAAAGTACAAGAACAAGAGGAGCTCACATTCACATGTCATTTTACAAAGTCCCTCCTTCATGGCAACCCTATGAGAAATGTAGTACAAGGATTATTTTCACCCTTTTTTACACATGAGGAAGCTTAAGCCTAAGAACTGTGAGGTGATTTGCCCAAGGCCTCCCAGCTGATACATAGTGGAATTGAGATTCAAATTCAGTTCTTTGGAATTCTAAATCTAATGGCTCTTACACGATAACTCCGTCACTTTGTGTATGCTACTATGCAGAATCGTTTCTTGTCATGAAAAGAACACTAAACAGAAATCTGAAAACTTTAGTTTGAGTTGCAAATCTACCAGTTGTTGGCTCTTTGACCAAAGGTTTTATCTAGATCAACTACCTAGTTGTTTGACTTCACCTCTTTCCTAGGCCTCAGTTTCCATATCTGTAAAATGGACAGTTTTTACTAGATTCTTTTTTCCTCCCCAGTCCATAACAACTCTATCATTCTATGATCCTATAAATGACATTTTCACTACCAATGTAAGACTTTCAAAGGGAAGAGAATTGAAACAGGGGCTAAATTATGGAAGGTAAGATTTAAAAGGAGATCATATAATCTCTTTATAAATTAAAATATTTTATTATCAGAGATATCCACAGATTAATGATTTTTTCAAGGCCCTAGTAAGTTTCAAAGAAGTTGAATTCATATCTTCTGAATGGCAAATCTCAAAGCTAGATCCCTTTCAGTGACACCATACTATCTTGAGAATTCAGTCTAAATATCTTTATGGACTGATCATGGTGATATTTCAGTGAACTAAAAATAATGAATAGCTCTTGTAAAACTTCAATCTTCTTTCCCATTGGCAAGATTATACCTAGCTCCTTTGTCCAAAGAGAATGGAAGATATGAGTAAGATAGTAAATTTTCAGTTCCAAAGATATAATTTCCAAGAAACTTGAGCATTACGAGCTGAGTAGACCAAAAGGATGGTACATAGTTGTTTTATTCAGAAACAGATATCTATCAAACTGGAACTGGGAAACAAAAATGGGGTTAGGAATAGAGGACATTTTAGGACTTAGGGGAATTGACTCCTGCCCCATCAAACTTTCCTTTGTTCTTTACCTGTCAACTCATAACTTCCCATAAAGTGGACGTTAAAAATGAAGAAGATGCTACTCTTCTGGACAGGGGATCCTAAACTGCTGCCTAAACTGAGTTTGGACTCCTGGAGTGAGCGAAGGCTCTTCATATGTGGTTTATGTCATAGTATGCTTGAAGTGAGGCAGCAAGATTGCTCAGTGGATAGAGCACTGGACCTGGAGTTAGGAAGACCTGACTTCAAATTCAGCCTCAGATTTAGTTGTGTGACACGTGTCAAGTCCTTTAACCTTTGTTTACCTTAATCCACTGGAAAAGGAAATGGAAAAACCACTCCAGTAGCTTTGCCAAGAAAACCCCATAATGGGATCACGAAGAGTTGGACATGACTGAACAACAATAACAACAATATTTAAAGTAACTGTGAGTAGACATGCTGGCCTGATATATATTTATATATATATATAGGCCAGCATGTATATATATAGGGCCAGCAATAAGCTTTAGGATTTTGGACTAAACTGGAAAAAAATTCCTACCCAGACATTCAAAGTACTGGAAGAGTATTATAGAGAGTAAGCTAAACCTCATTATCTGAATACTGTGACAATTCACATCCTTTGAATAGAAACTTCCAAGAAAATATAGGTAATGCACTCTGGGAGGAAACTGAGACAAAGGTCAACTTCAGCTTCTCTTTAGTGCCTGAGTATAATGGTAATGGTAATTTGAAGAACTTCCCTGCTTTGAAAATATATCCTTCCCCCTAATAGGGTGAATGTGGTCTCATGGAGCCTGTGGTGGGAGGAGTTTGCTGAAGGGTGGAGCAGAGTCCACAGGAAACTGGGACGAGTAGGAAGAGAGGGCACATCTGAGGGAGACAGTTAGGCTTGTGAAAAAAAGTTGGTTTGTGGGAAGAATAAAGGATGCTGTGGGTCTCTGTGCTGTTGTGGCTTATTAATTTCTTTGCTACTATGATGGAATCAGTTTATTGGTTTTGGGATTCCATTTTCTGGTTTCTGAATAAATGTTTTACATCTGTCTTCTATATGGAGAGTCTGTTATATTTTGCAATTATGCACTATGTAGGTATATTTATAGTGATCATTGTTGCTATAGAGCTGAATATTGCACTGAATATTGCATTGGAATTATACTGAGTGATGGAAATATCAGAAGAAACTCATTGTGAGGATCACCTTAATTTCACTGAATGAGTGAGATGCAGGATGTGTTCAAGAGGCAGAACATATGATCTACTTCCTGTCCTTCTAGTGAGACATCTAGGGAAATTCCTCAGAAATGGGCTTCCTCAGAGATCACCTGGAGCAGTTGTTATTCAAGGATATTTTAGGGGGTTCCTATGAGGTTTTTCCCCTAGTGGCAGCACAAAATAAGTTGGGAAAGATGAACCTATAACTAAAGGCTCTCTCAGAGGTAGAGGAGGGAAATATACATGCAAGTGATGTAAAAAGAAAAAAAATTAAATGTTTTTCAAAGGATAAAAGCATGCATATCTGAGTGCCTGTGACTTTCTCCAGATGATGTGTCCTAACTGACCATGAACGACCAGCACTGAGCTTAGATGTAGGATATAAAGGGATATAGGACCAGAGAGAGAGGAAATAAATCTCAGCTCCACAGTGATCAATTTGACACTAAGGAAATGGCAGGACTTGCATCTATTCCATGGAACATGACATTAGATTATAACACATTTTGCACAAAATGGGAGAAGTCTTCCCAAACCCACTTACCTTTGGCAATGAAAATCCTTTGTGATAATAATAAAAAATTCCATATATATTGGGGAACATGTCTTGAAGAGCAGTATAACAGATTTCCCCATTGTAAATGCTCATAATTTCCAAAGCATATGGAATAACAAGGTTTCAAAATAAAGACTTAGATAAAGAAATAAAATCCATGTGGGAAAAGGATGAAGTATACATGACTTTGGTCATTCTGTCTGCTACTGAACTTGGTTCAAATGTGAAGGTAGAGAGCATGAGTTCACATTCCAATATTTTTATTCAATTACCAAAAGCAGTCATTTCATCCATCTACACAACAACCAATAGAATATTAAATACAAAAGAGTAATAACAGGATATCAATTTGTCTCAGTCATTAGTGAGCATTTATTAAGTACTTACTAGGTATTAGATGCTATGCTAAGCTTGGTGATACAAATAGCCGGAGAAAAAAAAGGTAGTCCTGGTTCTTGAGGAACTTAATATTCTAATGGGGAAGACAATTCATAGGTAGAAGCTGAAAGGCATTGGGGAGAAGGTATATTCTAAGGGAGGAATGTGGTGGAGAAAGAAGTACAATTAAGGGATCCAGAGAGCAATGAAGAAGTGAACATGTCCAGCCTGAGAACCAACCTTAAAATAGAGGTATCAGGAGAAATAATAAAAGAGAGGCCAAAGGGATAAGGGACCTTCCAGTGTGAGGAGGATACAGGGATTGAAAGATTTTCGTGGATGAGAAGATTCCTGGAACATGGTAAAGAAATAAGTCTAGATAATCAAGAACACTGTCCCGGGGGAAATGAAGTGAAGAAACAGTCCTAGGGTTGTTTCTATTTGAATTATATAAAAAGATTAAGTAAGATAAATTTATTAATGATAATATAATGTTTGCACGGTGCTTAAGGGTTTGTAAGAATTTTTCTTATATGATTCCAGATGATCCTCACCATGCCTTATGAACAGAAGGTAGAGAGCACACTAGATTGCTTTTAAGAAACTGAAAAATTTTCTTTAATGACTCTAAACTACAGAAACAAAAGCTTAATTATACCAATAGTCTACCTTTATAATATGACTACAAATCACACAATATATCAGTGTCTGAAGAATTTAAAATAAGGTTTCTAAGATGGCACTTAATTTCATGAATACATAACATTGGAACCATGCTATCCTTAAGAAAACCCACAGTTAGAGTATTTTTAGAAACTCAGTGAAGATACCAAAACCCAAGCATAAGCATGGAGAAGACAGCATGTTCACCTTCCTAGTAAATTCTCATAATTCCACAAGGACCAAATCAGAGGTTTGACTGTATATATGTTTGGACAAGAGTCCTAGCTACCTTTTGAATTGTTCATGGACATCTCTGAAAATGGCAAATATGGAGACATTCGCAACCAATGTCACTCAAAAAGAGAGAACATTATGAAAAGACCAACTGTATAGTCATGATTTTCTCTCAGAAGGGAACTGCAAGTAGAAAGGAAAAGAATAAAACTTAAGTTGTTTCTCCATTGCAGCTGGGGAATGAATTCCTGATGTGGATTCTTGGTGTCACAGGAAAGTACAAGGTTACCATGTTCTCTCTTTTTGAGTCCTACAAAGATGGTAGGTCACATTATCTGTTTCCTGAGAATCAATTAACAAATAGATAGGAGCTCAGGAGAGTCAAGAAATCTAACCCCTTGAAGGATGCTCTCACTCATTGTTAATGGACAGTTAGGGCCATATGAAGAAGATCCAAGTCAAAATCTAAAGGAGATTAAGTTTGGTCAAAGGTTTGAGAAGCATTTGAGAAGCATTCTAGGAGCACTTGGTCTGAGGAGGACTTCTGTCTAGACAGGAGGGGGCAGGTTGTGTCTACAGGCTGTCCCTTTCCTGTTTGCAAGAAGCAAAACTATGAGGCAGCCAGAAAGTTTGGTCTCATAATCAGGAAGACCTGCTTTGGCCACATCCTGTCTGTGTGACATAGGGCAAGTCACTGAAATGCTTAGGAGCCCCAGGCCATTCCCCAGGACTCCAAATTGCATAGCAGTTTATGGTCTCTACTTGTAGAGAGAAGTTTCCTCACCCCAAGGTCACAAATAAAACCAATAAATTATTTGTCCCATAAAAAACAATAAAAACTATACTGTGGCATCCCAAGGGAATCAAAATCACTAAAAAACATCTACCCCCTTAGGAAAAGACCATCAACAAGCCTGGAACAACCACAAGATCAAAACTGGACTGGAAAGTTGATGGGAGTCAGGATACCTGCTTCATTCATGGAAGGTGAGGAGCTAGAGGGTATAGAAGTAATAGAGAATGATCACAAAATAAGAAAATCAATATATGACATTTATATAGAATTTCAAGGGTTACAAATTTCTATGTATAATATGCATACAGTATATGCATGCATTGGTGACATACATACATACATATATACATATCTATATGTATGTATATATATATATATAATATATATATAATTTGATAGCAATCACATGGACACACACACACACACACACACACACTGAACTAGTAAAGAAGGTTCTAGTACTATCTCTGTCTTACAAAGGAAGTAATTGAGGCTCAGGCTTTCCTATAGTCACACAGATAGTTCAGGGCAGAGACAAGATTTAAACCTCAATCTCTCCTGACACCTAGGTAACATTCTTATCACTACACAATGCTGTCAGCTTAAGAGGTGCCACTCATTTAATACCGTGGAACATCATGGCATAAGGGCAAATGATAATAATATGAACAACAGTCAGCAAGAAATCTTTACTAAGCACCTACAGTATAGCAGATACTATGCTAACCACATTTATAAAGTGCTTTTCGGTTTGCAAAGTGCTTTAAAAATATTATACCTTTTGATTCTCACAACAATGCTAAGGAGATAGGTGCTATTATTATCCCCATTTTACAGATAACAGAACTGAGGCAGAAGTTAAGTGACTTGCCCAGGGTCACACAGCTAGCAAGTGCATGAGGTCAGATTTTAACTTGGTTCTTCTTGACTTCAAGTCTAGTGCTCTATCTACTGAGTCACTCAGCTACCTACTTTTAACTTTGGGGAATTATGAAACCCAGAGTATATATACAGAGTATACATGGTATATTTTGCATGAAACTCTAATATTATATTACATATGCAAATGTATGTAAACTCTTTATTTGGTTGTTTCTGTAACTTTTAATGTAATTTCATGCAAATGTTGCAGGCAAGTTCAGAGGAGAAGACTCATAGAAAAATACTTTCTTGTAATATCATGGGTTTCAGGTGGGATTCAAAAAAAAAAGAACTGGTTTTACTGTAATTCTTTTGGTTTCAGTGGTGATTACAGGAATCCCATTTGCCTCAGTTTTCTCGTCTAGGAAATGAGCTGGAGAAGGAAATGGCAATTCACTCCATTATCTTGGTCAAGAAAACCCTAAATGGGGTCAGACAGAGTCAGACCTAACTGAAACAACTGAATAACAACGGCAGGGGTTTGGGAGTTAAATGGAGAGGTGACAGTGTCAATGGCCTGTGTATCCTCTGTTATACCAGTGTCAAAGAAAAGCCAAGTTGAGCCAACTCAAGCATAAGAGTTGCAACAAGATTTCAATGCTACGCAGACACATACAATTTGTAAGACTAGACCTAAGATGGATGCAGATGCCACACTCCTGGCATCTCTCACAGCTATTATGTCTTTGTTTATATAGGCGGATAAGGAATGACTCCTCCAAGGATCAGAAAGAAGATAGCCATATTCCCTTGCTAAGCAGAACCCACAGGTGAGGCCCATTTCTCTTCTTTACATGTGGTAATAAATATGCTGTTTCAACGTTTAGTAGGAGTTCATTTGCTTTTAGGTAAGCTGACATGAATTTCCTCAAAGGAGAGTAAAAAGCTAAATTCAAATGTTTCAGTGATAAAAAGGAGATGCTCTTTGAGTGGGTAAAATTTGAATACTCTCAGTGGTATTGAATGCAAACTCCCCTATATGGAATCTACTTCATTTAAACCCAGAGCCTCTTCAGTCCTGAGAATTCATGTTCTTATAGGCATTTGCAAACACTTTTCTGAGCACCTTGAGAATGTATTTGTCATTGGCAATATATATTACACTCTGCACACACACACACACACACACACACACACACATATTCTCAAAGACGGATGATTTTGCTAAGCTAAGCACTCATAACCTGCAAGCACTACTGTACTACATTTAACACTAAATTTGACATTAGATGATCTGAGTTCAAATTGCATTTTTTCTCTTACAAACTAAGTGATCATGAGTAGGTCACTTTCAAGTTGAACTGCATGATATCTAAGGTATCTCCCAGCTCTAAATCCTATGAATTCTTCTATCCCTGAAGTGGAGTCTTTACGAACTGCTACCATTGGAGAAAAATCACTATTTGGTGTCCAGTTTTCTAGAAAAGATCCTCTTTCTGTCCTTAGCTAAGTGAGTCCTTGATCAGCAGGCACCTGGTCAACATATTTGAAACACTCTAACTTGGTGAGACTTAGCCAAACTTGGTTTCTGCTGATTGGGCCTTCAGGGACCTAGAGTGGGACAATATGATCAAAGAGAGTCTTTGAGATGTAACAATAATCAATTCAGTTTGAATCGAGTGGAGTTCATGAAGTCCTAGGACTGTAGATTTAGAATTGTCAGGGATCTTCGTGGAGGTCATATAGTTCAATCCCTGAATTTTACCCCAGAAGTTTAAGTGGTATGCAATAGTCAAGCCCTGATTGTCTGACTTCAAATCTAGCAGTTTATGAAAGCATTACAGGTACTCTTGCAATGTTTCTTATTCTTCCCCCGGGAGCTATTGGTCCAAAGACTTAACTAATTAGTCTTTTTAAAGAGGTTTGAGATCTGTGGATGAATAAAAAAGAAACATAAGTGCACAGCATCATGACTACTCATTATTCAATTGAATGATTTGTGAAGTTCCTATTGTCATGACAACAGAGCACTATTTATAAAAAATTAAGGACACAAATTATAAATAATAATATTAATACAAGCAGAAGAGACTAGAACCTTTCAATCAAAAGGGAATAATTTCCAGATGGAAAAATCCCTGCTTGCCTCCCATATAAAGGGGGTTCTTAACTCATTCACATTTGCAAAGTGTTCCCTGAGAGAGGAACAGACACACAAGGCAGGTCAGAAGACTGGAGACAGACAGGATGATGTAGTGGAAGAGCAGTGTTTGAAGCAAAAGGACCTGAGTTTAAATCCAGCCTTGACACGTATTACCTGGATGACTTTGGGCAAGTCATTTGTGTTTATTTCTCTATAAAATAAATGAGGTAAACCAAATAATCTCTAAGGTCTCGCCCAGCTCTAGTCTATAGGTCTATGACTGATGTTATTAACAAAACAGTCAAGTTTCATACTCTATAGGACTAACAAGAACATATACAGCTAGGCTGGGTAGATAGGAGAGGGGAAGACATTTGATGATGGTAAGGGAATTCTGCACAATTAATGTCATCCCTGGGAGAGCCAGTGGGGTAGGCTCAAAGCCAGAAGGGACATTAGAGATCATCTCTCCCAAACTCCTCATGGTACAAAGTAGGAAACTGAGACAAAGAAAGGAACCAACTCCCTCAGGAGCTCACAGCTAGTTAATGAACCAATACCTGATCCTATGTCCCCTGAACTCCCACTGCCATAAGCTGCCTCTGCATCTAAAACTTCCCATAGAACACTGACTGCTTTGTCTGACTTGGAAAGATCATTTGCTTTCATTGTCAGGGGAGTTACAAACCTAAAGCCCACACAGAAAGATCCCCTATAGAATTTTCATTTAGACCAACTTCCAAACTAAGGTGCTTTTAGGAAAGCAGGGTTAACCAAAATAAATTCCCAGCAATGAACACGGATCAAATGTTTACATAATATAATTGCTTCTGCTTGCCACGACCAAGGAAATGAGCTCTGTATAGAGCCTGTCTCCAAGATGCATATTTGAATGCATTTGATGAGCATAAGATCACTGCAGGCCAAAGACATTATTGATTAAAGGGGAGGAATGATTTGGGAAATTGAGTGTTCTCTCCTCCACACGCACACACACACACACACACACACACACACACACACACACCCCACACACACACACACACACACAATTGTAAGGCTTTGGAGGTGTGAACTCTGAAATTTTCAAAAGAAAATGTCAAACTTGGGAAAAATTTTGTTAGCAGATGGGAGGATATATCCAGAACAGATTTACCATAGGAGAGCAGGCCACAGAGTGAGAAAAGTCCTTTGCCTAGGTCATCTGGTCAACAGATGCAATGAATGAAAGTTTTCTGGCTAGAGAGTGGGGATCTGGACCATTTTTATAAGAATTTTTAAGAGGTGAGCTTTCATTCACCCCTTTGTCTTCCTCCCCCATGTTAATAAAGAAAGTCATAAATAATAACACAGTTCTTAAGACTGAGATCATACCTTCTTTCCAGAAAGCTCAAATCCCCTTCATACTTAAACATTCACTCAAACATATATTAAGCACCTTCTGTGTTCAGTGCCACATGCTGAGCCTCCATACTTTCAAAATTTCTCACATCTTTTTTGAGAAAGGGTAAGGCAGAGTCTATAATTATCATTTTGTAAATAGAGCAAACGATATCTCTGAGAGATCAGATAATTTGTCCAATATACCTCAGCAAAAAAGCTACTGAAAAATAGCCAATTAACCTCATTGTTGAATAGAGAACGTGTTTGCTATGCTTTGTGTCTTCCCTACATCAGATCAAGCATAGCTTTAGGAATACAGTGGGAGATTAATAAATGCATGTTTGAACAAATGGTTATTTCCTTGGAGCTCCATCATCTCTATGGATTCCCAGTGACATTAATTAAGAACCCTTCAAATTTATAATCCACTTTTACATCCATTATTTTATGATATATTTGAAATATCCTCCATGTGGGAGAGAGAAAAGAGTATATTACCCCTAATTTTATAAATGAGAAGGCTGAGCCTCAAAGAGGGGAAATACTTGAGTGTCACAGAATTTAGACCTAGAAAGAAAGTTAGAGACCATTTAGTCCAACTTTCTCATTTCAAAGATAAGGAAGCTACAGCTCAGAGAAAAGAAACTACTTGTGTAAAACAGGAAATGAAATTAAGCCTTGAACCCAGGTCTTTTCATTCAAGTAAGACTATACTTTTCCCTGCACCTGAGGCAAGGTGCCACTGACAATGAAATTCATTTGCCCTGGGAAGTCTTCCAAAAGTGTCAATATTTAGGGGATGACATCCAGCAATTTATAAATTAGCAACTCAATACACATAAATTAGCAACTCAATACCAAAATGTCAGAGTTTGCTCTATAATATTCATTTTTTTGGACATTATTTTCTCCAAATGAGAAGAAATGAAAACAGCTACCTTTGTATTAGTGCTGTTAATTGGGATAATTTTTGGTTTTATTTGATTCCTTTTTCAACAGCAATGGAACATCTTGCTTCCTAGGACATTCTACCATCCCTAACACTAAGCCAGCAGCCTGCAAATGGTGAGTGGGAGAAGTGTGTATGTACAACCTCCAGTATTTTCTTCACAGGTTTTGTGTGTTCGCTGTTTGTATCACTACGATGTTTTGTCAATGGGTATTTAAGGTGCCATAACCTAAACCCTATCTGTAAAGATGTGGGTAAGGCAGTTTCTTGGGGGAGTGGAGTGGAAAGGGGAAGTGGAGTGGAAAGTAGGAGTAGGGTAAATTCATTGTCTTTTTTCAAATCTCTATAGACAAAAATAAAAATTCATCAAAAATCAGAAAATGAGGTGTTTTGTTTTGTTTTGTTTTTCTCAGAGATACTGCAGACACCTTGCCCAGCTTTTAGATAAACATTGATTTAAGCAGATAGTTGATGAATTATACAGAACTTAGTATGATGGGAAATGAAAATAAAGAACTTGACATTCCTATGAGGACAGGATCCAAGCAGTTGGAAGATTTTTCTGTTGGGGATATGGCAGTCCCCAAATTAGAGACCCCATTACCTAACTCAAGTGTTCCACTCCAATCTACTATCTCAAGCTTTTGTTGTGCTGTGAATAACAACAATATTACTAATACTGACTTCGAGTTCCGTGCTGTTTAAAGATGCTTGAAGTAATTTTCACATTTTTGTATGTAATGTGTGTTACTATTAGCCTCCTTTTGTTCATCCTTTGTACTTAAAGAGGATCAATAACATCATGATGTTGAGAAGGTACAGTGTGTTTGATTGTGACTGATAAGTACGCTACAAGTTTGGAAGGCTTTAACACAGGTTGAACACAAATAGTCGACCTGAAAATTTGGGATGGAGTTGTCTCTAGATTTGTAAATCTCATGTTTCCTTTATGCTGTGATTCTGCCTTGCTCATGGAGTACAGCACCTTCTTTGTGATGTCAACATATTATCCTGGGCAATCTTTGCCAGCACCTCCCATATCTCACAATACTAAAGTTCTTCAGAGAGACCTTAAGAGAGTCATTGTACTGTTTCATTGATAAATGAAAAGAGTGAAGTCCACTGAGCTGAAGATACATGCCTAAGGTATTTTGGGTAAACATTAGAACCACAACTAGAAACCAGGTGTGTTGACTTCAAGTCAAGTATTCTTCTTGCTATAACATATTAATTAATCTGGAGAATATGGCAGAAAATTAATAGGGTAAAAATGAGGGGTTAGGATGGTGGCATATGGGTATTTGTATAATGAGATTTTTTGAGAGAAATAGGGTGGCTCAGTGAAAAGAACACTGAGAACTTCATAGGTAGAAGACACATTCTAGTCCTATATCTGGGATGAACTGCATGACTATGAATATTGGACCTCCCTGCAGGTGGAAAGGTTTAGACAAATGAATTATGTGAGTGGTTAAATTTAGGAGAAAAGAATTTGGAAAATTTTGGGGAAAAATTGAGGAAAATTTTATGGAGAAAAATTGTTAGTTATAGATGCTCCTTCCTATCAAATTCTATAATGTAGGATATTGTAAAAGGACCAAAGAGGGTCAAGGGGTAGAACATGATACAGATGACTCAAAGAGGAAAGAGAGGAGATTATTGGCAAAGAAAGGTAAGGTGCAGAAGAAGAGGTAAGAGGATGTAAAAGGTCATATTACAAACAGATTAGAGGAGAACGAGAGATACTTTTCACAACTATGAAGAGGATATTTGACACAAAGGATATAAATTAACATAAAAGATAAAATGGATGGTATTGGTAAAATTTAAAATCTTTTGCACAAAAAAATTTTCTTTTAAAAAAGGTTGAATTAAAAGAGAAAAAATATTAAATGATGGACATGTTTGCAACAGATCTCTGATAAAAGCTGGATAGTCAAGATACGTACAAAATTGAAACAAATATATAAGAATAAGATAAATTGTCAAAGGCTATGAAGAGGCAATTTTCAAAAGAAGAAATACAATCTATCAATAATTAAATGAAAAATGCTCCAAATCATTAAAAATAATAAAATACAAATTAAAACAAATCTGAGATTCTACCTCACACTAAGAATGACAAATGAATTGGTCTAGCCATTCTGGAAAACAACAACTATCCTCTAAAAGTCACCAAACTTGGCATAAGTTTTGACCAATAATAATAATAATAAAAAGATAATATATATAACACTTTAAAATTGTAAAGTGATTAATATATGTTATTTCACTTCAATCCTGCAACCCTGTAAGATAGATTCTAATATCATCCTCATTTAATAGCTGAAGAAACCGAGGAAGAAAGGTTAAGTGACTTCCCTATGGTCACAAGGCAGTGTCTAAAGCCAGATTGGAGCTCAGTTCTTTGTGTCTCCAAGTCCTCAGTCCATAATACCACCTCCCCATCTTCTACATTATTAATTACAGAGCCCAAACATGAAAAGAATCCATGTATACCAAATGTTTAAAACAGCATTTTGTTGTAGCAAAGAATTGGGAACAAAGAGAGTGGCTATAAGTTGAGGAAAGTCCAAATAGATTATGGTCTATGTATGCAATGGATTATTATTGTGCCAAAAGAAATGACGAAAAAGGAGAGATTCAGAGAAACCTTGGAAGACAGAAATTTATGCAAAGTGAACGGAGCCAGAACAACTTATACAATGACTGAACACAATACTACTACCGCTACTACTACTACTACTACTACTACTAATAATAATAATAATAATAATAACAATAATAATAATAATCTCTGTCTCTGTCTCACTCTGTCTCTCTGTCTCTCTGTCTCTCTGTCTCTGTCTCTCTCTGTCTCTCTGTTTCTCTCTCTCTCTCTCTCTCTCTCTCTCTCTCTCTCTCTCTCCCTGTCTCTCCCCCTCATATTTGGCATAGGATTTTCATCCGCTCTGCTAATGCACCTACAAATCATTCAAATACAGAATTGTTTGCTAGACCCCATAGTTACCTCTCTGCCCTACTTCTCCTGAATATCTCTTCTGCTGTGGGCCGCAGTTGACCATCTAGGCTTGGGGCAGGGATGATCATGTGAGTCTATTTTGAAATTTTCTTCCATATACATTCTGTTGTACTAATCAAAAATGTGCCCTTGGCAGACAGTGGTTTAGAAGAATGGCAAACATAAAATCTTGCAATTTTATGAGTAAATCCATTGTAACTGGTTTGTGAACACTAGCCCCTGCCTCCTGAACAGAGACTTCTCCTTCTGCCAAGTTGAACTCAAAAAGCACAAGTAATACATAATCCTTTGGGTGACTCCATTCCTTTTGCAAGATTTCAAAGCTCCACTCCATCTATCCCCCACCCTGTTTAGTTACTTCTCTCAACCTTACCCTCCGTCTTTCTTGAGGTCCCTTCGTTTCTTTCATTTTGGAAAATAAAGGGTTTTGTTGCTGTTGTCCCTAATGGGGAAGGACTGAAGGAGAGAAAGGAGACTCAGTTGTCCATTTCTCTTGTCCAAACCTAGTGGGGAGAGTGACCTTACCTTTCCTAGCCCTTAACTCTCTATCCTTCTTAACGACAACAAAGCAAAGGTTTTCTCTGAGGTGTTAGGGAAGGGTAGTGATACTGTCAAACCACAGAAATCATCAGGTGAGAGAGCATCCAGCAAGGATCAGAAGAAGAATCAACGAGTAGAAGTAATTGTTGATTTACTGCTCAAGAAGTAATAAAATCATCAATTTTCATCCTCATAATGACAAGAGGAATCTAGTTTCCTAAGCTATGTATTGAAAACATGACAGAGATATTCCTTAGACTTATCAAAACAGATGACGACTACCACTTTTGGTGATTCATGTGGGCACAAATGATATTTCCAGAAGGAACCTTAAAAAGTGTTGTCAATGATTAGAAAGTCTTAGGCAAAAAACTGAAGACCATAAGGGCATGTCTGAGAATGGGATTTGGATTTCTGGACAAAAGCTTAATATATAGGGATGACAGATTTCTGGCCAGAGGAAAAAATGTACCTCACAGAGATTGGTGAGAACGTATTTGCAAAGTGTCTTGCAAATCTAGTCAAAAAGATTTTTAAATTAAAAGGAATGATAGAGGAATACTGCCTATGTGTAATACCACACACACACACACACACAGACCAAGCTAGATGTTATAGAGAGTAACTACCCTGAAGGAAAAAGAACAGCAACTAAGAAATCCCAAAGTTCAGAAAAGACAAAATCCAGGAAAGAAGACAGTAGTAAAGTCTTTGGCCTCAAACTTCTATATACCCTAATCTCCAAAGTTTAGGCACCAATAAAGAAAAAATAGTAGTCTTAATACAAGAAGGAATATATGACCTCATTTTGTAGACTTCACTGAGTGGAATGAAACCCATGATTAGACTATGGCTATGGATTTTATATATCTCACTAAAATTAAGTGGGAGAGATGAAAGGACTACTAGTATTGTATATTAAGAAAGTATGCTCATATGAGGAAATCCAGAAGTCAGAAGGAGGAAGTATGATGAGGAGTATTTGGATGAAGGTCAAAAGGGAGAAATAGAAGTGTTTTTGTCATTTTGTCATATTCAAACAATATGAACAGAAAGAGGGGAAAAAATGATATGTTTGGAAAACAGATTATGAGTGAAGTGAGTAAGGTGGTGCCAAAATATTAAAGAAAGTGAGGTTTCTCATTTGGAGTGGGGGGAAGAAGTCATAAAAACCTGTTGAAGGACAAATTGAGTCATCTTAGCAGTGGGTAGGGTAGTAGTGAGTATTTCTATTTGGGGGCTTTTATGCTGTGTTTTAAGCATGATAAAACCCCTTTTGAGTCTGGACAGTTCAGGTTGCCTTTTTCTAACTTAATCCTTTCAGGGATTCCTAAATAAAGAAATCCAACATAGTGAATTATCAGAGACTGTCTAAGACTAACAGAAGGCACAGGGTTGACCTTACTAGCAACCATTACAAAAAATGACAGAGGGTAATTGAGTCTAGGTTAAAGGGTACCTCTTGGGAATTATTATTTTTGGCAAATGAAGAGTGATATAAACAGCTAGGAATAGAGTCACCCATAAGAATTACATTCATGAATATAGTGTCATTACCAATTGGTCTTAGCAAGTCTAGGAGAGGAAAAAGGAATTGAGACAGAAGTTGTGAAGGAAGAACACAAAGATATCCAAATATGTGAGTCTAATCCAACGTGGCATCATATCAATAGAAGAAACCTAATTTGAGGTGCTCAGGGAGAGAAAAGTCGGGAGGGAACTTACCTTTCCTGGGACAAGATTTTCCTCTTTCTATCCTGTCGAATAGTCAAGAGGCAATAGGACTTAGGATCATAACATTTCAAAGGTGGAAATTAGTTTTTAAGTTCAATCTTGCTATTTCAGAGAGGAAGAAATTGAGGCCCAGAGAAGTAACAAAATATGTGCAGGGTTATGCAGCTAGTGAGTGACAGGTTCAGAGTTCAACCTCAAGTCTTTTAAATTCACACCCAGCGATCTTTCCAAAAGAAGAGAAGAAAGAGATAGATAGATAGATAGATAGATAGATAGATAGATAGATAGATAGATAGATATAGTCACATAACAGCAAATATGAAAAATGATCTGAGAGCTCTAGTTTCATTTAACTTTAACCAAATGTAATTTGAGTGTGATATGGAAATAAACAAACAAAAAAAATCAATTCCAAGAGTAAGACCACAAATAAAAAAACAAAAACGAATTCAGTATCAAGCTGTGGTTTTTTTAGACACATGTTAAATTTAACATCAAAGTGTTTGAATTCAAGTACAGAAATTAAACAACACATGATTTCAACATTAAAAAAATCATAACACTTATTCCAACTACTATACAAAGAATATCACAAACTCAAATAAAATTAACTAGAGTAACCCATTAAATTAACAGCAAAAATTACGATAATTTTTATAACAAGTATTTATGAACTAAAATACTTATAATGATTTTCAAGGACCACAATAGTAAATTGTTTTTTATTTACTACTAAATAAAATTTACTTCTTAATCTTTTTCCCTCATCATTGTCTGGCCACATAATGGTTAGATGCTTCTGGTTAAATAACTGTTTTAATCTCCAACACTGTAAGTGATCCTTGGTAACTAAATCTAATACAACTACTGTCTTCATGTGTTATAATATTAAAGATATGCTGGTCAGCAAAGGAATTATTTGAAAAACATTTAACATAAACCACTGGGTTCTACTGCCTACTCTTAGATCAGGAATTGGCAATACTTAAAATCTAAAAGTTTAAAAAGAATGGTAGCCTACTGAACCCTAATTCAAAGAAAACCATTGAATAACTTTTAAAACTTGTTTCTGATAAGTTCAATAAACCTATGCAGGTTCTTATGTATTAAAGGTTACTATATTGAAATAAACATTTTTCCTTTCAAATCAAAAGTGCAAACCCGATCTAAAAATAAAACAGCATTTTAATCTGCAAGCTTTACAAAGAAATTTTTACATTAATGTTTACAGCATTTTCTTCAGAAGAATGAGGCCTGATTGGAGATATATAGTCGTTGTCCAACATGGCTGCCATTAGCAAGCGATATTGTTGGCAACAAGGGGTAAGCTGTGTTTTTTTTAAAGGCACAATTTCTAAGAAAAGAAAGGGAATACTCAAACAACATCTGGAGTCAAACCACATCTGGAGTGTCATGCTTAGTTCTGGAATTCGCATTTCCAAATGACACTATACTGATAATCTAGAAAGGGTGCAGAGGTTATTGACCAAGATGCTAAAAAGTCTCAAGACTATCTGAGTATCATTCTGAGTTGAAGGAAGTGCAGGTGATATCTAGAAGATAAGACTTATAGGGAACATGAGAACTGTCTTTAAGTATTTGAAGGACTGCCCTGTTTCACTAGAGGGAAGAACTAGAAGCAATTGGTGAGAGGAAGATTAATTCCTGGTGGAAGAAAGAACTTTCTAAAATTTAGATATCTAAAAGTGGAATGAGCTGCTTCAAGGAGTAGTAGGTCCCCACTCACTAGAGGTATTTAAGTGAAGGCTATATGACCACTTAGCAGAAATGCTGTACAAGAAATTTTTCTCAGGTACAGGTCCAGGGGTAGTGAACCTGCAGCCACAAGACCACATGTGGCCGTTTAGATCTCCAAGTGCTTCCTTTGACTGAATTCAAACTTCACAGAACAACTCCCTTTGTTGTGTGAAGTTTGGATTCATCCAAAGGGCCACACTTGAGGACGTAGAAGACCATATGTGGCCTCAAGGGCACAGGTTTCCCAACTCAGGTGCCATCAAGCACTATAATTCTACATCTCTATGATTTGAACGTGTCTTAACAGTTTGAGGACAGTATGAAAGTCAACTAGAAATATTTCTGTAGACTTTCAGGAGGGGTAGTCCAGGGGAGAGGAGTGAATATTCCAAGTTGCTGAAATCAGGGTAACAGATTCAAGTTATCTGTGAATGGAGAGTCTTTATGGGGAATCTACAGAATCACAGAACAATGAGTCAGGCCAGAGTACTAAAGATATAGTGCTACTAGGAAAAGAACAGATGGCATTCATTAATTCATTCATTCACTCACTCAACAAATAATCTCTTCAGAAACTATTGTGTCTGAGGCAGAAACAAAGTTTAGGGGAGACACCTTCACATTGTTTCTGGGGCAGATACAAAGTTTAGAGGAGACACCTTCACATTGTTTCTGGGGCAGATACAAAGTTTAGGGGAGACACCTTCACATTATTTCTGGGGCAGATTCAAAGTTTAGAGGAGACACTTTCACTACCCTGATGAAATTCAGAGTCTGTTAGGGGAATTAGACACCCACAAAGATGAGGACAATGTACACTATTGACATAACAAGTACATTCAAAGAGTGTAGAACAAAGAACTATGTGAGCAGTAAAAGGTGGAGGACAGGAACCAGACTTGGAGTGGTTGATTGTCCAAGGACCAAACTGCAACATTTGTGCATTGAAGGTAGATGTTGAGATCTATTTATTTGGAACATAGAGTGTGTTCTGCTTTGATATGCCAGAGGGTCCTAATCCCCTTTGCAGAAATGGGATTATTGGGTTCTCTGGATCACCTTTACCATAAGGCAAGTTTCAGATCTGGTCCCAGGAGTCCATTTTTGTACATCCTGCTGAGGGATGCCTTGAGTTTCATATGCTCAGACCAGAGGCAACAGTTTTGCCTCATTACCACTTCAATCAGTCTCACAAACAGGAATTATCCATCAATGGGTACCCTACCCTTGCTTGATTCCATGAATGACCCTCTGTTTCCCCAGGAGTTTTCTTCTTTGCAGATCTGATGAGTCACTTATAGGATCTTAGGGATTTAAAGGTAGAAGGTGCCTTAGTATAATCCCTTCATTTACAAAAGTGAAAAGAAGACCCAGACATTAAGTGACTTGTATGATTTAACATTCTACACAGTTTGGTTTGGTAGAAAGAGGGCTGGTCCTGGAGTCAGGATAGGTCCTGATTCTTACTAGATGTGTAATCTTGTCCAAGTCACCAAACCTCTCTGAACCTGAATTTCCTCATCTCTAAAATGGGAATAATAATGTGAACATCAAATGAGATAATAATGAAAACTGTTTTGCAAATTTTAAAGTTCTAAATTAATCTCTCTTATTATTGCCAAGGTGACACAGGTAACAAATAGCAAAGCCAGGTTTCAAAACCATATTTTTTGACTTCAGATACAAAATACAGCGTCGTCTCCACATAATACCATGATTTATGTGACTTTGTTCTTGACTGTGGCTAATTGGGATAGCACTTAGTTTAGCTGAGCCCGTCTCCCTTCCCCCAAGACATTTCCTGTCAAAAAAGGACTCACATTTCCTAGAAGTAGAAGTCTTTCAACATCTGGAACCCAATGGGCAGAAAATTTCCACATGTTTTACAAGCTCATCTTACGTCTTTCCCAGGGGATTGAACAAAATAAAGCTATGACTAAGCATACCTAAGAATGTATTTTGGGATCCTAGGATTTATAGCAGGAAGTGACCTTAGAGATCATCAATTCCAACCATCACATTTTACTGACATGTCAAATTTGCCCATGGTCATGCAATAAGCTAGGGTTCTAGTCAGAACCAGAACCTGAGTCTTCTGATTCCAAATAAAATGCTATTTCCATTATACTTCATATTATGAAACAGGCAAGAAATATCTTCCAGATGAATCTAAACAATGTTAAACACACTGCTAAGGAATTAGGCCAAGTGATAATGATTGAAAGTCATCAACCTGAACCCCCACCCCCTACATCTCCCTACTACCTTTGAGCAGTGAATATAATAGAACTAGCAACCAGGAATTTCCCTGTTCATCCTTATGACTTCTGCTACCTAATTTAAATGAATTAATGACCAGTGTGTGTATATGTGTGTGTGTGTGTAGGTGTGTCCATGCTCATGAACATGCTAAGGAATGTTCTCAGAATTTGGAGTCATGGAAACAATAAAAAAGCCAATAAAATTTCTACCCCCAAAGTGGAAGGTGAGAGTCAATTATACATTATTTCCATGTTCTAAAGACCTCTTGATCAGGAGGAAAGAGCAAAACAAGTGACTTCAGAGATGTTATTAGTATAAACAAAATCTAGTCTCCCATTATCTCCCCACCTCTTATTCCCCAGTTAATCCTTGGGTAATAAAAGGATGAAGAATGGTAGCTTGTTTACACCCTGCTCTGGACAAGGAGGCCAAGATTTCCCTGTGAACAAAGAAAGTCAAACCTGGTCATCTTCACATTCCCAAACTAGATAAGTCAAGGCATATTAAGTTCTTAGGTGAGCAAATGAGGAAATAATTACAAAAGCTAGCATTCATATAGAATATAGCAAAGTGCTTACCAGATGCTCTCCTATTGTATCCTCACAACAAATTTGGGATATAGATGCTACAATTTTTCCCATTGTACAGATGAGAAAACTGAGGCATACAGGGTAACATAACTTGCCTACTGTCACACAGTGTCTGAGGACAGTTTTGAAGTCAAGTCTTCATCACTCCAGGTGTAGCATTGAGTGGTCAAAATGGGGAGGAGGGGAGAAGGGGAGTAATAGTAGAGAGACCAATAAGTCTATAAAAGAGGGAGGTGATGTGTGCTGTATGGTTCCTGAAAGGAGAAATAGAACCAGTGGGTGTAGTTGCAGGAAGAGCAGTAGAAGGAAGAACTGTGTGAGGACTCTAGTCTTTGGGATTTGGAGCAAAGCATTCCAAATCACCACTCATGGGTGCATCATCAGTAGCATAGTTACTAAAAAGTGGCATATTGTCCTTAAGGGAAATCTGGACGTTTCTGATCACAGGTTACTAAGATGACCCAAACCTCTCCACATGAATGAGTCATTTGCCCACATTAGATAGAATAGAAATAGCTAGCATTTTACATAGCTTTACATTTTCAAAGCATTTTATACATATGGCCTCATTTAGCTCACCATGTTGTGAAGTAGGAAGCGTAAACCCTATTATCATCATTTTGCACCTCAGGAAATTGAGGTTGAACTAGCTGAGAGACCTTAGGAAAGTCCCTTACCATAATGGTGGCTCAGTTTCTTCATCTTTAAAATGAGCATAATTATACTCATCCTATCTACTTGAAATGGTTTTTTGTTGGAAAAAAAAACATTTTAGAACACTGGTAATAATAATATTATTCTTAACTCCAAGGCTGAGTTTGGCTTATGGAATCTTATAGGAATTTATATCCTGCAATCTCAGAGTTGGAATGTTATCTAATAAAGCATCCTACCAGAATTTAGCTTCTCCTTTAACATTTCCCCTGGCAGAAACTTCACCATCTATCAAATCAGTTCAACATATATTAACCACTTCATAAATGCATGGTCTATTGCTCTGCAAGGGCTTAAAAATAGATAATATAATGAAGACCTTGCTAGGAGCGGACTTGTCATCTTAAAATCCACCAGTAGGGTAGAAGAAAGAACATTTGCTATGAAGTAAGAAGACAACAATTCAATCCTACTTCTTCCACTTACTGGTTATTTTTAGCAGGTAAGTAGTGTGGTTGGTGTTACTTGGATGGAGGTGTAGACCACCAGTTCCTGGAGTTCAGTGCCCATTCCCAGTTCAGTCTCCAGCTCCTGGTGACCTGTCCAAATCTGGCTTCAAGACACTTTGAGACTGGTTATATAACTCTGGACAAGACAGTTAACCAATTTCTGCTTCAGTTTCCTCATCTGTAAAATGGGGTTGATAATAACATCTTCTATTCTGAGGATTAAATGAGCAAATATTTGTAAAGCATTTTGCAAAATGTATTATATAAATGTTTTTATAATATAAATAATAATAAAAATAATAGTAAAATAAGAATAATATAGATAACATTTCCCCAGTTACATGTTAAAACAGTTTTTAACATTGTTTTTTAAGTTTGGAGTTCCAAATTCTTTCCCCTCCACACTCCCCACCCTCCCCCCTGCCTGAGACAGTGAGCAATCCAGTATAGTCTATACAACATGTTGCCATTATTTTGCAATTTGGGACAAGTCACTTAAGATTTTTAACTCCAAGTTCAGGGCTCTTACCACACTGTCTAAATAATCTCCAAAGTTCCTTTTAGCACAGAGAGATTTTTTTTCCAGGAAAAATTTTAAATTTGTCAAATTCAGATTGAAAACCTCTAGAGAATCATAGACTGAAATCGGCAAAAGACCTCAGTGGTCACCTAGTAAATCCAAATTCCTACTCAAAGCATAAATCCTAGTGACAAGACCCCCCACCAAAAAAATGTTCATCTAGACTCTACGTGATGACATGTTTTGATGGAGAACTTACCATATCCCATAATTATTCATTACACATTTTTATAGCTCTCCTTCTCAGAAAGTTTTGCTTTGCATTGAGCCAGACAATGACTTGCAAAAACTGTAAAACAAACAATGAAATCTAAAAGGCAAAAAATCGCCTTACTTTCTGGGATCTTTCTTCTAGAAGATCATGTTACCAAAATATTACTTGATTCTCCATTATTTCTGCCCCAGCCCACCAGGAGGAAGTTGAGTTTTCCCTGCCAGAAAGTTCCAGTGACATGGGCACAATGATTTAGAAAAGAAACAAAACCTCCCAGCAGATTCTCTGTGTATCACTGTGGTCCTTTTTTAGTCTATATTCTTGATAAATGCCATATGTTCAGAGAAGGTAGGAAATGTTCTGAGTGTTCTTCTCAACATTAATTTTATTGGACCTGATAAATACTGAAGAACATGGTATATATTATATTAATTTGCAGTTCATTGAAATGAGAATGTTCCTTCTTTAGTTCTTCCAAGATAAGTGATTGTGTTGGTTTGAGAACTTGCCCAATGGACAGAATGCTGAATTTGGGGGTCAGAGGTCCCAAGTTCAAGCCTTAATTCTGTAGCTTCTGGCCTGTGTGAACTTGAGTTATTACCTAACCATTCTGGGTCTCAGTGTTCTCCTCTTTAAAATGAGGAGATTGAAAAGAACTCTAAGGTGCCTTACAGGCCTAAATCTATAATTGAGATCCCTATCCTTTTTATGACTTAGAAGATAGTTTTTGAAAATCATAGCCAATCAAGTAATGAGCCTTTTCAAACTTAGTTAAATTGGTCCTTACTCAACACATATAGAGTTCAACTGAACTCTATAGAGACCTTTCCAGTTTGGAAGGATCTAAAAGAACTTTGAAGCCCTTGTCTATTGGCACGGATTCCATAAGCCCAGCATCACGTCTATGCCATCAGGTACCAGCACAAGTCTTAGCATTTCTAAAGTCTTTTATGGAAATATAATATCACAGCATGTCAAAAGTGGAAGCAATCTTATGATGTAAAATATCAGTGGTGGACAAGACCTTAATCCTTACAGCAGTGCTTCTCAACCTTCCTAATGCCATGACCCTTTAATACAGTTCCTCACTTTGTGGTGACCCCCAACCATAAAATTATTTTTGTTGCTACGTCATAACTATAATTTTGCTGCTGTTATGAATCATAATGTAAATATCTGATATGTAGGATGTATTTTCATTGTTACAATTTGAACATAACCCACAGGTTGAGAACCGCTGCCTTAGAGAGTTAAAGGTAGAAGTAACATTGGCGATCAACCAGTACAAATCCAATTGCCAATGTTACTTAGTAATATTACAGGGCAGCTAGGTCTCCCAATGGATAGGGTACAAGGTTTGAAGTCAACAAGACTCATTTTCCTGAGTTCAAATCCTACCTTAGATACTTATTAGCTATGTGACCCTGGACAAGTCACTTAACTCTGTCTCAGTTTCCTCATCTGTAAAATTATCTGGAGAAAAAAATGGCAAAGCACTCTTTGGCAAGAAACTAATCTTTGCCGAGAAAACCCAAATGAGGTCATGAAGAGTTAGAAATGATTGAAAAATGACTCCACCCCAACAACAAAGGTAAAAACCCTCATTTTATAGAAATGAAAGCTGAGGCTCAGGGAGGAGGAAAAAAGACTTTTCTGGTTTCTCACAGGTATCATTTGTTTCAAATTCGTTACTCTTTTTACCATAATGTCCTGCCTACTTATAGATTTGAGGGTCAAGAAGGAGATTTAGATTCACATAACCCAAAATGATGTTTGGACAAATTGTAGAGTCATAAAAAAATAGAAAGATCTTTAAAAAAACCCATCTAGGCCAAGTCCCACATGTTACATATGAGAAAACTGAGATAAAGCGGGGATTATTTTCCCCATTTGACAAATGGGATAACTGACATTCAGGGAAGTTAAATGACTTGCCTCAGGACATACAGTGAGATAGTATCAGAGCTGGGACTGGGGACCAGGTTCTGTGACTCCCCTTTTACTGGCTTTCTGAATACTTCATTCAAGAATGGGAGTTGTATTGTGCATGTACAATTGCCCCTCCTAAAGGACATTAATATTTCATATTATTTTCCTTCACCCACTCTATCATCTAGCTAAACTTGTTTACAAGCTATTCTCTCAGTGTCTCCTGTCCCTCTGTCTTTCGGGGTGTGTGTGTGTGTGTGTGTGTGTGTGTGTGTGTGTGTCTTTCCATTTCTAACTGTGTCTCTCTCTGTCTTTCTGTGTCTCCAGTTCTGTCTCTTTGTATCTGTGCAGCTGTGTGTCTGTGAATCTGCCTATTTGTCTATCTGTGGTAGGCAGAACAGGGATTGGGCTTATTGTCCCCATTTTACAGATAAGGAAACTGAGGGTCAGAGGAGTAAATTGACTCCTCCTAGGTCAAATTGTTAGTGACTTCAAAAACTTTGACTAGTGACTGATTTTCTGACATCGCTAAGCACTCTTTCATCTATACTATGTTGGCTTTCTAGAGGAAAATATCTTAAACTATATCCATTGGGAAAATCCCCTGTGGAAAGCAGGGCATATAGATGAGATTATCAGATACTGACTACAGAAAATTGGGGCAGCTAGGGGATGCAGTGGATGGAGTGGATAGAGACAGAGCCTGGAGTCAGGAAGA
Source organism: Pseudochirops corinnae (assembly GCA_028646515.1). Taxonomy (NCBI): domain Eukaryota; kingdom Metazoa; phylum Chordata; class Mammalia; order Diprotodontia; family Pseudocheiridae; genus Pseudochirops; species Pseudochirops corinnae. The sequence goes on along the minus strand of CM053585.1, from coordinate 321,247,544 downwards.
CTCATCTTCCTGCATTCAAATCTGGCCTCAGACACTTACTAGCTCTATGATCCTGGGTAAGTAATTTAACCTTATTTGCCTCAATTTCCTCATCTGTAAAAAAGAACTAGAGAAGAAATAGCATGCCATTCAAGTGTCTTTGCCAGGAAAACCCCAAATGGGGACACAAAAAGTCAGACATTATTGATAAATGGCTCAACACAGAAAAGTAATTTCAACTTTACCCAACGTATGACATTAATGGCATTCTAGAGGAAGGCTTCTAGTAGAGTGCCATAGGGCCTTTTCCACCATACTGTTCTGTTCAACACTTCTATCAATTGCTTGTGTTACAAAAAAGATGCACAAGAAAGTGATAAGGAGAGACAATGCTTCATTTTACAGCATTGGGATCCCCAAAGTTCTTTGCAGGCTAGGAAGACAGACTTACCTTTAACAGTGTGTAATATACTGTACGTGACATCACTGCACAAACAAGTATAAGGTGGGGTTATAAGACTATATAACAGATGGGGGGGGGTAACCAAAAAATAGAGGCTTTAATGACTTAACAGGAAGGAATGTGGGGGTGTAGAAAGTAAAGTTAATGTGGTCTTAAAGTATACATATAGAGACAGTATGAAAAGTAAGAGAGGTGATAAGTCCACTGTCTTCTACCTTGGTCAGACCATCCCCAGAACACTGTCAAAGCATCACATTGTAGGAAGGATATTGACAAAATGATTTGCATATATGAAAGAGGAATAAAGGACTCAAAAGGAGGGCAAAAGGACAAAACCAAACAATGTTGAAGAGACTTAAAATATTTTTTTAATTTGTTTTTTTATTAATTTATTTATTTTCTTGTTTACATCATTCATTTCCACGAGATTTTGAGTTACAAATTTTCTCCCCATATTTCCCCTACCCAACACCTCAAAACATCCATCCTACTGTATAACCCCTCTCCTAATCTGTTCTCTCCTATGTCCTCCCCCTTGCCCCTCTGACTTTCTGGTAAGTCAGGATGGATCTCCCTACCACAGTGCCTGTGTATCTTAATTCCTAGTTGGATGTAGTTAATAACAATAATAATAATAATAATAATAATAATAATAATTTTGTGTATATATACACACACACACACACACACACACACACATATATTTTCAACATTTGATTATACAACTTTAAATTCTAGATTCTTTCCCTTCCACCCTTGTCAGCCACCCCCACTGGAAGGACAAGTAATTAAATACATTTGTAATTATGCAGAACCTCTTGACAGTGGGCTTGTTATGAGAGACTGATTATATGTCCCTCCTTCCTATCCCACCTCCCCTTGTTCTATTCTCTACCCTGACCCTGTCCCTGTCCGTTTATAGAAATGTGTGCTTCCATCAACCCTCCCCCCCACTCTGCCCTCCCCTCCATTATCCCACCTCTCATCCCCATCCCCCCTACCATCCTATGTGGCAAGATACCCAGTTTAGATTTTGTCGTTTCTTCCCTAAGCCAAGTTCAATGAGAGTAAGGTTGACCCTTTCCCTTTTGCCTTCCTGTTCTTCCCATCCATTGTAACAATTATCTTTTGCCTCTTCTATGATATGATTAACCCCATTCTCTCTCTCCCTGTCTCCTCTCATTCTAATACTCTCCCACCTCAGAATTTCACCTTTTAGAGTATTGTCCCTTCCTATACAATTGATCTTGAGCCCTCAATGTATTCAT
>CM053585.1:321231717-321245334 GCA_028646515.1 Pseudochirops corinnae | reverse complement strand
GCATCATTCTTATTTCTCTTCCCAATTTTTCCTCCACTTCTCTCATTTGGTTTTCAAAATCCTTCTTAAGCTAATCTATGTCTTTTAGGCAGCCTTCATGTTTCTTGGAAGCTTTTGGTGCAGGTGTTCTGACTGTGTTGTCTTCCTCCCATTCCATACTTTGATCCTTCTTGTCCCCAAAGAAGGAATCTAGAGTTTGGTTGCTATTCTTACTTTGCTTCCTTTGCCTGCTCATGATGGCCAGTCAATGATTTTTTAGCTCTGTGGAACTCTGCTTCCAGAGGGGAAAGCTCTGTCCCAAGTCGCTGGGGTTTTCCTAGGTGCCGGAGCTATTAGGGAGCTGTCATTTTTTTTGTAGCCCCACCAGCTTTGGCTCACTGAAAACATACCCCAGGACCACCACCCAAGACCACGATCAGGATCCAGATTCAGGCCGCTCAACGCAAGAGCACTTGGACTCTGAACAATTCCTTGGCCCCCCTGCAGTCTGCAGGCAGGGAGCTCTGAAGCAGCTATGTGGAGGAGGCTGCTGGGCCTCCACTTCTGCTGCTTCCTTGCCCTAGAGGCAGTTTGGCCGGACCCACTTTTCTTTCCCAATTTTAGCCGAGCTCCACTGACCTTTCACTTAGTTCTTTTTTCTTATGGCTTGGTAAGTCTGGAAACTGCCACAGCTGCCACTGATCCACTCTCCTGAAGCTCCAGGTGTGGCTCAGCTTGGCTCATCAGGCTGCCCCCAGGGCCAAGCTGTGGTGTCAGGCCTGGCTGGTTTTCAGCTCCTAGAGCTGAGATGGTCCCTTCTAGCCGAACTACCTTCAGCGGGAATTATATTTGTGTGTGTTTTAGAGCCCTAAAATTTGTTTAGAGTCATATTTTATGGGTATTTGAGCTGGCTGTGTGGGAACTGCTTTACCTTGCTGCCCCTATGCTGCCATCTTGGCTTGGCATCCCCAACTTAAAATATTTTATTTTTTTGAAAGGAAATGGAGGGTTTTTTTCTTTTTTTTCCCTTTTCTTTTGAAAGGGGGTAGTGAAGGCAATGGGGGTTAAGTGACTTGCCCAAGGTCACACAGTTTAATAAGTATGTCAAGTGTCTGAGGCCAGATTTGAACTGCGGTCCTCCTGACTCCAGGGCCTGTACTCTATTTACTATGCCACCTAGCTTACTCTAGAGTTAATATTATTATTATTATTTTCAGGGATAGGGGGGGAAGAACTAAAGGATAATGATTGAGAATTGCAGAAAGCCAAGCTCTAAGCTGAAGGTACAGGTTCGTATAGTTAGAACTGCCCCAAACCAACTTCACATGATTTTCACTGCAAACCTTGAAACAAAGGTAGTATGATCACTAGTTAAGAGTACTGTAGAAATAATTACTGCCCAGGTATGAGTTGAACTAAATGACTTCTATGTCGCTTTCAGTCTCTGAAGTCCTTATTCTGGCATTTTATCATAAGAGATAGGGGCTGGACTTGTGCTTACATTGTTATGGGGAATTGCTGAATGGGGAATCTCTTTCCCTTCCTTCAGGTTTGCACTTTCTCTGCCTTTTATCACTTTAGAAGGGTACCCTAAAGTATTGAGAAAGCAAGTGACTTTTCCAGGGTCACATAGCCAGTATGATCCATTTTCCAGGGTCATATAACACACGTTAGAAGAATGCAGGTCGTTTTGTTTCCAAAGTTAGCCCTTGTCCTCAAAAAAGCAATGGACAGGGGCTCTGTTAGTGAATTAGTAGATGAGATTAGTAGGGCCATCAAATGCCAGCATCAACACCCCCTTAATTATAATCTGCCAAGTCCATACTTTCTACATATATTTCATTCTATTCCTACCCACTGTTCCAGCCCCATTTACACCCTCTCTCTATTCTAGTCAAATTGGAAGAATCATCTGCCTCAACACATTTTCAAAATCCAATTCCCTTGTCTAGAATGCATTCCCATCTCACCTCTACTTCTCATAATTTTTGTCTTTTTTAAGGTTCCACTCAGGATCTGTTTCCTTCCAGAAGCTTTCATTGTATGCCTATCATTGATCTCTGCCTTCTCAGATATGCTTTATTTCTTATGCTCTTCTCAAAGGAAAATGATAGTTTTTTGAAGGAAGAGACTGTTATATTTATGTCTTTGTATCTCTAACTTCTAGAAAAGTTCTTTACATTTAAAAGCACTTTAAAATATTTGCTGAATTTAATTTTCACTCATAAATAAAGAGCACTTATTATGTTTTTACTATCCAGAGCAGAATAACTGCAAAGGTGAATGCCTTAACTCTGTGTCATAGGAGGAGCATTTGAATTATCTAGTGATATTTGATATAGAGAAAAGAAGGAAATATGATAGATGTCTTCAAGTTTCCAAAATGTTACCCTTGTAAAAGAAAGATTAGACTTGTTCTGCATAGTCCCAAAGGTTGGTACAAGGAGCCACGTGTAGAAATTGCAAAGAGCAAAATTTAGTCTCAAAGGGAAATGATTTCCTAGCAAATAGAACTGTCCAGATGTTGAATGGGGCTTCCTCAGATTACTCCCCTCCCCATCACTGGAGGTTTTCATTCTTTTTATGGAGATGCTGAATGACCATTTGTTGATTATGTTAAAGTAGGGATTCTTTTGGGGGCATAGACTGAATTAACAGGCTGCTGAGATCTCATTCAACCCTGAAATTCTTTGACTCTATAACATAACAAACTCCTGACATTTACAAAATTCTGCCTCGTTAAAAAGAGCTATCACATATGTTTACTCATGTGATCTTCACAACTACCTTTTAAGGGATTCCAGAAAAGAAATTATTATTTCCATTTTATAAATGGGAAAAAAACAGGTTTGGCAAAATGAAGGAACTTGCTTCTAGATCACACAGCAAGAAGGTGGTAGATCTAGGACTTGAAACCAGTTCTTTTGACACCAAGTCCATTTCCCCTTCCATTCACAGACACATGTGCTAACTCACAATTCGCACCTAGTTAGGGCAGGCTAGTAAAATTGCCAGAGCCATTTTTCTTTGGAAGAATACAACCTATTCTATTTTAAGGCCTTCTACAATCTGGCTTCAATCTACTTGTTCCGATTTATTTCCTAATATTCTCCTTCTTTTGACCTTTTACAGAGGAAAGAACATGTAGTTAAAACATATCAAATGCCCAGATTATAGCATTCCTTTGGATAAACAAGGTATTAAGTTTAATCATCAGTGTTTGTAACTAGAATAGTTCATACAAATAGGCAATAAATTAGGCCCAAAATTGACCAGAACAAGTGAGCCAAACTGGATTGCCTTTGGGAGTTTGCAAAACTCTTAATGACACTAAGCTTCCCATGGAAATAAAGACTTAAATTTTTAATGCTAATCATCTGCTAAGTAAATTCAACAAACATAAATGATGTGTCAGGCGAGTAAGTACTGGGGATACAAAAGAATGTAAAAACAGTCACTGCCCTCAAGGAGCTGCCATCCTAATGGCAGACCAGACACAGACCATGCCGAAAGCAATCATATGCAGAATAAATTAACTGGAGACAATTGCGGTGGTAAGGCATTAGCATTAAGGGAGTTTGGGGCAGGCTTCTTGAAGAATGTGGGATTTTAGCTAAGACTTGACAGAGGACAGAATATGAGGATGAGAAGGTAGAGATTTGCAAATATTGGTGGCACCCTGTGCAAATGCATGGCATTTGGAGATGTAGTGACTTTTTTAATTAACAGGAAGGAGACCAGTGTCAGTGGATAGAGTATGGAAAAGGCAATAAAGTGTAAAAATACTGGAAAGGTAGGAGAATACCAGGTTATAAAGGACTTTAAAAACCAAACAGAAAATTTTGTATTTGGCCCTGAGATATTAGGGAGCCACAGGAGTTTATTGAATTGTGTGGTGACATGGTCAGTGATGCACTTTAAGGAGGTCACTTTGGCAGCTGAGTGATACATGGAATGGAGTGAGAAGAGACTATATGCAGGGAGCAATTCAGAGGATGTCAGAATAGTCCAAGTATGAAATGATAAGAGTTTATAGTGGCATGGTGTCAAAGAAGAGATGTTGAGCGAGTAGAATCAAGAGGATTTGGTGATTTATTGGATAGGGAGATTAAGAGAGAGTGAGGATGTGAGATTGACACCTAGTTTTGATCTTGGGTGACCACAAAAATGGTAGCATCTTTGATATTAACAATGAAGTTTGGGAAAAGGGAAGGTTTGGGGTGGGAAGGGGAAGATAATGAGTTCATTTTTAAACCTGTCTAGTTTAAGATGCCTACCAGATACCCAGTTAGAGATAAGTGATAGGGAGTTGCAGACACTAGAATGGAGGTCAAGAGAAAGACCAGGACTAGGTGAATAGATCTGAAATCAACTGCATAGAGATGACAAACAATTGAATCCATTGAAACTGGTAGAGTATAAAGAGAAGAGGACCTGTAAGACACCCATAGTTAGTGGGTATGATATGGATAAAGATACAGTGTGGCATTACAAATCTCAGGATTCAGAGAACCCAGATTCAAATCTCAGGCCTGCTACTTATTACCTGTGTAATCTTGGACAAGGTATTGAAACATACTAGCTCAGTTTCCTTACCTATAAAATGAAGAGTCTAAACCAGATGACCTAGACAAATCTCTTCTTATTCTAATGTCTAGGAACCTAATACCTCTATGGCTAGTTGCCATGATGTGCTCTCTGGCCACACCTCAGTCCTGTTTCTCCATCCCAGTAACAAGGGTGGAGCATAACACACACAGGCATGAACAGACAGGAGAGAGAATTTACAACAGCTCCAGGCCCACAAATGCAAGCACTCTTGGGAAGCCATACCAATATAGGTCAGAAATGATAACAAAAAACATGATGGGGTACAGAGGAACAGCAAATGATAAGCCAGACTTGGAAGACAGAAGGCATGGGAGGGGAGTGGGGCAGGGGGGGTGAGAAGAGAGGAAAGAGGTTGGAACTGTTAAGATAAAAGACCACACAAACTCACCTGGCCACCAGGCATCCATGCATGCCAGGGAGTTAATAACTCTTCTCTGAGGGAGCCAGTTGGAGTTGCAAGGTCACACTAGACTTGCAAACAAAATTCCCTCACGAGGGCTGAAGGCACCCTATGGTCAGGAAGGAAAACTGAAGGCGGAAACAATGTGGAGAGAAAATTGGGGAGAAGATACTTCCTCCTACTCCTCCCCTCTCTCTCCATCACAGGACTTTCATGAGGATCAAATGAGTTAGCAGAGATGAAAGCAACATGAAACAATGACGTACTCGAGAAATGACTGCTAAGGTTTTGCTTTGTTTTTTTAAAGGCAGACACAACTTCTGGCTGGAAGGGATCAGAGAAGGCTCCTTGGAAAAGGTGCCATTGCATTTCTGAATTATAAACACTGCAACTATTTCATCATTCATGCAGGAATTAAAAGTGATTTAAAGCATATAAATATATTATATGTAACATATACATTTATTATGTATAGAAATCATATATAAGTCTACAAATATAAATATATAAAATTTACACACATTTATACATGATAAAAGGCACATTTGAAACACCCTATATAGCCCGTTAAGGTTTTCAAAGTACCTTACATCTATTCTTTCATTTGATCCTCAAAAAAAAAAGCCTTATGAAATAATTTCTAATATCAGTCCCATTGTACAAAAAAGGAGAGTGGGTCCAAGATAGTTTAAGTGACTGGCACAAGGTCACAGAACTAGTAAATATGAGACAGGTTTTGAACTCAAATCTTCCTTACTTTCATTAGATAGCAAACTATTAACTATGTCATGTAGCTGCCACCTGTGAATTAACAAGACATTGTGTTATCCTCTTTGTGGGTAGAATTAGGAAAGAGAGATGCTAAACTGTATGGCACATGGGATGCATATGCTACCTGGTGGTAGGGGATTTAAAAAAAACCTTATTGATGTCTAATCCTTTATACACATTTCTCAAGATTTTTTTTTTCTTCATGAAGAAAGTCCAAGAAAAAAAGATTATGAGACTTTTAACTAAGGAGTTGTTCCCACTAATGATAGTTCAAATTTCTGTAGAGATTTAAGGTTTGTTTACAAAATTCATTCTTCACAAATGTCCTATGATAAAAATAAAGTGTTATCCTTCCCATTTTACAGAAAAACGGAAGTTCAGAGAAATTCATATTGGACTAAATCCAGGATGCTGACTACTCTTTACAGTATGATACAATTCTTAAAATCCTTGGGTGCATGAAGGACTTCAGCTCAGTAGCCACATAACAAAAAAATGCTATCCATCAGGGAATGAATATTACTCACAGAATCTTTGAGTTCTAGAAGAGTAAATCCAAACTTTTTTGTCCAAATCATCCCCACCCAATGTATAATCTCCTCAACTCCTTCACCTTCTTCAATAAGAACTCACCAGACCTTCTCCTGAATACCTCTCATTGATATTCCCTCAAACACCCTAAAATTTCAATTCACCAAGCTCCTCAACATAATCGCAATGCCTTAGTTGCCAGCTCACCCTGGATTTTATCTTACTACCTGGAACATATTTCTGTCTCCATAGCCTTTTCACCTTGAAACATCAATCCTTCTCTGCAGCTTTCTCACCCTGGAAAATCCCTCTACCATGTCTTTTTCTCCCTCTGGTGAACTCCTCTCAATGCCTACATTTTGGAGACAGACACTGGATGGCTAAAATTCATTCCACTCTTGGCTTTGCTTCTGACTTCCTAGACTTTGAAATCATGACCCTATAGGGTACTCCATTACTCCTTCCTCCCAACTTTGAAGCTCATTTTTTTCTCTATTACCTTACTTCATTAAAATGTAACTCCTTGAAGACATGGGCTAACTTTTATTTTATTTTATTTTTTGCTTATATTTGTTTCTCAAAGACTTAAGATAGTGTCTGTCATATGATAAGTGCTTAATAAAGGCTTGTTGCCAGTCATAAACTTCCAACCCACACTGGGGCAACAGAGTACAATGGAAAGGTCAATAGATTTAGAATCAAGAAGCCCCTGGCTGGAGTCCCCAGCCTTATTTCTGTGTGTGACCTTAGGTCTATTAGGCTCTCTTTCTCAGCTCATCTCTAGAACTCTAGAAGTCTTGGAGTAACTGTCTCTAAGAACACTGCTACCTCGAAAATTATGGTCACCTGCACTCTAGTGAAAGGGAAATCACCATTTCACTAAACAACCCGCTCTGTTATTAGATGACTTTATTTTGTGAGGAATTCTTCATTCAGTAGAAAAGCGCCATCCCATGATTTTCACCAAACAAAAGATCCTCATGAGCTTGAATTAAGGTAACATTTGGGGAAAGGAAAGACTGTGTTTTAAGATAAATTCCTGCAGCAGTTTTCTATCATACCTGTGAAATAAATGAAAGGTGAGAGGGTCAGGAAAAGACCTGGAAAAAATTTAAGGAGGCATGTGTCAGTTTGTCAGCTGTGCAGGTTTTAAAAGATCTCAAGGAGGAACTGAAGCTTAATTGTATTTTGAAGAAAGGGAATGGCCTTAATACAAAAGGGAATGGCCTTAATACAAGGAAATAGGGATAGTGGCAATACAGTTGGTTCTATTTCTCATGAGGTATGGCATAAGCAAAGACACAAAGGTGAGAAACAAGAACAAAAAAATAAACAAGAACAGGAGAAAGACCAACTTGGATAGAACATATAGTACTTAAATGGAATTCAAATGAACAAAACTCAACAAAAATATCACATGACTTCTGAGATTTTTGCAGTCTTCCTTAATCTCAGCACCTTCCTTCTGAAAGAAATCTCCATTAATTCTGCATATGTCATGCATGTACTTAATTGTTGGCATTTATCTTCCTCAATAGACTGGGAGTTCTTTGAGAACAGAGACTATTTTTTGCTATTATTGCATCCCCAGTGCCTAGCATAGTGCATGTACATAGTTGGTGTTTAATAAAGGTTAGTTAATTAATTGGCTGGATAATGAGGTAGAAGAACCATTTTTCTGAGTGTCCCAGGATGTGGGTTCTTGTGTCCATATAATTATCTATGTAATAGTGATAAATCATTTTCCCTCTGGAACTCAATTTTCACATCTAAAAAATGAGATTAGACTAGACTTAGATTATCTCCAAATTCCTTTGCAATTCTAATATTCCATGGTTCTATTATTCTAAGCGTTCTTCCAACTTTGACATTGTATGCTCTTGTGAATCTAAGGTCACTTCCCACTCTGATAACTTTTGGTTCTGAGTCCATTTTACTATGGAAATTATGAATATATGTATATTTCTTCATAAGAAACATACTTGTCCATAAAGGGCAGCATGTTGAGAAGCAACCTGGAAGATGAAATGAGGGCTTATGGAAATGTGTTCTCTCTCTTCCTCCTCTTCTTCCTCATGTAGCCCACTAATCCTGATTCAACAAGATTTTTAATTCCTCCTCCATGGCTATACAAACAATTTTCTGATCCTAAGACTGACACCAGACAAAGACTAGTGAAACTCTCAGGTAAAGCTGTGGACAGGTTTTTGGTGAAATTCTAGCTCATAAATATTTGCTTAATCAACCTGATCCATAAATCACCAAGTAAAATAAACAGAGGGTGAAAAATGTTAAGTCTTTAAATGCTCACTGACAAACTTTCCTAGAGAGCCGATATTTTCTGTAACGGCAGTTTTATTTATGCATTCCCATATTCCACTTTGACGGGGGATTATTTTTCTCACGGCCAACACAGGCTGATTGATGCAGTGTGGCTGCTCACTTTCAGATAGGGCTGGTGAAGCTGCAACATAAGTTTGTGGCTGTATTTAAAATAGGGAATACAAAATGGGTTTAAACTTTAATATTTCATAGAGACATTTAGTTTTACAAGTAATTTATTTTGGAAGCTTGCATTTCTGCCTGGCCACTGTTGATTCTCACTAAGTTGATGTCCAGAGCCACCTCTGCATATTAATATCATTGGCACTGGGCACATTAAAAGATTTGAGGCTTACCTTATCACTGGGAGATATTTAAAGAGCCATGCAAGGGATGAAGTAAATGCTTTCCCCTCCATTTATATAAGGATATTGGTTTTTCATACAATGACTTTAACTAATATATCCTCCTCAGACAAAGGAGGGAAATAGCAACATTTACAGAACCCAACTCTGTAAATCATAAAAAATTTTAGATGTACAGCTGAATATTTTTTAAATCACAAATGTTTCCCATCATCACCCCACACATGGGATTTTTTTTTTTTTAGCCCAGCTAGAAGGTTTTTTTTCTTTTTTTTTTCTTTCTATTTTTCTTTTTTTCCCTAATGCTTATTTGTTGAAAATAGAAACTATGGAGAAAAAGATTTCCAGGATAGAAGTCAATCAGGCTTTGAATAGAATTAGGAATCAGAATCATATGAAATAATGGAATGTCAAAACTAGAAGTATCTTGGAATCCTGGAAAGTAGAATGTTGGATGTTTTGCCTGACTACATATGTATAATCTTTATCAAATTGCTTGCTTTCTCAAAGAAAGTTAGTGGGGAGGGAGGAAGAAAGAGAATTTAGAACTCAAAGTTTTAGAAGTGAATGTTGAAAATTGTTTTTGCATGTAACTGAGGAAAAAAAATACTAAGTGAAAAAAAGAACTAAAAAATAAAAATAAAACATTAGAGCTGGAGGGTGCATTACAATCACGGAATGTAATATGTAAATGGAATAGATGCTAGAAGCATGAGATGTAATGACAGTGATGGCCCCACTTGCCTTTTTGGTCTTGATATATACCTCTCCTCTTCCTATACTCTGCCATCCTACCAGATTTATTTTCTTCCTGATCCTCACACTTGATATAGCAATTCCCATCTCTGTGCATTGTCATGTCTGGACCATGTCTTACCTCCACATCTTTGAACTCTCTATTTTCTTCAAAACTAAGATCATACCCCACCTCTGTAGGAATTATTTCTTTATTTCACCAGCACCTACCCCAATTTCTATGTTGTTGTTTTTTTTAACTGTATCACCTCCCTTACAGAATGTAAGCTTCTTGAAGGCAGGAACTGCCTTTTTTGTTCTAATACTAGCACAATGCTTTAATAAATGCTTGTTTGATAAATTAATTGATTAAGCTGTAAGAGATCTTTGAATTCCTCTAAGAACTTCCTTTGGTTCACTTTCAAGTGATTATTAGAACATGTCTAATTAAGGTCCCTTCCAGGTTATTGTGAAGATCAGGGGAGATGATAGGTATTAAGCCCTCTGTAACCTTATAGTACTATATAAAATAACATCATTATAATTAATATTTGCAATTCCAGAGAATTAGAATTAATATGATAAATACTGTATGCGTATCTGATAATATCCCTATTGGCAGATGCAGTCTTCCTAGTCAGATGACTGAGTAAAAGGGAGCAAGCATAATATCCTACTGTAGCTATTGATTATTCATTTCAAAAAAGGCATTTTCAAAAAATGAATACCTAAGCTGTCTTTTCTCAGAAGACATCTCCTATGAATATATTAAAATAATAAAAGACTACATCAGATATAACTGCAGAGATAACTTTGTTCAGTTATCTATTGAATATTATCATCAAATGAGGCATGAAACAGGGAAGTGTATGCTCATCTAAGGTTCTTGTCAGTGTCATGTTAATTGTCCTGCATGGTCCAAACAAAAGAATAATTCCTTATTCATTATCTCTAAGTTATTCTAATTATAAATGATAATGTATTAATGCCTTTGGGTCTTGAAATACTAACAAAGCTGACAATGTCCAATTCCATAGTCATCTGGAAGAGTTAAGAGATCGATCTAAACAGTCACACTGGAAATACAAAGTGGAAGAAAGATGCATAATTCCCAGGATGCAGTATATTTCAGTGAGGAACCCACAGAATTAATGCTTTGGTACTGTAGAAGAATAAGCTAAGCCTGAAATAGAATGAGATGAATTTGGTTAAATTCCATTTGGAAAATTTGACAGTATTTTAAGTGCTGCTTGCTTGTACAAATGGCTATTTCTATTAGAAAAAAAAATCTATGAAATTCTCTATGACTGAATTATGGAAGAGCAGAATATCAGAAAAATACAAATTGCAGATAATCCCAATAATCACAGTGAGATGCATTTTCACTGCAAACAGTCTGGTTTGTAAGTTGTGTAAAAGCAAAGGGCACCCAAAACTTAAAAAAAAAAAAAAACAACTGGCAGCCTAGTTTTAGAGCAAGAATGAAGACTGAACCATCCAATATATGTTATTCTATGAAAGATTAAAAGAAGGAGAAGAGAAACCCCATTGCTTTGGATAAATACTCTATAAGAGAATTATAAGAAGATGTGGACAAGAGTACTCAGCAAAGTATCACTTTTTGTGACAGTGAGGAACTGGAGACACAGTACATGTTCAGCAGTTGAGGAATGTCTAGTCTAAAGGTGGGGAATCTGCAGCCTTAAGGTCACATGTGGCCATCTAGGTCCTCAAGTGGGGTCCATGGATGGAATCCAAACTTCACAGAACAAATCTGCTTAATAAAAGGATTTGTTCTGTAAAACTTATACTCAGTCAAAAGTCCTCACTCTAGGACCTAGAAGGCCACATGTGGCTGCAGGTTCCCCACCCCTGGTCTAGACAAACTGTTGCATGTAAATGTAATGAAATATTACTGTACCCAGAAGAAATGAATATAAAGTTCACGGACACATGGAAAACTCATAAGGCACAGATGTAGTAAGTGCTTAATGAAATGTTTATTGACCATTTGGCAAATGCAGAATAAAGCAGCTTATACTTGATTTCTGAGGTCTTTTCCAGGTCTGAATCTGTGATCTTTTGAACCAGGAAAACAATAAATACAATGAACACAGTAATTTAGATTAAGAAAATACTATCACCACAAAAAGCCACACCCTAAACTGAGTAATTATGTATAATTACAAGAATCAGCCTTGTCCCTTAAGAGTAGGTGAGAACCTTTGCTACCATCCTCCATTATTTTTCAAAGCCAGAGGGGACAATAGGGATGTTGGAATATTCATTATAGCATCATATTCAGTTAATAGGTAGTTTTTGAATTGACTTTTTCTCTCCTTTTTATTCTTTTGTTATATATAAAGACTGGCGCACTGGGTGTGGGACTGGGGAGAGGTCTAATTTGAAATGGTGATACAAGAACAAAAAATGTTTAAAAATAATTTAAGTCACAAACAGAAACTAAATAGAATGAGAAAGTATTAAGGAGTTGTGGTCTGCACCAATGAACAAAGGGGAGACATTTGCATATTCAAAATAACTACAAATACAAACCTTGCCAAAGAGGGCATTCCGGATTGGAGATCACTAATACATGGCCCTGACTCTAACTAAAACTTCCTCACTTTACAAATGAGACAGTTGAAGCCCAGAGAGGTCAGAGGTTGTGTCCAATGTTACATGCTTTCTGGAAAGAAAAATCTATTCCTCTTAACTCCCAATTCAATGTTGTTTGCTTGGCATCAAGCTGCCTTGTTGAAATTTGTTGCTTTGGTTATATTCTGTCTAAGGGCACCTATGATTTGATGCTTTTAACAAGGACTAACCAGGCTCAACATCCAATCAAAGCCCCCACTATAACAAGCAGAACTTGGGGAAGTTTTGAATGAATCCAAAGAAAAAAGTTATTGAATCCAGTGATAGAAAATATTGTTTTGGGAAGATTGTCATGAATGTGAGACATCAATAGGTTAAAAAAACTTGGTGTTTTTGTTTTTGTTTTTTGCTCCAAAAGTATTAGCATGTGGATATATACTGGTTACTTTATTGGCAATTTATAATAGATGTGTATATAAATATTAACATAGTTCAATCACATAAAAATATCTCTGCTTCCTGCTAAGTGCAAAAATTTGGAACCAGACAGAGCCTCAAACGTCACTTAATCCAGCATCTCCTTCCTTCTCATTCCGCCTACCTACTTTGGGTTTTTCTGACTCAAAATCAAGCTTCCTTTCCACTGCACCACACTTTCTAACTCGCAAGCACTGTTCTCTTTCTGGTGGACAATTCTACCTCTGATAAAGGGTTTAATTAGGCAATTGAGACCAAGAGAAGTAATGTGACTTATTCTAGGCCACACGGGCAGTAAGTGTCAGAACAATGATTCAGACTCAAGTTCTCAAACCAAATTGAGGATTTTTTGGTTCCCCTCCCATATTCTATCTCAGCCTTCCTTGTGAACACAATGCGTTCCTAATATTAACATTTTCTGAAGTTTAAATATCCTTACAGGCCTCACATTGTAGTGTTCCCTCTAGGACTCTCAATAACAGATTAGTTGTGACCTGTCATAGTCACATAAAACAGATGATAAAACAAATCTCCCTTTACTCAGTAACAAGGTGGGGGGACTATGCGGACCAAATGTTTCATACAAGGTTAGATACAGTTATTTTGTACTTGTTTTGCTTAAGTTTTTTTTTTCTTTTCCTTTCCTTTCTTTTCTTTCCTTCCTCCTTCGATGGAGGTGAATGGAGAATTAAAAAAATGCTGTGGTAAAGAATGAATTCACAGTTAGAGGGATGCTGCTTGAATATTGGCGTTTCTATAACCAAGGAAGGAAGGAAAGGGGGAAGAAATAAAGAGATGGATGGAGAAAAGAAAAGAAGGAAAGGAGGG
>CM053585.1:321217551-321231617 GCA_028646515.1 Pseudochirops corinnae | reverse complement strand
GGAAGGGAGGGAGGGAGGAAAGGGTGAAGAAATAAAGAGATGGATGGAGAAAGGAAAGAAGGAAGAGAGGGTGAGAAAGAAAGAAAGAAAGAAGGGAGGGAGGAAGGAGAAAAGGAAGGAAGGAAGGAAGGAGGAAAGGAGAGAGAAATATGTTGGAGATGATCTATAAGTTCCCTTTGCTCTGCTAACATTTTCTCATTATTATATCTCTCAGGCCTTCTACTAGTAAGAGTCTCATCACTTGTTAAGTGATTTGTCCAACATTGTACAGTAAATGTCAAAAGCAAGACTTTAAATACACTATCTTCTAGGATCATAGATCTTAAGTCTTACGGGACTTTAGAAGATATGCAGTCCAACCCCTTAACCTTACAGAAGAAGAAGAAAAGGCCCACAGAGACAAAAGGATTTGCTGGAGTTTATATAAATTGTAAATAGCAGGGTTAGGATCCAAAGTCAGGTTCTCTGATTCCAAAGCCAGTGTCTATCCCATCCACCCCTGCTACCTAATTCCTAAGCAGGGAATTCTTTGCACTGTACAATGCATCTTCTGATAAAGAACATGATGGAAAAAAATATTATCAAATCACCTTTTTCAACATCACATCCAGCCAGCCAGGATGATTTTAAGCTTAAGTGAAACTCATGAAGAACAAATTTCCATTGCTCTTTGGAAAAAGGGGTGGTACTTCAGGCCTATGTTGAATGCCAAAATTTTTTTTGAAGGTTTAGACATTATACATAGATGGTATATATCTTTGGATACTCTCTTCCTGCAAGTGTGTCAAAGAAACAGAACATCTTAATTTTGCATCCAACAGAGTATACAAAATGCCAATGCCAGAAGAAATTCTGAAATCATTTGGTTGGATCATGTTCAGGATTACTATCAATGGAAAGATGGTGATTCTTCCCCTTTGTAGCTAGGAGGGAGGATGTGTCATGGCTGACTGAGTGACAGAGCTCAAACTTGGAGTAGCCACCCTTTCCCACCCTCTCCAACTACTTTTCTCCCTGCCCTGCCCTGCCCTGCCACCCACTCTCACCCAAAGCCTGGGATATGGGAATATTTACTCCTGGTAAATACTGGTTACATCATTTTAACCCAGGAAAGCTTATACTTTTAAGAAAAATAACTGAAGCAGAAATAATAAAGTCTTTAATTGCAATGAGACTATCATATTTGTTCTCTTAAAGATTTGGGGCCTAAAGGTAAATCATAAATTTTGCTGTCACTATGGCAATGTCAAGTGCAAGTGAGGTGGGTAACCTGTCTTTGTTCTCCCCTCTGCTAATCCATGTCTACACTGGCCAAAAGAAGCCCAAGGACAACAGTTTTGAAGGGCATCCCAAGTTTTTGAAAATGCTACGTGGCTTAATGAGGACTCAAAACTTCTTAGTATATTGGAGCAGAAAACATGAAATGGTGTATGCCATTCAGCTCTACATTAATTTGTGGTTTAAGATGTGACCTGATGCTACCAAGCCCACAAGTGTGCATAGACTGGATGTATCTGTGTGTACATGTATGTGTGTGTGTGTGTATGTGTGTATATCCAAGTGTGTGTGCATGTGTGTGCACAAGTATGTGCACATATAGTTACACACCTGGCCCATGCTCTATGATCTTGAGTTAGTAGTATATACAACTAATTTATAAAATTCTTTCATCTCTGCCTCATGATGAGTGGTACTGAAATGTCCCAAGGCTATGGGGAAACAGCATGTTGAAAGTTCAAATTCAAATTCAAAACCACAGCATGAAACACAGAACTATTACATATTAGAGCTGGATTCATAGACTACAAAATATCAGAACTAGAAGGGGTCTTAACAGTACTGTAATTCAAACTCATCTTACATACTATGAAACTGAAGCCTCTCAGGGAAGTGAATTTCTACAGTGGCACAGCAGATAAGTGCAAGAGATGGAACTAGAATCCCAGATTCCCAATTCCTGCTTCCTAACCCAGTGTTGATTTGCTTCCTTTTTCCTCCATTAACCATGAAGATTTCCTAATTGATAAAGAGGTGCTAAGCTTCAACCGAGGGAACTGAGGGTTTGTCTCTTTGTTTGCTATAGAAAGAAAGACTTGGATGAAATATTGACATGTTGATGGGAAATGATAATTAGCACTATGGAAGCAAAATATTAGGATTTCTAGATTGTTGAAATTAAGTAAAATAGAAGGCTTAGATAAAGTGCTAAATTCTATTTCTTTAATCTTAATTTAAAGAATGCAAAAAAAAAAAAAAAAAGAAGAGGGAATACCTCCCTATACAAAATAGACACAAAAAGAAGAAATGTTAAAATGTAAATTCCTTTTATATACAGCTTTGTATGCTCACAAAGTATATAGTCTGGGACAGGTAGGTTACGCAGTGAACAGAGCACCGGCCCTGGTTCAAATCCAGCCTCAGGACCTGAGTTCAAATGCAGCCTCAGATACTTGACATACTTATTAGCTGTGTGACCTTGGACGAGTCACTTAACCTCAATTGCCTTGCCTTCCCCCTTCCAAAAACCAAAACAAAATAAACAAATATAACCTCAATTGCCTTGCCTTCCCCCTTCCAAAAACCAAAACAAAATAAACAAATATATATATATATATATATATATATGTATGTTTGTATATATGTATGTATGTATGTATGTATTATGTATGTATGTATGTATGTATATATTCATTCCAACAGGTTGCTTTCAAAATTGTCCTGCTTATCTTTGTTTCCTTATGAACTTCCTTCTGCTCTCTTTGTATACTTTTTTAAGACATTTCAATCAATGACCACCCTTTCCTTCTCTTTTTTGGCAAGCCCTTTGTTAGCTCTCCTTTCTACCCTTCTTCCCACAAATTATTCCCATACTCTACATTTAAGAGCTTCTGATTGTTGAATGTGACAAGATAGCCTACATGCAAATACTAGCATACACTATGAGGTATCAGAAGATGCTAACCTTTTTTTTTAATACGACTAAACAAAATTAAGTCAGTTCTCATAATGGTAGCATTTAAATCTGTGGTTTGTAATATCTTCATCTTAACATCACAAAATGGATCTTTGACTTGCTTTTTTTCCTGTTTGATAAATAACTCACTCTTAATTTGTAACCGTCAACACTTTTGAAGGGCATTTCAAGTATTTGAGAATGTCACATGGCTTTATGAGAACTCAGAAGACTTCTAGGTACATTAGAGCACAGAACATCAAATGGTGCATGAGATTCAGCAGTAAATTAATTTGTGGCTTAAGATGTGACCTGATCCTGCCTTGCTACCAAGCCCACAAGTGTGCATATGTATGTGTGTGTATACGTGTATGTATGTGCCCAAGTGTGTGTGTGTGTGTGTGTGTGTGTGTGTGTGTGTGTGTATGTGTATGTGTATGGCCCTGTAGTATGGGCCAATTTGTGGAACTTTCTGGAAGCTTCCCTGCAAAAGTATATAAGTCGAGACTTCTTGACTCAAAAAGATGTAGTTTTAGATAAATGTGGGAAGACTTGTATGAACTGATATGAGCTGATGAAAGTCAAATTAGAAAACAACATGATACATTAATCTTTTGAAGAAAAGCAACTTTGAAAGCTTTAACAAATATAACCAATGCAACAACCAACTGTGACTCCAGAGGACCAATGATCAAATATACTATTAAGCTCATGGCAATAGTCCTGGTCTGTCACTCCATGGACTTGAGGTACAGAATGAGATATATTTTTAGGTGTGGTCAATGGTCAATGTGTTTTGCTACTATGTATATCTATTAATATTCACTGTAAGTTTTTAATGATAGGAAGAAAAATTAAGTTAGGAAAGATGAGTTAGTGATAGTTTTAAAAAAATAAAAAATTGGACATTGAAGCATACTTTTTATGCACAGAAAAAATGAAAGAAAGTTCATAAAGAAACAAAATCAAGACAGTTTTGAAAGTAATTGGATGGATAGTATTACATACTACAAAATAATAACCTATATATAACTGAGATGAAAGGTTTCACATATAGTATTTCTTTTTAAAAAATTTTCACATACAATATTTCTTTTCTATTTTGCATGAACTGCTTGTTTTTGTTAAGTTCAGAATAGAAAAATATTAGTTAAAAAGTTTTTATATGTGAAAATGTTTATATATGTACATATATATATGCATGCATATACATGTAGGGTATGTATGACAAAATATGCATAGCACTGTTCTGCTGTGACAAAAAAAGACTTGGAAACAAAATGAATGCACATTGATTGGGGAATGGCTGAAAAAATTATGGTGTATAAATATAATGGAATAATATTACACCATAAAAATGATGTATAGGGATTCAGAGAATATGGGAAGACTTGAATGAAGAGAGAGAAAATGAAGAAAGTAGAACCATTAGAACATTATAGTTGAACTCTGATGAACTGAATGGTTTTTCCTGAAGAATGGATAAGGAAACATAGCTGTGCTCATCTGTAGAAAGACAAAAATTATAGATATTTAATGTACTGTCACATATGATCTTTGTCTTGGATGGTTTTGCACTAACATTTTAATATTTTGCTTTTTGACGAGGAAGCATTCAAATGGGCATGTGAATGGGTGGAATCACTGACGTGTTAAAGCAAAAAGCAACAAAACTTTTTGAAATAAAAATTCATGCAGAAGGGGAGAGGTGCTGTGGGACTAAAGTCAGCAAAAGCTGTGCCATTTTTTTAAAGGAAGATAAAGTGTAAGGGAATGATCTTGAGCTTGCATTAAGGGATGTTTTTATTAATAATGACAATAATGTCTGTCTAGACTATCTTTATTGTTGTTCAGTCTTTTCAGTCATATCTGGCTGTTTGTGACCCCATTTGGGGTTTTCTTGACAAAGAACTGATGCGATTTGTCATTTCTTCCTCCTCGTGTTATAGATGAGGAACTAAGGCAAACAGGCTTAAGTAACTCACCCAGGGTCACACAGGAAATATGGTGAATATAGTCTACCTAATTGTCACCAAAGAATTTGCCAATATCATATGCTATCTCTTTGGGAAAAGATGCCAAGTTTGGGACTACTTAACATCCTATGGTAGATTAGATAATATCAATTTGTTCAATGAACCCAAAGAACATTAATAAAAGTCAAAGTTATCTTAGAGGGAGATGTTTAGAGAAGTGCCCCAGGCATATGTCCTTGGCACTATGCTCTTTAACATTTTCATGTTAAATGAAAAATTTTAAACTAGGGTGAAGGAATAGATAACACTTACTTAGCAAATGATATGACACTGAGGGCAGCTCACTTGAAAGATGGTGAAAGAAATCAATAGATTAGAACAATGGGCTGAATTAAATAAAATAAAATGTAATAGGAATAAATTTGTAGGTTTTGTACCTGCAATCAGAAAATACATTATATAACTATATAGAGGGTTAGGGATGATTAGATATAAAAGAGATCATGGGATTTAAGGGACTCCCCAGTTGCATAATAGGGCAGCAAAAAAAAAAAAAAATCTTAGGCTGAATTAAAAATGAGGGTACTAATAGTCCAGCACTGGATAGACAAAAATGTAGTGTGCTGCATTCAGTGCTGGGCACCGTATTTTAGGATGAGCATTTACAAGCAACATTTCCCGAGGAGAGTCACAATGTCTGAAGATCATGTCTATGAGCCAGGTCCAACCATGTTTATCCAGTGGTTCATGTTTATCAGTGAAATAAAATGAGACAATTGTAGACCATCTAGTAGTTAACAAATGGAGACTTAGTGAGTTACATATTACATATATTACATAATATATATATATATGTAATTACATATATTACATAATAATATGTAAAGGATATTTAGCAAGAGACTGCTTAACTGCTTAAGTACATCACAATTCTACTTCCACAATTAACATGGCAGGGTACCAACCAAAACTCCATATCTATTTTTTTGTCATGGACAATTTGGGAATTTCTTTTGCTTGACTGTATATATCTTTACAAAGGTGTTTGGGGTTTTTATTGTTTTTTGGTTTAGTCAATGAGGGAGGAAGAATGTTAGAGAAAGAGAAAATAAACAATTGTTAATTGAAAAATAAAATATAATTCAATTTTTAAAAGGTATGTGTTGAACCTGAGGAAGGAGCTTTAACCATGAGTGGCAGTTTGTACTTAAGTGACCAGTAAGCTACATCAATGGATTGAACTTAGTCCTCTGGATTAGTCAAGTCTCAGGGACAGTTTCTATAATCTTTACGGAAAGACTAACCTAGCCAGTGTGGGACAGATATTATTTCTACAATACCTTGTCACATGATAATAACTTGGAAGAATTGGGTATATTTTATCAAGAAAGTAGAAGACTTAGGAAATGCATGATAAATATCCTAAAGAATCTGAAAGGCTACCATGTGAAAGAGGAATCAGATTTGTCCTCCTTAATCTTAAAGAGCTGAACTAGATGCAATGGGATTTGGTACAAAGGAATACCATCCTCACACTTACAGCAGCTCAGAAATAGAATGATCTGCCTCAGGTGACAATAATTCTTTGTCAATTCAGGTCTTCAAGTGGAGACTAGATAAATATTTATCAAAGATAATACACTGGGGGTTCCTACTTTAGGAACCAGTTGGACCTGATGACTTCTCATATATCTTAGAAAGGAGATTTTATGTCTTATTTATATGGTGGGGGTCATAGGAGGTAACTAATATCAAAAGTTTTTTGTCTACCATTATTATTAACAAAAAATTGAATCCTTCCTACGGTCCTTAGGACAGTGTTCTTATACACACATAGATGTTTCAAAAAGGTTTGTTGCATTTGGTTTTTATACGTCTTTACAGCAACTGTCTCAGACTTTCTACAGGACATCAAGAATCACCAATCAGAAAACAAGTAACAGGATATGGCCAGATATGAAATGCTTGAAGATAATGAAGTCACCCAAGGGAGGGATTAGGGGAAAGGAATTGTCTTATACTGTCCAAAGTCTGTCCTTTACCTCCAAATTCAGTGGAATCAGACATGATAATAAACACACCATATACAGAAACACATCCTTTTCCCCAAAGCTGTAAACTTAGCAAACAATTCCAGCCTTTGTAGCCAAATCATTCTTACAATGAAAGTAGGATACTCAGAAGTATTTCAGTGAATGTGTCCACACATCATCCATATATAAACACTGCCCCACCTGCCCTCCCCAGAAGGTAACTGATTGTCTAAGGTGTCTTAACAAATAAGAGCAGTGAGAGGCAGGGATTTTTAGTAGCCTTGCTAAAAGGAATGCCCCATTGTAAGTCCCTCTTTATGTAGTGAGGTACTAGAGTAGCTTGCTTTATCTTCTCTGAACATTTTACTTTGATCAAGAGTGCTCCAGAATTTGTTTTCTCTGAGACATCAATAGTGATCTCTTGGCTCAGGTATACAAGATAACAGGTCATAACACCTAATAAAAATAAATGAATAAAAATAATTCTGATAAATGTGAAATCAAATGAATATGATATGCTTGCAAGATATTCACATTTTTCTTTAACCATGAAATTCCCACTGAAAGAGGATACTTTTTTCCTAAAAATGCTCAAATAAGCAAAAAAGTTCATTTCTCTCTATAGACTGCTTAAACTTTTCCTGTTTGTTTCAACTTTTAATTAATGCTAAATCTAGTTCAGTAAACTGGATCTTATCACACCTTTGTTACTGAGGAGCTAGGTGACCTAGGTCAAAAAACTTCTCCCTGGATCTCAGTTTATATCCCTGTAAAAATGGAAGGGTAGGTCTAGAAGATCTACAAGATTCTGTCAAGCTCTTATAGCCTATCTCCTACAATTTTAAAGTCCTTTCAGATTTGACATTACACATTCCACATTTCTAAGTACTCTTTCAGCTCAGATATTCCATGTCTCTTGATTCCAAGGTCACTCATAACTCTGACATTCAGTGTTCAGTGTTCTAAGACTATTCCAACTTTGACATTCAAGCTTTCATAGAGATCTGCATCCAGAAGTCTACTGTGAAGTCTCTGTTTCTCATAGAAAGAGCATTGGATGGAGATTCAGAAATACTAAATTCAAGTAGCAACTCCACCACTGACTACCTCAGTGACCCCAGACAAGTTAAACTCCTTGGAGTATCAGTTTTCTTAGCCATAATATGAAGATAATAAGATTTTCATTACTTCTCTCACAAGGATATTATGAGGCTTGAATGAGAGAATGGATATGAAGCACTCCTAGACGTGAGGTGGGGACAAGGAGGAAGGTGGGAAAAAGGGTCAGAAAGGGGGGAAGCTGTTTAAATTTACAGGCCAGGGATTGTGCATGACAAATAGAAGCTGTGTGACACTATTTTATGATGTGTACATCTGCACACATGTATACCTTGGTAGGAACCAAGTCTTCAGTGCTCTATTTTGAGGCTCTAGATAATAGGCAGATTGGTTTTAACAGCTTGGACTTCAGGGAAAAAAAATCACTATGGCAATGAATAGCAATATTTTCCTAATTATAAGTCTCTTCTTAAACAATAACCCAAGGCTTCTTTTAGCTACCCCAAAAAAATCATTTTTAAATGAATGTGTGAAGATAATTGTGCCATAATCCAGTCTCTCCAGCTTTCTGACATAATTTTTGTAGGAATATTAAAAGTGAGAATTATTGACACCGATATTTAGAAGGGTTCATTTTTATCAAAGAGGTAATTTGCACCTTTTTAAATGTGTTGACATATGGTGTGTTGTTAAAATACAAGTAACAGAAGAAATAAAATATCTCATGTTTCAGACTCAGTACATGGTGATCTGTCAGGATAAAAAGGCAAGTTCAGGTTTTATTAAGCATTTATTTGTAATTTTGTAAATACCATCAACCTAGGAAAAATAACGTTATCAGGCTCCTCTGACTCTGTCACTGCGGAAGTGGAGCTCAGTGCTTTTCGTCAAATCATTTTCATTATCATACTTGGTACTAGAATTCAGCACCTGCTGTTTCCAAAGTTGATCACAAATGTTTCAGAATCCATAGTTGAGAGTGTCAGCAAGGGAGAAAACAATAGAATGGGATAACGTGGGAAGATTATGTAAAAGTTATTTCCAGTTAGAAAGGAAAAAGGTGAAAAAAACCCAGTGTGAATGGTAACTCCTGTATTCTGTGAGAATTATTAGGAGGTTGGATGACTTGGGAGAGACAAGACAGTCGGAAGACCCCTGGACATAGAGTCAAAAGCCCTGAATTCAAATGTAGGTCTACAAATTACTAGCTATGTAGCATTGTAAAACTCTCTCTCCTTGGATCTCTGCTGCATTATCTATACAGATGAGGGATTTGGATGAGATCACAAAGGTCCCAGCAACCTCTAATGTTATATGACTCTATAACACACAGGGTTCATGCTTCCAAGATTTAAGGAAATATTAGTGAACTCCAAATGGTGGCAAAGATCAGTCTCAGAGTCATGTAGCAACCTCGCCTCTAATTCCAAATGATATTCCAAATAGACTGAGATAGAAACTAGATCAAACCCCAGTTCTTTTTTTTTTAATTTTTTAATTAATTAATTTCTTTTCAGTTTACAACATCCAGTTCCATAAGCTTTTGAGTTCCATATTTTGTCTCTCTCCCTCCCCTCCCCTTCTGCAAGATGGCATGCAATCTGATGTACGGTCTATATATACAATCACATTAAACATATTTTCACATTAGTTATGTTGCAAAAAAGAATTTAACCAATGGAATGAACCACAAGAAAGAAAAAACAAACAAAACAAAACAAAAGAGAGAGAACAAATAGTATGCTTTGATCTGTATTCAGACTCTGTAGTTCTTTCTCTGGATGTGTATAGCATTTTCCATCTTGAGCCTTTTTGGAAGTGTCTTAGAACCTTGAATTGCAGAGAGGAGCCAAGTCTATCAAAGTTAATCACACAATGTGGCTGTAACTGTGTACAATGCTCTCCTGGTTCTGCTCACCTCAGTCAGCATCAGTTTATAAAAGTCTTTCCAGGCTTTTCTGAAGTCCACCTGCTCATCATTTCTTAGAGCATAATAGCATTCCATTACATTCATAAACCACAACTTGTTCAGTCATTCTCCAATTGATGGGCATCCCCTCAATTTCCAGTTCTTTGACACCACAAAAGGAGCTGCTGTAAATATTTTTGTACATGTGGGTTCTTTTCCCATTTGTATGATCTTTTTGGAGTACTGCCTTAGAAGTGGTATTCCAGTGTAAAAAGGTATGCACATTTTTATAGCCCTTAGGACTCAGTTCCAAATTGCTCTCCAAAGTGATTGAATCAATTCACAACTCTACCAACAATGCATTAGTATTCCAATTTTCCCACATCTTCTGTAGCATAAATCATTTTCCTGTTTTGTCATGTTTGCCAATCTTACAGGTGAGATGTGGTACCTCTGAGTTGTTTTAATTTGCATTTCTCTAATCAATAGTGATTTAAAACATTTTATATGATGATAGATATCTTTAATTTGAAGATATATAGATATTTTCAAATATATCTCATATATATGCATATATATATAAATATAGATATCTTTTAATTTTAATCTGAAAACTGTCTGTTCATTGCCTTTGACCATTTATCAAGTCCCAGTTCTTTCACTTCCCAATTGTGGTGTCTTAAAAAAGTTATGGAACATCTAAACCTTAATTTCCTCAACCATAAAGTAGAAAAAAAAATCAATACTTCCTACTGCAAAAGGCTGCTGTGAGGATGAAATAGATAATGTATGAAAATGTCTTTTATAACTCTAAAGTGATATACACAAAGTAAGTTATATTTAGACACTTTAAAAAGTGCTGTGATTTCCTTGATACAGGTACTCCTTCCACTGCTACTAATCTTGCATCATTTGTATATTATCATTCTTATGATTCTTGTCCTTGTTTTCATATCAACTCTACATATAGGTTCTACCCAACATACAGAAGATCTTTGTGCATTTCTTATTAATATTACCTGCCAATTCAGGAATAGGTGAGGTATGCCCTGAGGATCCAACATCTTCCATTAGCATATAAGACAGTCTCTTAAAAAAATGAAGAGATGAATGAAGAAGCCTACAAAGAGGAAGTTTATGCTACTTATAACCAATTTCTTGAAAGAAGATTTTAAAATGGGAAGAAAAACATTAATTATCCTAAGGTATAGACCTCTGCTCCCATAAATCCTTTCTTCGTACACCTTCTCCTTTTTCCTACCTAATGGAGAAAGTGAAATATAAAGGAAGCCTTCACTGGTTTTCTCAGGCATAAATGATCACTCCATTCTTAAACCAACATGAATAGTACTTTGTATCCTTTATGAGAATTTATGTATATGTGGGTATACACAGATATGTGGGTACATGTCTTCCATTTGTATCTTACATCCTTGTATCTGATATAAATTTTATCTATTAAAGGAGCACAAAAGATGTTTTGTTTGTTTGTATTTCTTCTATTTTTTCTAGGGCCATCTCCAGTTGTCTCATCTATATCTTACCACTGAACCCAGATGACTTTAGAGGAGAAAGTGAAGTTGGTAGCTTTGCATACTCATCCCTCACTTAAATTAAATTCACTTGACTGTCATGGCATCAACTCCCTAAGGTCATCGTCATCTTTGAGAATTAAAGACAAGCAACAAAACAACAACAATAAATGTTTCTTGAATGAATTATGAATGCATGCATAGATGGAAGAATTAATGAATTAACATCAGAAAAGAAATACATAAATAGGTAGATACTGGAGTCAAGAGAGAGAAATTTGGCCAAATAACAGGTGTTTGGTTGGTGTGACACCTTAACCCTGTCTCTAATACCTTTCTGTTCCATCTCTAAAGCAGGAAGACTTTTCTCTAATTTACTTGCCTGAACATTCACTTTCTTTTTTCCCCTTCAACCTGGTAGCAAAAGAGGGGAATATATTAACTATATGTTATCTTCCATTGACATACACAGGTATTCACACATATAAGCAAGATCTTAAAAGAAAAAATAAGAAAAGGGTTCATGCATGATGAAACAAAGGGATAAAAAAAAGAGATTTTTACTGGTTTTATAAATGGTTTTATCTTGTTTATATATTTTCAACCTCCATCCCTCCCAAAAATGTGTTTCCTTCTTCAATTTTTGAGAATACTTTGTGAAAAAATATGTAATGATCAAATTTTCAAAGTATTTCAGTATTTCAACTTTTTAAAAAATAATAATATGATCCTCATATCATCTTTTATTATTCTTCTGTGTATTTCACTCTGAATTTATCACTAAAAATCTTCTAAGGTTTTTTTAAATCTACTCCTTTAAAAATTTCTTACAATATTTTTGCATTACACTCATAAGTTATTAATGAAGTCATTCTCACAATTGATCCCTATGTTGCTGAGGCAAAAAAGTTTTTATATATTTTCATACATGTGAACTTTTCCTCTGAACTTTTTGAAGTATATGATGAGGAGTCATATAAGAGCTAAAGCATGTGTACAGTACAAAATGTTGGATTTTTAAAAATAACTCAGTAACAACAATGTAGTATTCACAACACCTGTGGTGGTTAGGAATATGCTGGCATAGTTGTGAATCACAAAATGTAACAGAATCTCTACATGGAGGGCAGAACTGAGTCTCAGAACCAGAAAGCCAAAGTCATTACAGTAGTCACAAAGTTGATACACATGGTTAATGCAGTGAACACTCACATTCCCAAGCCTTCACAACAGAATAGGCTCCCTCAAGGAGGGATCTTCTCTCTCATTCACAGTAGCTCCTCAGCCTGGTTCTTGGAAGTTCTCAGCAAAGGTTGCAGTCTCCAGGAGTTCACTGAGAAAAAATCTGACTGTCCTGCTGGTTCTCTTCCTTATATACATTATATACAACTATATATACAACAATTATATACTTATATACAACTTCTTTCCAAGGTGTTAACTACTTCTGTGTTAATTAAATAGATTAAACAAGGTGTTAACTTGAAACAAGATGCTAAGTACTGGGGGTGGAGCCAAGATGGCGCATAGGAGCAGCAAGTATCACAGCTCTCACATAGCCACTTCAAAATACCCATAAAATATGACTCTAAACAAATTCTAGAACTCTAAAACACACACAAATATACTTTCCACTAAAGGCAGCTCCGCTAAGAGGTACCATCTCAGGGCTGGAAGCCTGAAATGGCACCTTGGCCCATGGGGCAGCCGGGACAAGCTGAGCTGCAGCTGCAGCAACAGAAGAGCAGATCTGTGGCAGTTTTCAGAAATATCAAGCCAGAAAGAACAAAAAAAAAAAAAAAAAGGATGGACTAAGTGAAAGGTTAATGGAACTCAGCTAAAATTGGGGTAGAAAAGAGGGTCTGGCCAAACTGCCTCCAGGGCAAGGAAGTGGCAGAAGCGGACATCCTGTACCCGCCTCCCCATTACCACTTCGGAGCTCCCAGCCTGCAGACTGCAGGGGGGTCAAGTGATCATTCAGAGGCCAAGTGCTCTCATGTTGAGCAGCCTGGATCTGGATTGCGGTCTTGGGTGATGGTCCTGGGGTCTCTTTTCAGTGAGCCAGAGCAGTGACCCAGCAGCGTCCTAAAACCTCCAGCAGCTGGGAAAACCCCAGAGATTTGGGACAGAGCTCTCCCCTGTGGAAGCAGAGTTCCACAGAGCTAAAAAATCTCTGACTGGCCAGCCATGAATAAGCATAGGAAGCAAAGTAAGAATAGCAACCAAACCCTAGATTTCTTCTTTGGGGAAAAGAAGGATCAAAGCAGGGAATGGGAGGAAGACAACACAGTCAGAACTCCCACACCAAAAGCTTCCAAGAAACATGAAGATTGCCTAAAAGCTAGAGAGCAACTTAAGAAGGATTTTCAAAACCAAATGAGAGAAGTGGAAGAAAATTGGGAAGAAAAAGAATGATGCAAGAAAATCATGAAAAGAGAGTCAATAACTTGACTGAAGAAATTAACACCTTAAAAAATAGATTAACTCAAATGACAAAAGAGGCCAAAAAAGCCAATGAGGAGAAAAATGCCTTAAAAAGTCAACTCTGCCAGATGGAAAAAGAATCTCAAAAGCTTTCTGAAGAGAATAATTACTTCAGAATTA
>CM053585.1:321198244-321217051 GCA_028646515.1 Pseudochirops corinnae | reverse complement strand
TGGGAAAAAAAGAAACAAAACCAAACATGAAAAAGAACGATAGCATGTATTGCTTCAGTCTCCATTTAAACTATAGTCTATCTAGATCTTTTTCTGAATGTAGATATCTCCTTCCATCCTGAGACTTGGAGAGTTGTCTTATAGCTGTGCATTGCTGAGAAGAGTCCAGTTTATCAAGGCTGGTCATCATACATACGATGTGTCTGTGATTGTGTACAAATTTTTCCTGGTTCGGCTCTTCTCACTTAGCATCAATTTGTATAAGCCTCTTCAGGTAATTATGAAGTCCATCTCCTTCCCATTTCTTATAGCACAATAGTATTCCATTACATTCATATACCATAATTGTTCAGCCATTCCCCAATTGATGGGCATCCCCTATATTCCAGTTTTTTGCCACCCACAGAGAGCTACAATAAATATTTTTATACATGTGAGTCCTTTCCCCCACTCTTACGATCTCTTTGGGATACAACCCCCAAAGTGGTATTGCTGGGTCAAAGGGTATGCAATTATTTATAGCCCTTTGGGCACAGTTCCAGATTGCTCTCCAGAATGGTTGTATCAGCTCACAACTCCACCAACAATGCATTAGTGTTCCAATTTTTTCACATTCTCTCCAGCATATGTCATTTTCCTGTTTTGTCATCTTAGTCAATCTGACTGGTGAGATGTGGTACCTAAAAGTTGTTTTGATTTGCATTTCTCAAATTAATAGATTTAGAGCATTTTTCCATATGCTTAAAGTTATCTTTAATTTCTGCCTCTGAAAATTACCTGTTCATATCCTTTGACCATTTATCAATTGGGAAATGACTTGTATTCCTATAAATTTTACTTAACTCCCTGTATATTTTAGAAACAAGGCCTTTATCAGAGATACTTGGTTACATTGGCTTTGTTTGTACTGAAACTTTTCAATTTAATGTAATCAAGGTTATCCATTTTGCATTTTATAGTGCTCTCCAATTCTTCTTTGGCCATAAAATCTTCCCTACACCATAAATCTGACAGTTAAACTATTCCTTGCTTCCCCAGATTATTCACAGTATCAGCCTTTATACCTAGATCATGTACCAATTTAGACTTGACTTTGGTGTATGACATTAGATGATGGTCTATGACCAGTTTCTGCCATACTATATTCCAATTTTCCCAGCAGTTTTTGTCAAATAGTGAGTTCTTATCCCAGAAACTGGGGTCTTTGGGCTTGTCAAAAAGTATATTACTATAATCATTGACTACTAAGTCTTTTGTACCCAATCTATTCCATTGATCTACTACTCTATTCCTTAGCCATTACCAAGCAGTTTTGATGACTGCTGCTTTATAATATAGATTAAAATCTGGTACACCTAGGCCACCTTCCCTAGCATTTCTTTTCATTAATTGCCATGATATTCTGGACTTTTTATTCTTCCAAATGAATTTTGTCACTGTTTTTTCTAGTTCTATAAAGTAATTTTTTGGTAGATTGATTGATATGGCACTAAATATGTAATTTAATTTAGGTTAAATTGTCATTTTTATTATATTAGCCTGCCCCAGACATGAGTAATTGACATTTTTCCAATTAATTAGATCTGATTTTATTTGTGTGAAAAGTTTTCTGTAGTTGTGTTCATAAAGTTACTGGGTTCATTTTGGCAAGTAGATTCCCAAATATTTTATTATGTCTGCAGTAACTTTAAATGGGGTTTCTCTTACTATCTCTTGCTGTTGGACTTCATTGGAAATATACAGTAATGCTGAGGATTTATGTGGGTTTGTTTTATATTCTGCAACTTTGCTAAATTTATTTATTGAGAGATATGGACTCTTTACCATGACTTATTTCTTGGTTTTTTCTTGTCTTAGTATTATAGTTAGCATTTCTCAGACTATCTCAAATGATAATGATTTAAAAAATTAAAAAAGCTTTCAGATTTCCTAATCTTTGTTTTCAGTGGGAAAACATTTAAAACATTTCAGTGGGGGAAAAACATTTAAAGTTTCCTCATCATATAAAACAAATAATTACGTTATTTTATATAAGGGAAAATCATTTTTCCTCTACATGACACTCAATCTCCCAGTTCTATGCTTTTGCAACAGCTGGCTCTCATTCATTGAATGCTTTGTCCCTTCAATGCCATAGCTCTTAGTTCCTCTGGGTTCCTTGAAGTCTCATCTGAAATCCCACTTAGAAAGCAGGTCTTTCCCAGTCTCCCCACCTTCACAATAGTACTTTCCCTCTCTGATGATCTTCCATTTCCTTTGCATAAATCTTGTATGTACATGGTTCATTACATATCTCCTCTACTAAATATGTGCTCCTATAGAGACAAATCAGTTGTACTCCTCCACCTCCTTTTTTTCAACACCAGGTTTGAGTATAATTCCTGGAAACTAGTAACAATTGTTTGGTAACTAGGTGACTGCTTTGATGTAAATTAATAAAATATTTTTCCAAGACTTTTTTTTTTTAGATCTCTTGATATTATTTTATTATTTTCTCTATTAACATGATTTGTTATGGATATTTCTAATATGGAATTTTCCTTATATTCCTGCAATGAAATTCACTTTATCTTACTGTATGAGGTTTTTATTAAGTGTTTTCATCGATATTTATCAAAGATGATGTATAATTCTGTATTTTCTTCTTCTCTGCTTTAAAATTCAGAAACATTTTTTTAATCTCATGGAAAGCCCTGAGTAGAAGGATTCCTTATCTGTTTTCTAAAACAGTTTACATACAGTGGGATTATTTGATCTTTTAATGCTTTATAAAATTTGCTTCTGTATCCATTTAGTAGTGAGATTTTTTTAGTATAGAAGTTCATATTTCATTTCTTTTTCCAGTGTTTATTTAGCTATAATATTTCTTACTTGGGTAATTGCAGTATCATATATTTCTATATGAATGCTTCTATTTCTTTTACATTCTCAGTTAAATTGGTATATAATTTTGGGTACTATTTTCTAACAATTTTCTCTATGTCTGTCTCCCTGTCTCATCTAGCTTTCTATCTCTCTCCCTCTCCGTCTCTTTTCCTCCTGATGTATTTTTATACCTTGTTTGTCCTCATTATTCTTTTTCTTTTTCATAAATTAGCTAATGGTTTATGGATTTTATTGGTATTTTAAAAACAGCTTTTTATTAATTTAAGTGGACCAGGTTTTTTTTCCTTCAATTCTGCTAATGTATCCATTCATATTTAAGATGTCTTCTTTTGTGCTTACTTTGGACATATTAATGAGTTGAGTTTCTAAAAAAAAAATTTAACAGCAAACTGAAGTAACCTTTTTCTCTTGGTTAATATAAGTTATCGGGGAAAGAAATTTGCCTCTAAAAACTGCTTAAGTTGTCTCCCATAAATGTTAATATGTTGTGTTATGATTGTTAAATGTGATATATTTTGATTTTTTGTATGAACTAGTTTTTGACTCAAAAATTTTAGGATATAATTTTTGAATCTTTTAGGACTATCTTTTTAAAATAATGTTTCTCTTATAAATTACTATTGCAACTGAATGTTTGTCTATAAATTCTTTAAAGTTTCTGTATTTATTCCTAAGTTCTTTAGGGTCTACAGAGTGATCAGTTTTTGTAAATGTCCTGGTGACATTTGAATAAAAAATGAATTCTATAATATATAATTATATAATAGGTTTTTTCCCCCTGTTCTCTTTTAAGTTCTGCTCCTCTGTTGTTTATCTTTTTGTTTAACTTACATCCTAAAAGTAGAATATTGGAATCTTTCATTGTTAATGTATTCTGTCCAGATCAGGAACTTTTAACTTCTTGTTGTTGTCATAGAGTTTATTACCATTCTAGTGAAACCTATAGATCCCTATTCAGAACAATGCTTTTGTTGCTATTGTTAAAATCACAATCAAAAGTAAAGCTACATTTCCATTAGAAGTTAATACAAATAAATATGTACATTTATTCCTACCCAGTTCACAGGCCCCTGAAACCTATCTGCAGACTCCAGGCTATGAAACTTTGATTATGTCCCTTTCAGTTTCAGTTAACTTTTCCTTTTAAATTTAGCTGTGGTGCCATTAGATGTATTATTTAATATCAACAGACATTCACTACTCTTCACTCATAATAGAATTCCCACATTTATCTCTCAAAGCTTTTTAATTTGAAATCAGTTTTATCCAAAATTATTACTGAAACATCAGTAATTATCTAGTTTGTTGATTCATGCTGTATTTTTCCTCAACCATTCTTTTTAACCCTTATATTCCTTTCTATGTCACATGTTTCCAAATGACAACTTTTAAAATCTGTTCTTTAATATATTTCTTTTTCATCTGAATGGATTCCTTTACAATTAAATACCATAATTATCACCTTTGTTTTTATCTCTACAATATTGAGATGTAATGTTTGTGTCATCAGCAAAATGAAAGCGTGCCTTGTTCAATTTCCCAATTGAAAATTCTTCAATGGTTCCATATTATGTCTAGGACAAAAACAGATAGATGATAGATAGATAGATAGATAGATAGATAGATAGATAGATAGATACATAGATAGATACATAGATAGATAGATGGATGGAATTATGGATGATTCATTTGTAATGAATAAATAGATCAATAGAGAAATAAACATAAAATGAAGGAGGAAAGAGGGATGGTGGGTTAGAGGGAGAGGGAGACAGAGAAAGACACAGAGACAGAGTAAAAGAGATTTCTCTGCCTGGCATTTAAAACCATCTAATTACCCTTCACTATTCTTCATTTACTCTATATACTCCAATCAAAGTAGCTTACATTCTATTCCTTGTATATAACATTTGGTTTCCACCTCCATGCCTTTGCACAATACCTTGGGATGCTCTCTCAACCTTTTGCAGTCCCTAACTCCCTTCAAGGCTCAATTCAGGTACCAAGATTTCTTGAACCTTTCCTAATATTCCTACCTATTAGTGTTCAACTCTACCCCTGTAATTACATTTTTATTTAATTTAGAAATATTTTCTATTTCCTTGCCTATTTGCATGTATTGATCATCTTTGACAGCATTGCAGACTCCTTAAGGGAAAAGGCTATTTTGTGTTTGTCTTTGTACTGCTGGTGCCCAGCACAGGGCTTGGCTGTAGGTACATAATAAGTGCCTTTTAAAATTGAATTTCTCCTTAGTTATTCTAACACACACTCTAATCCTCACTCCACTCATCTACCATTCAAATCCTTATCTTCATAAAAACATATCCTCTCCTTTAAGGTGAATCCTACCATTAATCTGTTTCCAGATTAGTCCAATGACTTCTTTAGGTAGACTTCAAACTAGTGACATGCTCCACTCCCTTTTTTTAAATTGTTTTGATTATTTTGTCTTTTCATACAACATACATTCCTGCAAATTCCACAATATAGTTACCTATGTGCAACTGTTAAAATTGATATACATAATGACTGCGTCTTATAATATATGTAGTGCTCCATTTCTATCATCCTCATCTCTCTATGAGAAAAGGTAGTTTTGTTTTTCATGATCTGTCATCCAAAGCCAATACTGATCACTTTAAGTAATCTTAGTTTAACTTAGTTTGTGTTTTCATTTATATTATTTATTATTTATATTTCATTTATATTATATTATTTATTTATATCATATTTATATTACATATATTGTCAATGTACAAATTTTTTTAGTCTTGATTTCTTTACCCTTTTGCAGCTTGTACAAATCACTCCTGTTTTTCTGAGTTCCTTATATTCATGATTTCTTCCAGTGGACTCATATTCCAATATATTCACACAGCACTGGTTGTTTTTTTTTTTTTTTCAGTCAGTCCTCAGTTGTTTAACATTGCCTTTGTTTCTGAGTTTTACTATTTATAAATTAAAGTGCTATTATGAATATTTTAGTAAATATTGGACTGGTATTTTTGCCTTTTTCTCCCTCGAGTTTTATGCCCACTACCAGGATCATTGAATCAAATGATATGAACATTTTAGTAACTTTTCTTGCATAATTCCATTTTTTCTAGAATATTTGGATTAATCTATCACTCCATGAATAGTGTATTAAAGTTCCTGTCCTCCCACAGCTCCTCCAACACTGACTATTTCTGTCTTTTTTCATCTTTGGTAATTTGCTTGGTGTGATATAATACCTCAGAATGCCTGTGATCTAAAGTGAGTAGCTAAATGAGTGATAATTCACATTTCTTCTTTTGAGAACTTCATGTTTACAAGTCTTGAGAAATGGCTCAGAAAAATATTTGTGCAAATTCCCTGTATGTCTTGGAAATCAGACTTTTATCAGCAAGATTTAATAAAAAGACCTTATTTCCCTCCATCTCAGATTTTCTTTTATCATTTAGGTGTTTTTAAGTTTCTTAGAATCAAAGTTGTTTATTTTATGTTTTCTAACTTTCCCGTTCCTGTTTTTAGTAACTAATTCTTCCCTTTACCATAGATAAGAAAGAAACTTCCATCTTGTCATCTTTGGTGTTCAGTCTTTTCCAGTCATGTCCTACTCCTCATGACACAATTTGGGATTTTATCAGCAAAGATAGTAAAGTGATTTTCCATTCCATTCTCCAGCTTATTTTATGGTTGAGGAAATGAAGGCAAAAAGGGTAAAGTGATTTGTCCAGGATCACATAGCTAGCAAGGGTCAGAGATCAGACATGAATTCAGGAAGACCCTGACTCAAGGCCCAGCATTACATCCACTCTACCACGTAGCTGCCCACCTCCACATCTTCT
The DNA here is from genome assembly GCA_028646515.1 of Pseudochirops corinnae. Classification (NCBI taxonomy): domain Eukaryota; kingdom Metazoa; phylum Chordata; class Mammalia; order Diprotodontia; family Pseudocheiridae; genus Pseudochirops; species Pseudochirops corinnae. The sequence continues at coordinate 321,210,332 of CM053585.1, read as the reverse complement.
CTAATTTTTATTTTATGCTGTGACTCTCTTATAGTGATGTTAACCATTATTTAAATATACCATTGTATGTGGTATGAATGATTGTGCTCCAAGGGTGGGGAACTTGCAGCCTCAAGGCCACATGTGACCTTCTAGGTCTTTGGGTATGGCCTTTTGACTGAGTCCAAGTTTTATAGGGCAAATACTTTTATTAAGGGGATTTGTTTTGTAAAATTTGGATTTACTCAATGGGCCTCACTTGAGGACCTAGAGGGCTTCATGTGGCCTTGAAGCTGCAGGTTTCCTACCCTTGGACCTTAAACTCATTTTCTGCCTAACTCATCTAGTCTTCTTAACAATTCTGGTCAAACAGAAAATCCTTATCAAATAGTTCTACAGTTTCACCAACACAAGTTTTTTCTATGTGTTGTCTCGTGATAGGTTGGAATAATTTTGTATTATTAGAATGAGGTACCTTGCTAAGTGTTGATCGCCTTCACAGCTACTTGTAGAATTATCTTTTAGTCAACAGAGAGCTAGAATTTGACAACAATGCATCTAGTTGAGTTGAAACTTTATGTTTATTTCTCTCTGAGATTGTTGGGTGAATTCTATCCATCTACAATCTATTCCTCCATCTTACTACCAGGAGATTTTATTAAATAATTTCAGGAGGGAGGGGAGAAGAGGGAGAAAAGTGAGGTTTTTTTTCTTCCCATTTGTTTTTGGTAATCTGCTGACTCCTGGATTGCTTCTCTAAGATCAATCACCATATTCCACCGTGGCTTTCTATAAAGTTTTCAAGTCTTTATCCAGTTGAATTGCCTTTTGTTCCTGCCTTGCTATATATCATATCCTTCATCTTTTGGCCTCAAAATTTTCTTTCTTTTTTAATTTCCTTATTGGTAAATTTTGTTTTGATGCTAAAGACAAACTCAAATAAATTAAAAAATAAATCATGCATAGAATGCTTTCCTTGAAAACAATTGGGTAAAAAAGCATAAAAAGTGATTGCTATTGAGGAAACATATTTTGCTGCTGTTTTTTAGTTGTTTTCAGTCATGTTAAACTCTTTGAAAACCCCATTTGTGGTTTTCTTAGCAAAGATACTCCTTATTTTACAGATGAGGAAACATAGGCAAACAGGGTTAAGTGATTTGCCCAGGGTCCCATAGCTACCAAGTGCCTGAGGTTGGATTTGGACTCAGAGCTTCCTGCCTTCAGGTCTGGCACTTCTGTACCACCTAGCTGCCCCCCAGTGGATCGCATATGTTGTTTTTATTTTATGTTTTTCTGTTTCTTGGTTGTTGTTTAAAAGGATGGATGTGTCCATTGATTTCAATGAGCTAGTATCATCATTGTCTTTTTTCCCCAGATATCTGAGCTGAGTTTTGGACTATTTGAGTTGTTTCCATTTATGGTTTTTAGTATATTGAACTTGGTTTTGTTTTTTGAAGGGGTGAGGTAGAGAGAAAATTATTTCCTTTATTCTCTAAGAATTTTATTTCCTATTGATTCCTGCCTTTAATTCATATATTCCAACAACTTCTCCACATATTTGTCTTTAATTATGAGTTAATCTCATTCCATTTTTTGCCAATGATACATCTACCATTATACATATTATACACATTAGATCTTTGCTGACACCAGACCCTCTTTCAATTTTGTAAATGTGTTTGTCTTATGCTAAGTTCAGCTTTGTTTGTTGTTTGAGGGTTTTTATTTCTTTCTACTGCTTATTCATTGTTCCACTTTTTTCTCTTTTTTCATATCTGAGAAGTTAATCTCTTTTGAGAATCTTCTTGCACCCCTTCTTTTTATTCCAAATACCCACCTACCATCCATCTATATGTATTTATTTTAAACATTCAATTTTTTTCCATGTACCTGGGAATGATGGTGGAGGCAAAGCTTGGGAAACAATGAAGGGTTAGGTCTAGCGGTGGGAAACCTGTGGCCTTGGGTCACATGTGGCCCTCTAGGTCCTCAAGTGCGACCCTTTGACTGAATCCAGTTTGGATTAGTTAGACTCTCGCTCAACCTCTAACTCAGCTGTTTTATATAAAGCTCTATCACATGAAAGGTCTCAGTGGGCCTCTCAACAACTCTGTAAAATATGCAGTAGAATGATTGTTATGTTCAATTTACAAATAAGGAGACAGAGGCTCAGAAAAGTAACTTCCCATGGTCAAGCAGCTGTGGTTCCATGGCTTCTGAGTGGAAGAATACAAATTCTTAGCAATGTCTTTGCACTCCATTTTCTGAGCTTTACCAAAACCACCTCAATACATGTGACTGACTGTATTGCCTTGATGCTTAATATCTCCCAGCAGATGTTATTCAATATGGTTAATACTGATACTATCTTAGCTTTGCAATTTCTAGTGCCTACCTCACAGAGTTGTTGTGAGGATCATATGAAATAATGTTTGTAAAGCACTTTATAACAGTGTTCATTACATGGTAGATGAATTCATGTTCTCTCCCCCCTTTCCTTCTACCTGTGTGATGCTAAAGAAGTCACAAATTCTCTGGACTGAAATTTCTTGAACTATAAAATGAGAAATCTGCCCAGTTCTAACATTCTGCAACAACATAGCAATATAAGTCTGACAAAAAAACCAAAAAACAAAACTTTCCTCATAACATAACTTATGATAGATAGTAGAGGATTATAATTCCATTTCACAGATGGAGAAACTGATATTCATTGTTAGGATATACATTAACAAAGGTGACACAGATAGTAAGTGATAATAATGGAATTCAAACCAAAATCTTCTGACCTCAAGTCCAGTGCTCTTTCCATCACACAAGTCTATTTTTCTGGTGAACTGTTGTTGTCATTTTAAACATCTATAGTATCTACACTACATTTTTAGGTTGAAATTTGAAGTGAAATTCTTTTAAAAAGTAAATCTAACCCCTGGATTCAGGAGAAAGAAGGGATGAAATGAAACTACCCCACCAACACCACCTGTTTGAGTCAGACAACAGAAGGACTAATAAACACTGTCACTTTCCTAATTTCAAACTTTCAAATAACTTTCTATTTTAAAAAAAATGTTTCTATGGAACAAATACTTAAACACAACAGGCAGTCTCTTCTAGTAGGCAGAAATTGAAATACTGATGTGCTTCTTCACAGGGGCCAAAGAAGAAATATAAATCCTGAAGAAAAATAAATGAATTGACTTTAGAAGCCTGTGGGATTGGTCCCCCCTTGGTGCAAGGATACCATACTTTCCAGGAGAGTAAGCTTTGAGAAGCAAAACATTTGCACCCAACTTTGTTCCAGGATGAAAGAAGAGGAATATAGAGTAATGAGTAATCCTGGCAGGACTCTGACAAGCATTAGAAACACTGACCCTCAGGAAAGGCTTCTCCCATTCAGCAGATCCTATACTGGTTTGCATAAGGGTTGTATTCCTTCCATATCTCACTTGTATTAAACCCTGAGTGTGACACAAACAATAGGGATTTTGTTTAGTTTTGTTTTCACTGTATATCTACATACATATTATTTTTCAAAAATATTCATATTCAGGTGTAGCATGTCTCACAATCTCTCCTCACACCTGTAGGTGACCTATACACATGGTGTATCATGGCAGGAAGAGTAACTTGGCTACTTGGGTGAGCAAGTAATCACTAACTATTACCTTTTCAGTAAGATGGAAAATTAGGCCTTACCATCTACCCTGACACAGCATCCTAAGGCCCCTTGGGCCTTATCATGTGCCCTGACACTAAACCTTTCAAAACCTCAAGCCCTACCCTACGCATGCACTCTAAGGACCCCTGGGCTTACCACCTCCCCTGCCTCTGAACCCTTAGGCCTTAATATTTGCCCTGAAGCTAGGCTCCTTTTCATATTTTTGTCTCTCTTGTTTAGACTGAGAGCTCCTTGGGAGTAGAAGTTGTCTCATTTCTATATTTCTATACCCAATACTTAATAAAACACTTAGCACTCAATAAATGCTTTCATTCATTCATGTATATGAACATAAACTGGGTAATACAGATCTACTATGAATATACACACACACACATATCTATGTGCAGATACACATTTGCTATGTTTATGGAACAAATGCTTAAACACAACAGGCAGTCTCTTATAGTAGGTAGAAATTGAAATACCGACGTGCTTCTTCACAGGTGCCAAAGAAGAAACAACAATCCTGAAGAAAAACAAATGAATCGACTTTAGAAGCCTGTGGGATTGGTCCCCCCTTGGCGCTTGCTCATACCATGTGACTATGAAGATCAACTCATCTTTTTTTCCACTCATGTTTCTCTGATGATATTGTTTCCTCCAGTTATCCTCTGAAATTCCTTATTTATTATATATTTTTCTCATGCCAACTATGAACCTCCCTATTACACTCTATGTGATATTCATTTTAATATATATGTATATATATATATATATATAATCATAATTATTATTACATGTAGATATGTCTATAGGGAGTCAACTTCAGAATCAAAAAGACCTGAATTCAATCTTGCCCGTCAGGTACTGGCTATGAGACTTTGGGCAAGTTACTTAAACTCTCAGTAACCCAGGAAACCCTCTAAGACTGTAAATTAAAGAGAAGGTGCTGATCTACCTTAGTAGAGAGAGAATCCTCACCGAGTTTTCCATGCATCATTGAGATCAAAAGTCTGAACCCATAACATGTATATACATTCAAGTATATACATATACATATATATAACTATACACATATGGTTCATGTGTATATATGGATACAGGTATAGTATATTGTACATACACATGCATATGGACATATGTGTGATATAATACATGTCAGTCAGTGTTTATATATGAACATTTGATCCATATCTGTGATATTATTGGTTTAGAGAACTCCTGATGGAGAACTGTGCTCACTCATCAGTTAATAAACTTTCATAAATAGCCTACTGTGTGCTGAGCACTATGCTTAGGTACTAGGAAGATGAAGACAAAAAAAATAAACAATATGTAGTAAAGGAACTGAAATTTTATCTGGAAGAAAACATGTCATTGTATACACATACCAAGTATATACAAAATATTCACAAGGTAAATAAAAGGTGATTTGAGGGATATAGGAAATGGAGAATCATGTAGAAAGTGCCATTTTCATTGAGTGTTGAATGAGAAAAAAGAATTCTATAAGGCAGAAATGAAGAGGGAGTTCATCCCAGATCTGAGAAAAAAGGGCAGTACAAAGGCACAGAAATGGGAAGTGGGGAATCCTGAAAAAGGAGAATCCAGAAGGGCATTTTGCCTGGATCACAGAATGTGAAAGGCAAGTGCTTTATAAATCTGTCTCTTTCTCTCTCTCTCTCTCTCTCATATTTGTGTACATGGGTATGGATATCTATTCATCATCTATCTATATAGAATGGAAAAATAGAATTGGGTGTGGTTATGAATGACTTTAAGGACAGAGAACTTTACATATTGTCTGGAGGTAATAATGAGTCACTGGACTTTACTGAGGAGGGAAGAGAAAAATCAGATTAAATGAGTTTGAGCATAGTGACCTACTGAAATAGCCTAGGAATAAGGTCATGTATTAATAAAGAGAAAGGGACAGGTGTGAGATTGTGAATCTTTTGTCAAATATTTTTGATTCTACCTCCACAACAGGATTTGACAAGTGATTTGGATTTGGGAATTGAAGGAGGGGGAGGTTTGAAACATAATGCCAAACTTGTGAAGAGTTTGTACTCCATGGTCTATTTTATAGAATAGGCATCTTCTGATGGCCCACCATAACATGGGCATGGCCTTCAGTTGTCAAAATTTCTACAACCAACCAATCAAGAAGCATTTATTAAGTGCTTACTATGAGCCAGATAAATTGAATTATTGAATTGTGCTTCATTTGTATCCCACCCAGCACCAAGTCTGCTGAGCTTAGATTGATCTGATCTGCCCCAGTTGGACTCTGATATCATGATATCATTTTGGCCCTCTTGGAATAGGAGGGACCACAACAAGCACCTTGAAGAGTTGCAACACAGAATCATAGAATGCCAGAGCAGAGAATCCTTCAAATCATAGCTCATACAATGCCAGAGCTCCAAGGGACTTTAGAAGTCTACAACGTGTCAAAGTTGGATGGGGTCCTAAAGGATCAACTAGTGCAACCTCCACAATGAAAAAAGAAAAGCCAGGGTAACAGAACTGAAGGCAAGAGTGGTGATCTCCCTATCACCCTTCATGCTCCTTGCCAAAGATGAAGTTAAAATTCTGAGTTTTCCCCTGTCACTGCCACTGCCATTTGAATGGAGACACACAGACCTTTTCCCTCTGCAGGAAGCATGCTGCTCATTAACACATATCAGCCAGACCTACCAGTAATCACACTAATGACTGGATCGCACTTACTTCCTTGGCTCCCTTGGAGACCCAGCTGGCTAACTTTCCCTTCCTCACCTACAGGAGATGTAGAAGGCCCAAATCCTAAGCCACATTGTTCCAAAACCATCCAGGGAAGTGTTTTCCTCAAGTAAAACACCCTGCATGTCATTACTACTGTCCCAGATAAATACATGCAACACTGACAGTGATCTATAAAACTAACACATGCATACTTGATCTGTATAAACAGTGCATATAATATGACATTTCCTTTCAAAACTCCCTCACCCATAGGAAATTCAAATGAGGGACCACACTATCCCTGGCCTAGAGACTAATGAGGGTATCATAAATAATTGATTAAAGCAAGACCAAACCTCAGGTTTTTGCTTCACAAAATTTTCAGAGAAAATAACGCAAAGATTCCCTGAATTTCATGGGGTCTTTTTTTTTCCTATTTGCAGGAAACTCTGGCCTGCCTCTTGCTGAATTTCTAGCAGTATCCTCTCCTGCTTTGAACTGGCTGCTCAGCTACTCAGCTCTGGGATCTGCTGAAGATATTTATATACTTTCCTGTTTCTCAAATGACTTCTTGCTGGTGTACTCCCAGATTGAGGGTCATAGAATTTTAAGTAGGAAGGGACCTTAGAGAATATCTGTTCCAGTTCTCTTATTTAACTGATGGTAAATTGAGACCAAGAGACATCGAGTGACTTGACCAGGTGCTTTGACTGGACAGCCAATGAAAGCAAATTACCAAGAATAAAAGTCAAAAGACTTGAGTTCAACATAGTCTTACCACTTTATAGCTGGGTCACTTTGATCAAGTGACTTCCACCATCCAAATCTATTTTTCTCCAATTCCAAAATTAGTGGAATCCCTGTCCTTTCTATCTCACAGGATTAGTGTGAGGTTCAAATGAAACAAAGCACTTTGATACAGAGGGAACACACTGACTTTAGGGTGAGAGTAGCTGGGTTGAAGTTTCGACTCTGGCTCTGCACAACTGGAAAAATCACTTCCATTCGCTTCACCTCAATTTCTTCACCTGAAAAATGCAAGACAGAGGAAAAGGTAGGAAAAAACATATAGAAAGTTAGGTGGGATTCAAATTGTCAAGGTCCTTGAATGTCAGACTAGAGAATTTATAGTTTATCCTACAGGCATTAGAAAAAGATAGAAGATATTTTGCTAAGGAAGTGAAAAGTTTTTAGACCCTATTTCCTTACCTCTTTGACTTATGGGGAGGATGAAATGAGATCATGGATTTGAAAGCATCCTGTAAGTAGTAAAGTAACATAGGAATGCATGGGATTCTTTTTAATTGTAACTTCTTGGTCTGTAAATAGGGAAGTGATAAACACACAGAATGTCTTATTGCTTTCTCTTGTGAGAGGTCCAAAAAGAAAATTGTCCTTAATTTGTGAAATATCTTACTCTAGACTCTATGAATAGGTAAAAATAGGCAGCTGCTTACACAACATAAATTGGTGCCTGGAGAAAGTGTCCTCCTCCTAACCAACAATTCTCTGTCCTGCCTGATAGGTCACTTTGGTACAGGAGAGTTGGGATGAAGAGCCATGGAACCACAGAGAGATAGCAATTAACAAAACATTGTTACATTCATAAGGCAAGAAGAGGAGGTGTCGAAAGGGAAGAGTCATTATGTAGACTTCATTGGGCCCTTTGTAGAAAGCAACACTTAGCAGGGTGGCTTCTTGATATGGACGCATACAAGGGGTTTTAAACACTGGTCAAAGGGCCCAGAGCTCCTCAGGCCTCAAATTTCTTATATAGAGCTCTACACAAAGAGCTGCCTGGCACCAGTAAGAGACTGCCCTATCATTCATAGAGGAAAATAGTCTGGCCCAGGGAAACGAGGATTTCCTCTAAATTGCCTAGTTAGGAGTGAGGGATAAAGGGCAAGGAAATAGAGAGATTAACTCTAACTGTGCCAGTCAGCAAGAAGGTGGTAGTGGAGGTAAATGTCCAGTCTCTGAAATTGTTAGCCTTGGTATATCTACATATTGAGGAAAAGGGGGCACAAACCACTCAAAGTCCACAGTTGCAGTGAGAATCTTTCTGCCATGAGTACCATTTCATAAGTACAGGGGGCCCATGTTGAGATGTAAACACTCAGTCACAGAATTGTCAGAGTCGGAAGAGACAATCCAACACAAACATAGTTATACTCAACTCTACAATATCTACAAAAGTGGCCATTTAAACACTCAAAATTCCTCAAAATTCTCATGGCTTTCAAATTACCTTCATCACTTGCTCCAAAAGGCTTCTTTTCTCCCTTTCAAGGGAGTACCAAGATAAAATAGCATAGGGATATGGACTGGGCTCACAATTTAATTGGCACAGGGAAATCCTTGATAAGAAAACCCCCTACACAAATGCAGGCCAGCACCTTTTCTGCAACTTATAGGTGTGTTTTTTTTTTCCTTTCTAAAATTTTATTTATTTATTTTAGTTTTCAACATTGACTTTTATAAGATTTTGAGTACTAAATCCCCTCCCTTTCTTCCTCTTTCCCTAAGACAGTATGCAATCTGATATAGACTATACATGTACAATCATATTAACCATATTTCCACATCAGTCATGTTGTGAAAGAAGAATCAGAACAAAAGGGGAAAGCCATGAGAAAGAAAAATAACAAAAAGAGAAAATAGGCTGCTTCCATCTGCATTCAGACTCTATAGTTCTTTCTCTGGATACAGATAACAATTTCCATTATGAGTCTTTTGGAATTGACTTAGATCACTGCATTGCTGAAAAGAGCTAAGTCTATCAAAGTCGGTTATTACACAATGTGACTGTTACTGTGTACAGTGTTCTAGTTCTGCTCAGTTCATTCAGCATCAGTTCATGCAAGTCTTTCCAGATTTTTCTGAAATCTGCCTGTTTGTCATTTCTTATGAAAACATTATATTCATAGGCTATTATATTCATTATATTCCATTATATTCATATGCCACAATTTATTCAGCCTTTCCCTAATTGATGGGCATCCCCTCAATTTCCAATTCTTGACCACCACAAAAAGATATGCTATAAATATTTTTGTACATGTGGGTCCTTTTCACAGCTGTATGATTTCTTTGGGATACTAGAGGTATTGCTGGATCAGGGGGGATGCACAGTTATATGGCCCATTGGGTACAATGCAACTTATAACTTTAGAGAGTTAACTGGACCCCTGAGAGGTTAGATGACTTGCCCAAGGTCACATAGTTTGCATGTATCTGAGGCAAGCCTTGAAATTTCTTAAGCCACAGAAGCTTCAACTGTTGATAAATATGCAGGAAGATATTTATGAGCAGAGGAGCTCCTTCGTTCCTCAAAGGCATCATTCCTCATCCCTGAAAACAAATTAACTAAGGAAAGAGACAGAGACAGAAAGAGATAGATATATTCATAAATGAATGGACAGATAGATAGTTAGTCAGACAGAAAAATATATATATATATATATATATATATATATATATATATATATATATATATATATATATATATATATATATATTTAAGTGCTTACTAAGTCCTAGACATAACACAAACCATTGTTAATTACTAGCCAAAATTTAAAAAGTTCCTGACCTCAAGGAGGTTATATTCTACTGGGAAAATAAGACATATACAAGAGAATTAGAAGGTAACTAAATAAAAGGGGTGAGGTACCTCTATTCAGACAAAGTAGAAAAGTTGTCCAGAGAGTCAGGCAGAGCTGAGTTAGAAGTGAGCATGTCTTATGTGGTATTTCCTCAAATGAAGTTTCAAGAAGGAGCTCAAGGCCAAGTAGAGGAAATAGAATTCATAGCATCAGTACTGGACCTGAATGGCAACACATCCCCAGTGTGTACCTTTGCAAGTGACCTTTGGTGGTCTTTCTCTTATACATCCCAGTGCAGTGGGTTGGGAATACAAATAGGCTGAAACCTAGGAGGATCATCTAGTCCAACCTTTTCATTTTACAGATAAAGAAACTGAAAGCCAAAAATGTTAAGTGATTGAAACCTGCTCATATAGTTAATAAATGGCAGAACTGGAGATAGAGTCCATCCATCCATGTTGCACTACTCAGATCTTTGTTGCAGTCATCTATGGATTTCTAAGTCATTTTCCCTTTTTGCTCAAGGAGTTCATAAATTTAGAGATTCCTAATTCCAACCCTTTCTCTCATATTCAGGGATTTCCATATGCACATAGATGATCTCTCAGACATGCTGACCTCCACATGAAATAGGTCCATGACCTATCTCTTCATAATGATATAACTCAGTTATAGTCTTACTCTAGAGCTTATGATTTAACTATGCTACTTCTATGACATACTTTGAAGGATGAGTTACTGTGGATGTCCTTTAAGTTGGTAAATATCACAGCTCAACATGCCTTTTCACTCTATGTGGCTTCCTATTCATGTCCTCCCCTAAATCTTCAAAAAGGTTTCACTCTACTTGCTAAAGACCTTCCTCTTGATGTTGCTTGTACGTCAATGAAGCAATGGGCCATTCATCAGATATCCCTTACATTTCCCATGCAATCAGTTCACTATCTTCTCTAGTAATCCATTTTCTCTGATGATGATGTCATTTTTGCTGCTTCTCGTGCACAATTTATCATTGGTAATATGTTCTGCCCAACACATTATCATCATGAATATTTCCATTGTCTTTTGAGACACCCAAAACTTTAATACTTTGGAGATGATGGTAATATTCTACGGTTTACAGCCACACAAAATAAGTGAAAGAATATTTATGTTTTAAAAAAAAAAATGGGCATTTGCCTAAGGAAAAAAAAAATAAAACAATTAAAAGGACTCCCCAGTTTCTCAAAGGCAACCCAGGTCCTTCGCCTCCTCCAGCTTAATTCTAGGACCTGCTAGCTGCCCAAACATAATGTTTGAGCAATGAAAAAGCATTACTCTATGGACCATTCATTGCAATGAACATTATAGTCTAGGCAGTAAACATTCTTCATCCATTTGGTTTTGGTTTCGTTAGTTTTTCTAAATAGAGGAAGCTTTTTGGTAATTATGAGTCTCATTTAGGAGGTTCTGAAGTATTCTGGTGCCCAACAGTTAGAAGAATATCATCCATAAGCCTGAATATCCGGAGAAACTCACAGTCTGTAATCCATTTGGACGTTGTTTGGGATATTCTCCATAACAATGGAAAATACACAATATGAGCAAAACTCTGCTCGATTTATGCTTCATTTGACACTGTTAATTAGAGGGCAAGAGAACAAAGTAATAATCTCTGTTGCATTAAGGAATTTAATATGATTTTGGTATATTCGTGAGATTGTTGTGGAGAAATCCATACGGTAGCATTTTGTTCTATCAAATGAAATGTGTTTTCATGGTCAAAAAACCATCATAGTGTGATCTTCTATTTTCTGTACCTTTCAGTGAATTCTGTAACTGTAAAAATATAGTCTGTTATAGAATATCATTTGAGAAATCTGGCCTCTTGCTTATTCATACTTTCATCAAGGATGCTCTCAGTGTGTGTACCTAGGTCATTATCATTTAAATATTCTCTATGGATAGGAAAGTAGACATATACATTAGCTGATATATATATATATATATATTGATATATATAGATATATATATACATATATATATCTATATATATCCTGTATCTTTATTTTGTCTGCTCTAGTATCTCACAATCTTTTTAATTTTGTATTCTTTTTCTACTTCATCATGTAACTGG
>CM053585.1:321172112-321197744 GCA_028646515.1 Pseudochirops corinnae | reverse complement strand
CACAATCTTTTTAATTTTGTATTCTTTTTCTACTTCATCATGTAACTGGAGATTGATACATCCAAAAAAAAGAAATGTTTCACTCTTATTGATGGAGAAAAAAGTTTGCTATGGAAAACTTCACAGATTTTTTTTCGTGTTTTTGACTATTCATTTCCTTCATTCTAGTTTCTTTTTCTTTTTTAATTTTTTTTTATTATCAATTTAACTAACACCAAGTAGAATGAACATTTTCATATTCAAAGCAGAATAAAAAGAATGCATGTATGTGTGGATGCAATTCTCTACCATGGGGCAGTTTGCTTCTCTTTTAGAATATACTTCAGTTTCAGCAACATAATTTTCAAACCTGTCCTTGTAGTCTGTGAATTGATCTACCTCTTCTCTTCTGTTTATTTGAAAAAAGGAAAAGTATCTTATTTTTGTATCTTCCTTCTTGTATTTTTTCATTTTGGTAACCTTATTGCTCCCACCTATCCCCAATCTCACTCATCACCAATTGAAAGAAAGAGTGAAACTTGTAGTAAATATGCTTAGTCAAGGAAAATAATTCAGAACATTGGTTGAGTCTGGAAATACATTTTATTCTGTATCTTTGTTTCGTCACTTCACTGTCAGAGGGGTGGGTAGCATGATTCCTTTTTGATCCTTTATAATCATGGTTGACCATTGCATTCATCAGATCATCAAGATTTGTTTTCTACATTTAGTTTTGCCTAAAACCATCCTTTCTCAAAAATTACTCATTTTTCTTGATAGCATCCTTCTAGTCACTAAGGTTCTCCACCTTGACTCATTCTTTTCACATTTCTCTTACATACAATGAATTACCAAGTTCTATCAATCCTGCTTCTACATCTCTGGCATCCATCACCACTCTGCTAACATAACTAAAACCCTAGTTCAAGCCCTCATCCTATCTTACGTGGACTATCACTATAGTGATCAAACTCTGTGATTCAAATTTCTCCATTCTCCATTCTTTCCTCTGCACATCTGCCAAAATTACCTTTCTAAAGTCTGATTAAGCCACTATTCTGGTCAAAAGTCTTCTGTGGCTTCCAATTAACTCTAGGATCTAGAATTATACTAGTCCTTTTGAAGAAGTTGACATTGCACAAAGTCTAACTGGCTAACTCTGACATTCAAAATCCATCCTTCAGTATAAGTGCTTTCACATAGGGTAATCTTCCATGCCTGATGTATGCTCCTTCATCTAGTTCTCTAATAATCCCTGTCTTCTTTCTAAGCTTAGTTCAAGTATCACCTCTTCCATGAAGCCTTCCTTGATTTTCCCCAGTTATTATTAATCCTTGCAGGTAACCTTATATCATACTTATTTGTGTGCTTATGTTTCCCCAGCAGAATAAAAACTGCTTGAAGGCTGATCCTGCTTCATTTTTTATTTATGTATAGCCAGTGCCTGGGCTGCACCAAAGTCGGTGCTTAGTAAATATTTGTTGAGTTTCAGTTGGTAATGATAAAAATGAAATTATTTTCTCCCTCAAGGAAGCTGATTAAGTATTTTACTAAAGGGGCAAGGGACAGTGGGGAATAATTTGCTCCCTTCTTCTAGCTCTTACTTTGCGAGTTTTATTGGTTTCCTTTGTTAAAGTATGTGGCACTTTTTAAAAAATGGATTTTTCTTCAGCACACATATTTGATTATTTAGCGATTCTAAAGTTGTGGTGCCATGGAGACAAATCCTGAAATTGGGATCTACTAAAGACTCTGGAAACCCTCAAGCTAAGGTTTTGAAAGACTGTGTTTTTCTTCTTTCTTAAAGCAACTATTTTCAGTACCCAGACAATATCAGACATGAATCCTCAACAGTATCTGAAGTAAGGTGTCTTGCTTTGTGGCCCAAAGATCCTAAACTGAACATTGTTCTCCTCGCTCTCTCCACTGACTTCTGATAGCACTGAGAGATTATAACATTTTCATGGCACTTACCACGGACTGCTTGGCTTTTCTAGTTATATCTTTGTTTCCTATCCCTTTGCTAAGTAATCATTTGCTTGGGAAAAGTATAGTAAGGACTTAGTGTTCATCTCCCTTCAATGACCATCCAAGTATGCACTACTGTGCCCCTGCTCACAATAACAAATGCCAGATCTATTATTACTACCAAAAAAAATGCCATTTATGTGACTATGATGTGTGCTATGAGCAGAGCTATGGATGACAAAAAGTTTAGATAGCACGTAATCTCTTACTTCATGATGCTCCTAATTTATTAGCATGATAAGATGTAACAAAAGATAATTAGAATTCATGCTAATATATAAATACATTAGGATATCACAAAACAAAGTGATGTGTGAGGTCTGAGTGGGGAAGGTCATTGCTCCTTGGAGAACTTAGGAAAGATCCAAAAATAAGGTCATGTTTGAGTAAGGCTTTGCTGAAAAGGATGGATGGAATAATGAATGAGTGAATGAATGAATGAGTGAATGAATGAATAAAAGCACATTTAAGTGCTTACTATGCTTGAAACACTATACTAAGTGTTAGAGATGCAAATAGAAAAAGCAAGACAATCCTTGCTTACTCATTAATTGGAGGAGACAACTCATAAAAGCAAGTTCAGACTCTATATATTAGGAAAACTCCAGAAGTCCTAAGTGTTCAGTGTTAGAACAAACTGTAGGACGTAGAGATCCTTGGGTTGCATGTGCCTGTATGAGCAGATGATAAGACTTAAAGGCAGCGCAAATGGTAAGGTCTGGATGATGTGATTCAATAAGATAATTATAAAGTGACACCTGGGAGCAGAGAATTGTGATTATGAGATCATGAATACAAAGTTTAGATAATAGAAATCCTTATCCTCCAAGTCTGTATAGCCTAGTGGGGCACCTGATGCATAGATGAGCAATTATCAAGCAAAATTACTTTTGAAAAAAGAGAGAGGTGTCAAACAAGTTACTATTTGGCATCTGCACAGCAAGAAGAGTGGAACAAGTTGGACTTGAGTCAAGAGGACCTGAGTCCAAAATTTGGCTCGGCCACTAATGAGTCACAGGCAACTTATACAACATTTCTGGGCTTAGTTTACTCATTCTAATAGAAAGGAGTTATGCTAGATGGCCCTTTCCAGCTCTAAATTCTATGTCCTTATAGATACGAAATAGCAATCCCACAGGTAAAGTGGTGGAGACATACATGCACCTTCTGTAATCATTATATGATATACTGAGGTGGCCAGGGCCCCATCACCTTTCCAAAGACGAACTTGATTAAACCTTAGATCTCAAAAGGAAAGGTTCCAGATGTTGTACTTCTAACACTAAGCACGAGTTTATTACCAGAAAACTTGTGGACCTATATCTACAAAAATAGGTCTGCTCTCTGGTATAGAAGCATGGTTAGAGGAAAATGATACTATCTCCAGCATTTAACATTAGTTAGATCATTCCACCTTTCAAATTGGGTAGGAAAAAATTGATCGGGGTCAGATCACAAATGGTCTTGAATGCCAAGGTTAGACTTTATTCTGCAGGAAATGGGTAATAGATAGTCATGGAAGACTTTTGAATAGACAAAGAAGCAGGGGACCACTTAGAAATATTTTGATGTAACTGACATCCAAGTGAAAAAAAGTCAACCTACCTTCTATCAAACATTAGCAAAAAATAGTGGAATAATAGAGGCTAAGAACAAACAAGGCCACCTGGTTTCATAAAGAGTCTGATCTTGGAATTGGAGGACCTGGTTTCAAATGCTAAGCAGACATTTACAAACTATGCCACAGTGCAATTCATTTCATGCCCCTAAACCTCAGCATTATCATTAATAAAATCAGTACAACAAAACTGGGACTACCCACCTCAAAGAATCAGATGAGGAAAGGGTTGTTTTGGTTTTTTTTAATGTTAAAGATCCATAGAAATGAGAATGAATTAATGAGATGTGGATGGAGCTGGGAATTGGCAGAATCATTCTGGGAAACAATCAGGAATTTTGCAAGTGAAATGTCTAAAATTTCTATATCCCAGAGATTCCCTTGCTAATTAGGCATCTATCCCAATGAGGTCATTAATAAAAAGAAAGTCTCAGTATCCACATATTTACAAGTCTTTCTGTAATGGTAAAAAGCTGAAAACAAAGTAGATGCCCATCAGTTGGGAAGATGCTAGATGAAGAATGGTACATTAATATTATGGAATATTGTTGTGCCAAAAAATGATGAATACAGAGAGAGAAACATGAACAGACTTACATTAACAAATGCAAAATGAAGTAAGCAGAGGTAAGAAAATAATAAACACAAGGACTACAACAAAGGAAATGAAAGTTGGAAAATTATAAAGAAAAATCTTGGTCTCAAAGAAGAGATATTTCAAGATAGTCCTTCCTCCCCTCCGCTTTACAGAGGGTGGGGATTGAGGTATCCAGGGATGCAGGACATTATCTTTATAACTTCAGGGGTTTTTCCCCATATTTAATCACTTTTGCTATTTTTTTTCTCCTCTTCCTCTTTTTTAAAAAAAGTTCTTTATTATAAGGCATAACTCCCTGGGAGGAGTGGCAATAAGATGTAGTTGGAAATCTAGGTGACATAAGAACATAAATTTATCAATGAAAATCTCTTTTCAAAAAGAAATGAGCACTATTACTTTGAGGTGTGAATATAATCAGAAACTGAGTCAGATATTAAGCATCAGTTTATTTTTAGTACATAACACAGGCAGCAGCTAAACAGCTAATGATTTCAGGGAGTCATATTATTACTTCCTGTTTGCTTATCTTTTCTCTTTCTTTTCATGATAATCATCTATATTCTGGTTGCCTTTTTAAGAACATACTAAAAAACAGGAAAGGTTAGAAAGGACATTCAAAGAATTGCATATTTTTGCCTGACTTTTCTTGAGTTGACTCGGCACTTGCTTGTTTCTTATCTGATAGAAAGGAAGATAAAGATATTTTTTGAAAATTTTGCTGTGTTATCTTTTCCCATTCTCTCATCTAAACCCTGACCTCACATAATCCTAGCCTCTCCAAGAGCAGTAAAAGGGAAAAAGAAAACTCTTTCTCTAACCTCCAGGAAAACGCTTTGTTCTTCACTGATAGCAAAGCAGGTACCTTTTCACCCCCTTATGTAAATACTAATATCTCATATTTCTAAAGCATGTTAAACTCTCTTCAAAAGAACCTTGAAAAGTCAAGAGTGTAAGAATTATCATCCCTTTTTGTAGATGAGAAACTGATACACAGAGAAATTAATTGAGTTGGCTAAGATCACTGAGCCAATATGTCAGAACCCAGATGAGAATTCAGATCTACAGTCACCCTACATCCAATGTTCTTTCCATTACACATTTATATTATTCATGCACACCTATGTAAGAGGTAATGTGGTGCTTTGAAAAGAGCACTCAGCTTTATTTCTGGAGACCTGACTTGCTATGTAACCTTGAGCAACTTATTTAATTTCTTTATTTTTTAGTTTGTTATTCTGTAAAATGAAAGGCAGTCTGGCAGAGTGGAGATAGAACTACCTAACTTTGGAGCCAAGATGGTCTGTGTTCAGGTTCTACTTCTGACTCATCTGTCTGTCTATCTATTCAGTGTTTTCTGGACTATTCGATGCTTTGTGACCCCATTTGGGATTTTCTTGGCAGAGATACTAGAGTGGTTTGCCATTTCCTCCTCCAGTTCATTTTACCTATGAGAAACTGAGGAAAACAGGGTTAAGTGACTTGCCCAGGGTCACAGAGATAGTGTCTGAGGCTGGATTTGAACTCAGCAAGATGCATCTTCCTGATTCCAAGCCCGGTACTCTAATCCACTGAGTTACCTATATGCTCTTATCCTCTTTCTTTCTTTCTTTCTATCTATGTATCTATGTATCTATGTATCTATGTATCTATATATCTATCTATGTATCTATGTATCTATCTATCTATCTATCTATCTATCCATCTATCTACCTGTCTGTCTGTCTATCTATTTGTCTATCTGTCCATCTGTCTGTCTGTCTGCCTGTCTATATTTTATCTATCAGCACTAGCAGAAGCGTCATTATCAAACGTATCATCATAATCCACATCTTTGGTAAATTTGGTTGAGGAATGACTCTGTCTGAGAAACCATGGAGCATTTCTCATAAACATCTCCACATCACATATTTCGACACTTTCATGTGGATTAGTAAATATCTAGCCCCACCCCCAACACATGCAGTCTATGAGACTCTCCCAGTGTTGTAGGCAACTCAGTAAAATCATGATTTGGCAGAGGAGGTACCACTTTGCATTTGGAGAATTTCCTCATGCAGGAATTTACTCCATACCAATGGAATCACAGGTTCAGTCCCTGTTTCTAACTCTAAACCCTGTTTCTAGACTCTTAAGGCCAGATCTTGGGAACACCATAAAGGAGCTAATGAGAGTCCTCTCACCTTCTTTGTTCTTCTTTTCTTCCTCCTGTTGCCCTTTAGAGGCAACTAGGCGGTTTACTGGATAGAGTCTTGCACTTGGGATCAAGAAGACCTGAGTTCAAATCCAGCTTCAGACACTCACTAACTATGTGACCCTGAGCAAGTCACTCAACCTCCCTTAGCCTCATTTTCCTCATCCATAAAATGGGGATAATAATAGTGCCTAAAATCCAAAAACATTGCAAGGATAAAGTGAGACAAATCTTAGAACACTGTCTAAATGCTAGCTCTTATAGTTCTCTCTGCAGCTCTCCCAGTGTTTTGTCTGTTCACTGACTGCTCAGAGTCCCTCATTAAAGGTCTGTGTTCAAGCTATCATCCCAAATTCCAAGATCATTCCTTCCCTCTCAATCAGGTATGAATGGTGACAGCTGCCTTATTATACTGACTGCTCCAGATGTGTTTTCATTTTGTAAAAATGTTTATGATGGAATGTTAACATACGAAAAGACCTTAGCATCAGAACAAAGAACATCAGAGCTGAAAGATGACTTCAAATCATGAAGCATCAGAGCCAGGACTGATGGTAAATCTTCTGAAGGTCCTCAAATTATTGATCGCAAAGTATGTATCCAGAGAGATGGTATTGTGGGCCCAGATCTAAATCCAGCACCTTCATAGTTCAGTTTGATGTTGGAACAAAATGAGGCTCTCATAAGTCACTGAACATTGATCAAAAGAGGAGATTTACTTTGCCCTACCACAGCAAGGACAGAAGGACAGGTAGAATCCCTGCATACAGCCTCACTCATTTCCATCTGGAAACTACATTTGGTCAGTGGCATTGTGACTCTTGTGACCTCAAGTCCCAAGTCCCAGAGGTCCTGGTTACACCCAGATAGGACTTTTTTTTGCCTCTTGATGAGGAAATTACATGAAGGGAACCATCAGGGAAGTTGGTGCCCAGGATGTTGTATGGTTGTATAAGGGTTGTATGTGTATGGAGGAAGTTGCATCAGGGAAGCTAGGACCATTGGGGAAGGAAAATGCTGAAGGTGTCATAGATGGCTAAGTGGTACAGGGCCTGAAGTCAAGAAGATCTGAGTTCAAGTTAATCCTCAGGTACTTTCCAGCTATGTGACCTAGGCAAATCACTCTGTCTGCCTCAGTTTCTTCAATTGTAAAATGGGCAGGATAATAGTAGCACCTGCATCCCATTGTTGTGAGGATCAAATGAGATAATATTCCCAAAATACTTAGCACACTGATTAGTATACAGTAGGTGTTTAATAAAAACTTGTTTTATTTATTTCAAGTCCTTCTGCCTCCATCGAGGCCTTCTGCCTCCATCGAGGCCTTCTGCCTCCATCAAGGTCTTCTACCTCCTTCAGAGGCAGAACCAGGAACAAATGTCACATGATTCTCAATCCAAGGCTCATATGTAGTCAATATGTTTCCTCTCAAATTACAAAAAAAATACATATCTAGTGCTAGAATTTATTGTATTCATGAGTAGGAGTTAATAATAATTCACATGTATTTAAGACTTTTAGGTTTTACAAAGTGCTTCACATTTATTAATTCCTTTTTCCCCCTGACAATGACCCTGTGATAATCATTTATGCTTTTAAGGAAGATTTACCACAAAACAACTGTACCAAACCCTTATTAGATAAAAGGAGAAAGTATTTATTATGTGAAGACACTGCGATGAGTGCTGGGCGTATCAATATAAGAAAGCAAGAAAGCACCTGCCCTCAAGCAGCTTACACCCTAAGAGAAGACAATTTATCAAGGCGAGCCAGGGGAAAGGAGAATGGCTCTTTAAGATGGCATGGCATGAAAATAGCCAGGAAGAGGCACTGAGACCTGGTGTCTGGCAAGATAACACCTATTACAACTGGGCAGTTAGAAATGTCTTTTCATTCTGAACACAGGATTCATAGCCAGACAGGACTTTAGGGATCATCTATTCCAACCCCTTCATTTTGATGAAACAAAGGCCTAAGAAAGGAACATGCTGTTTATATACAGGTCGTGAATAGCAAGCTGGTACTCAAAGTCAGGTCCTCTGATTTCAAATCTGGTGCTTCTCCCTGGATACCATGCTGTCACTGATTTAAATGACCGTGTAAAAACCAATTCTCCTGCCTGCTAACTTCCAACTCCATGCCCTCCTCATGACAGGGACTAAATCTGTACAAGAAATGACAATTGGCTGTTCCAGATATTTCTCTAATATTTTTCAAGGCAGAGGGAAAGAAAAGGCAGGGGCATTATGTTGATTTTTAAATATAATTTTCCAGGAGTTTAGGAAGAATAAATTTTTCATTTTAAAAAGCCAGCGGGATCAGCGGGCAACTAAGTTCTGTTTTAGTTGAAAATCAGCAGGTGGGAATGTAAAGCCATATTTTTTTTTTCTAAACGGAACTGGAGCAGAAGCAAAGCTAACAAGTTGTAATCATGCAAGTTGTTTCTTTTATTTTAATGTATCATTAAAGAGTTACTTTTTAATGACTATATATGCACACAGATATATGTATATGCATGTGGAGAGTCCATGCGTGAATCATATACATTTACATGTATACTTCCAGAGTATAATAGTATAGAAGAGTTATTTATGTCCCCAGAGTCCTTATTTTGGAAAAGACAAAGGGAAAAATTCAAACTTTAGAAATATGTCAGTGGAAGTATTATATAGGTTAAGTGTCCAAGAGCAATGAGATCTCATAAATGAATATGACTAGGAGAAGTCTCCCCTAGTGAAGGGACATTCTTGTTTTATTCAATCAAGCATGTTCTTCTATCCCTAGTGCTTCCCATAGTATCTGACACCCAATAAGCTCTCAACAAATCCTCATTGATTTGACTGACTGTATTAAATGTCAGATCAGGAAAGAACCTTAGGAACACAGAGCATAGAATGTTAGTTACAACTGGAGAGGAACTTTAAAAACTATACAATTCAATCTCCTCATTTTGAAGATGAAGAAAATGAGGTGCAAAGAAGGCAAAAGTGGTTTGCAGAAGATTAAACGACTCAAGGCAGCATTGGGAATAAAATCCAGATGTGCAAAATGAATGCTTGGAAGTCAAGTCCGATTTTAAACACATTATCTTACAATACAGCTGTTTTGATTGTGATTTTTTTCACTACAACTCCAATAAATTTAACAATTGTTTCTTAAACTTCTACTATTGATCCAACCCTGCTCTAGACTCTGATGAAGAAAATGCAAAGATGAGGTATATGCATTTAAGGAGCCTGCCATTTTTATATAAAGCAAATTATTTTCCTTTGTAAAATGGAAAATTTGTTAATTGCATTTTTTTCTTGCTCATGATTTGTGATTCTATTTGGAGTAGGAGACTCCCAATAGGGCTTCTACTAATGCAGACAAGGTGATGGTCCTGAAATATGTAGTCTTTGATATCTTTCAGGGATACTAAGAGTTGAAGTGACTTGATCAAGGTCACACAGTAAGTATGTGTCAGAGTTGGTACTTGAACCCAGGTAATTATCCTGTCTCCCAAGTCAGCTCAACTACAATATACTGCCCCTGAATTTTCTCCCATTTTCTGCATTCCTCCTAAATCAATCTGCCACAATATGCTATCTCTCTAAATTTTCATAATAACTCCATCAATATATGGGAGAAATGTGAATAATAGAAGGAAAAAAATTGATCTGAATTCCTAGAAATTAAAAAGCAAGAATGCCAAAGTCTCCTAGAAAGTAAAAAAGGAACAATCCTATTTATGGCATAGTGATAACAGTCAGTCAAAAGAGTGTGGTTTTTAGTCCCATTCTAATAATAACTTCCTACATTACCTTAGACAAGTCTATTTCTCTTTTGGGATTTCAGTTTTCTTGTCTACAAAATAAGGGAGTTGAATACGATCATATTTAAGATTCCTTTCTAATATATTATACTATGTTCTATGATTCCAAGAATCCTTTCGTTCCAACATATGATTCCTTGAGTTGTTTATAATTAGGTCAGAAAAGTGACTTCCAAATACATATAAAGGATAATCTTTTTTGAATACAGGATCTCTAATCCTTACATTTTATTTCAAGTGTCAGTCACATCTCAGTTTTCAAACCCATTCAGTATATTTCTCCTAAAGTCAATCAAAACTTAATTCTCCCTTCAGGCCATTGGAGGGAAATGGACCTTGATAACATGAAATAGCAGATAAACCCTCCAAAATACTTTGTATTTGATTTTGGTTTGTATTATATGACCTTTTCCCCCAAGGAGCAGCATCTGCTTATGTACCTTTGGGGCACAGATAGCCTTCACGCCAAAAGTGTGAAGGGTGAGGGGCAATAGCAGTCTGGAACAAAACATTTTTAATTGCTATGAATAATGTGCAAAGTGTATCTCTGACACATGGGTAGTTGGGAGTTAGTGTGTCTGACTTTCAGCCAATATTGAGGACACGTTGGTTGAATTTAACATTGATCACTCGAGTCTCACAGGAGAACACAGGAAGAGTCCTTAAGTCCTGTATAATTAGACTAATACCTCCCATTCATCAAATGCTCTGCCTACATTATTTCATTTATTACTCATGAAAAGCCTGTGGTGCTATGATTAGCTACATTATGAAGAAAAGAAAACTGAGGTTCATAGAGGAGAAACTTACTTGACTATAGTCATACAGTTAACAACTTGTGGAGCTGGGCTTCAAGCCTTGTTCTAATGACAAGTACAGAGCATGTTCTACTACTATTTCATGTTGTTTCTATGCCAAGGTATCTGACTTCAGAAGATCTTTCTCTCCCTCTCCCTCTCCCCTCCTCCTCCCCCTAACCCCCTTTCTCTCTCTCGTTCTCTCTGTCTCTCTCTCTCTCTCTCTCTCTCTCTCTCTCTCTCTCACACTCTTTCTCTCTCTCTTGCTCTCTCTCCTCTTTTTCTCTCTCTTTCTCTCTCTCATAGTTTTTATAAATAAGATTGATTTCCAGTCTTTCTATTGCATTGAATCACCTTATAAATTAACCACAGGCTCATCCTTTCTTGTTTCTTGGTTTTCAAATTATTTCATCATATCCTAATTCTTCACCATTCAGTTTACTTCCTGAGTCTGCTTCATTCAAAGGACCATGCAGGATCCTAAACTTTGTATGGAAGGTACCTGAGCTGTCATATAACTCAACCCTCTCATTTTATAGGTTAGGAAATTAAGACCCAGAAAGGTAACTTGTCACCAAGAATTTACTTGCCCAAGGTCATACAAGCATTAAGTGACCAAACATGGATTTGAACCCAAGTCCTCTGACTCCAAATTCAGAGGCTTTTTCCCCCCCAATGTACCAGGTGACTCCTAGACAAAAAAAGATAAAATATTAGAATAATGGAACTAAATCTCAGAAACCAATACAGATATCAAATCTTTTAAATGCCAAATAATAATAATAATAATAATAATAATAATAATAATAATAATAATACACTTCATTCAGCTACAGTCTATTTTAGGCAAAATAACGAAAGTCTAGTCTTCAAAGAAAATACTGTCTCATTCCTAATAGGCCTTACATATTCTGGACTTGGTCAGCGAGTCAGTAAGACCTGAGTTCAAATCCTACCACAGATACTCACTGGTTGTGTAACCCTGGGCAAGTCATTGGGCTGTCCAAGCCTCAGTTTACTCAGTCGTTAAAAAAAAGTGGGTGGCAGGAGGGAGATAATACTAGCACCTATTCCCAATGTTGTTGAATGGATCAAATGAGATAATCTATGTAGAGCACTTTGCAAGTGACAAAGTACTATATGAATTGTTGCTGTTATTAGAGATATTAATTTGTAAAATAAGGAGAATGGACTAGACAATGTCCAAAGGCCTCTCTCAGTTTTGAAATCCAATTCTAAGCATGGCTACACTGGTTGTGGCTTTTGTCAGGACACAACAGACTATGAGACAATACACTTAAATAAGTCCCTGAGTTGGCTTGGGTTCCCAGAAAAGGTAAAGTTAAGGAGTCAGAAAAATAAATCCTTTACGCTTGGAAAACAAAGAGACTTATTAGCTCATATATACATGAATATATTAGATAACCTCAAATAGCTCCATAGCTTCCCTGGAGTATCAGGGAGTTTGTTTCAATAGATACATTATTTACAAGATTAATCTCAGATAATCTCTATCTTTTATTCAAACCATCTTTGTCTCACTAGTGCCAGACCACAGGCATCCTAAGGCTAGAGGCTTCTTAGGACTAGCACATAAGGAATCATGGCCAAAACATGCAAGGATATCTATACAACACTCAAAGAGGGTAGATGAAAATGGAAAAAGAAATATAGGTTATTTGGAGTCAGTAAGGTGAAAAAAATGTATAAACTGCAGATTGAATGAACTGAACTAGTTCTTCTTGACCAAATGTAGGCAATACAAATGGAAATAAAACAGGAGAGATTAACAATAATGATATCATCATGAAAGGTTAAAACTAAGCCAACCTCCCAGAAGAAAATTCCCAGTAAAGAATTATAAGGGTTATTAAGTCAATGATTGGTACATAAAGAGGGAAATACCAGGAAACTCCTCAGTCTGGTCCAGAACTACACAAGAAGATATTCAGAAGCCTGTAGGAGGTCTGTGTAGGGAGAGACAGAGCTGAGGTCAGACCAACATTTGGAAAACGGGTTCTTGAAGTCAGCTAATTCTGGACTGTTGGAGTTACACCAAGAATCAAGGTCAGCTCCTGGTAAATTACTGCACAAGGAGACTTAGACAGTTCCAACCTGGGCAAAGTATGCAGGCCTCAAGGACCTCCAGCAGGCCCAAAGCCAGTCTGGTGTTCCACCGGGGATTCTCAAGGGAAATGGGTCATCATAGTACCTGAGCAGCCAACAAAAGGCACACTAAACAAAAGTCCCCACAGGAGACCTAACACTAATTTGATACTCATCATACAGATACACCATAAAATCAAGAAGATGGAGACAAAGAAGAGTCAGATGTGTGCCAGGACTCTCAAGGACTCCTGAAGCCAAAACAATATGCAATATGCAACTGGAGATTATTTGATAGCATCATTGAGGGACAAACAAACTTTCAATGTACTTGTGGAATCACAAGCACAAGGAGACAAAGACAGCCTTTGAATTGGACCACAAAGGAGATGGAGATAGAAGATGAGACCTGGTCCCAACTCTTAACTGGCTTGAACTCCTTATAATAGGCCATGGATGAGGAAGAAGTCAGGGAGAATTGGGAACAAGCTTGCTCTGTACAGATCTGTAACAAGAAAATGTGTTGTGACATCTAGGCTACAAGACCATTGGTCAGGGCAAGTGAGGACAATGGAAAGAACACTGAACTTGGATGTCAAACTTAGAGTCAAGGAACCCTAATGCAAACCCTAGCTTTGACAGTTACTTTCTATGTGGCCTCAAGAAAGTCATTTGTTTTTTTGGAGCTCAATTATCTCATTTGTAAAATGAGAATGTTAACTAGATGATCTCTATGATCCATTCTAGTTTTAAATCTATGATTCCATGAACCTATAAACCTATCCAGGACTGCGGAAAAGGGGCAGAGCTTAGCCCTAGAACAAAATCTTAATGCAGAAACTGAGTCTGGAAACATGAGGAAAGAGAGAACAAAAACTCCAAATGCAATAACGATGACAAAAATAAAAACAAAAAGTGAATAAAAAGAAAAGTGAATAATTCTACAATAAGGACAAATAGAGCTTTAGAATAAAGAACAAATTGAACAAAAAGACTCTGAGGGAAAAAAAAGTCAAAAATAAATTAGAACTCTTGAAGAGAAAAAAAATAGAAAGCAAATAACTTAGAAGAAGAGGTATAAAGTGACCCAAGTGGGGTACACCCTGAAAAACATGTTGGAGAAAACACAATTCAATAATTCAAAGGGATATCAAGAAATAATAGAACAAAGACTGAAATATTGGAAAACATGTAAGATATTAACCATCAAAAGCAACTTAACTGGAAAATAGGATGACATAATCTAAAAATCATTAGAATCCCTAAATACCATGACTAAACAAAAATTGTGGATACCAGCTATAAAATAAATAAATAAATAAAAAGAAAACTGTTGAGATCTCTTGGTGTCAAAAGGAAAAAGGAAAAAGAAGGAGTTCATCAGGGATCCCCTCCAATTAAATACATTCAGATATGTCATAGACAAAATCCCAGACTTTCAAATCACCTACAAAATACTAAAAAAAAAATCGGAAAAGACTTCAGATACCAAGGAATATCAGCCATGATGAAACAAGATTATTCTGATACTTCTCTTGAGAAAAGGAAATCTTATAATATGATATCCCAAAAGACAAAAGAAAAAAGTTTAAACCAATAATAACTTTTCTTATGAAATTCAATATGATTCTACATGGGAAAAAGTGAACTTTTAATTGCACAAATATTCAATCATAATTATTATCTTTGAAATGTAGCTCAGGAGACAAAAAAGAAACCTTAAAAAATAAAAGTATCTCAACAATTGAAAGGGTGTAAATAATGGTCACATACTTACATTCTGGTGGTGGTAGAATAGGCAAGCAGTATCTCAGAATCCAAAAATCATCAAGGTCTGTGACCAGTTTTTACAAAAAAAAAAGACAAATGTGGGCCTGGGAGGAGAAGGTATAGGAAGAGGAAGAGAAGGAGGAGGAGGAGGAGGAGGAGTATCATCGATTTTTTGTGTTTTACATACACAAAGGAGAGTGTAAGATTTCTTAGAAAAAAACAGAGATTCAGGACAGTTTTGTTGTTGTATTCAACTTAATAAAGTGTAGCAGCAAGCACCCTAGCATACCCAGGATGGCTGTTAGCACAGGTTCTTAGATCTACTTTTCTAAAGGAAAGCAAATCAAAAAGGGGTTAACAATCTTACTTTAATTAAACACAAATCATTTACCTAGTTCAGGAGGAAAAGTCAGCACCCTGAACTTCAGAGAACACAAACAAAAGTTACAAGCAGATAAAAATATAGACAGAGAAAATAACACAATTCAGCAGACTGACAGACAGGGCTTCTAGCTGTCTGACCATCACATACATACAGTTAGTCACCAGAGAGAGAAGCACCAACATCTGGATTTTCAAAGCCAGGAGGCTTAATGGCTGCCCAGAGTCTCATCTGGCCAAATCACACCACTCTCCCCAAAGTGAATCCCAAAGCAAAACATTGCCTTAGAGGTATATATAGCCTTCTTCACATTCAAAGAACATCATAACCTTCATGACTACAAAGTGACAAAAGTTGTGCCTCCTGAAAAACAAGCCTCTCACCACAGACTCCATGTGAGCACATTCAGCCTATTAGGGGGCAGAGTTTATTTTCAAATCAGGAAAAGTCCTTAAAATCAGCTAAGGCTATTAAGGAGCAGAGAAGATCTTCAAATTCCTATTACCATTGCTTAAGGACAAAGTAAGCATCCATCCCCACAGGTGTATGCTGGCAAATATTCAACAATAGCTCTCTGAGGGAAAAAAAAATGTATACACAATGCGCTTTTAAGTTTAATCTGCATTAATAACATTTTCTCTCTCTTTTTAAAGTCTAGAAATCAATGGAGCAATAAATAAAACCCTAACTTATAGCATTAGATGATTTCTAAGGTATAAATGCTCACATTGAATATTTAACAATCAGCTCTCAAGAGTTAGTACCAGTATTCCTCTGCCTATAGTTTCATTGGGAAAGGAAACTCCACATGGTACTGGGCATCACAAAGGACTTGGAAATAACTTCCTAGAAAAGCAGATCTCAAAGTTTTCTGTCTCACAACCCCTTTATACCCTTAAGAATTATTAAAGACCCATCCCTCCAAGACAAAGAACCTTTGTTTACATAGGTTATACTTATCAATATTTACCACATTAGAAATGAAAATGTCTTGGTATTTTCAAATAGTTTTGACCTCCAAGGTCCTCTAAAAGGGTGTCAGAGACTGTCAGGGGTCTCCAGACCACCCTTTGAGAACTATTGTCCTAGATAGATTATGGGGTTGTTTAATCTGCAAAAGAGAAAATTGGTGAGGGTCAGGGGATTGAGATGAGACCTGAAGGTGTTCTTAAAGTAGATGGATGGCTATCCATGTGGAAGAAGCACTAGATTTATTCTGCATGGCTACAAAGAATAGAAGAATAAGTAGAAAATGTTGAAAATTCAAATAAAATTTGATGTAAAAACAAAGCAAAGCAAAACAGAAAACCTCTACTTAACAATTAAAGATATGCAAAAGTAGAATAGGCTGCCTGGAGAGGTAGTAGGTTCCCTGTCATCAAAGGTTTTTAATGAAAAGTTGGAGAACCACTTGTCATTTATACTGAAAAATATAAAAGAAAGATTCATGGTCAGATATAAGTCAGATGAGGCAGCCTCTGAGGCTCTTTCCAATTCCAATATTCTGTGATTCTGGAATGGCTGTTAGCAAATCCATTAATTAGATGCCTGCTGATAGCTTTATTTCAAAGACTGCTATGTGATTTCCTGCAGGACAGCCTTGATGTGAAATTATTGAATGAAACTGAGGGCCAGCAGTGCAACTTTTGTCATTCAAATATACTGATGAAATTCAAGCAGATCATTTCTTGCTGAGAGGTAAGAGGTGACACTCCAGTGTCATGATCTGAACAGACCTTCATTCAAATAAACAAATGTTTACAATTGACGATAGAAGCAGAAATAGTTTAAAAAGCAACAGCAGCTGTCCAGAGTACCTAAACTGACTGGCTTAGTAATGAAGTTCATCACATTGAATTGTATTCTCAACCAACTTTGCTCACAAGGAACAATGCATGAAGGTTTGTGGTTGTAGTGTGTAAGAGTGTGTGTGTGTGTGTGTGTGTGTGTGTGATATAGGTATATATAGTATGTATACAGTAGAGAGTGTGTATATACCTTGTATAGATAATGATATATATCTATACTATATAATGAACACTACACGCACAAACACACACACACACACACACTAACCACAAACTTTCATACATTGTTCTTTTGTGGGCAGAGTTGGTTGAGAATATGTGTATGTATGCATGTATATATGTATGCATGTATGTAGATGTGGATTATTATGTAGATGTGTATATATGTTGTTATTGTTAGTCCTTCATTCTTGAAGAAGACCAATGAAATCAGGAAGGTGATGTCTTGACTTGCAAGTGAATTGGATTTAAGTGATCCAGGGTTGTGCAAAGTCACCAGCCTCATTCTCTTCTCCGGAGCTATCTGGGTCCTGTGACAAGACATAGATCAGGATGATTGGTGATGGCCCTGAACACAGTGGGAGACCTTGGCTCTTTTAAACTAATTTCTTTCCCAGGTCTCAATTTGTCTGAGGCAACACCCAATCAGTAATGAAGGCTAACTAAGAAATGAGAGGGGAAAAATTCTTATTTTATCTACTCAAAAAGAAAAAAAAATCAATCTGGGAGGGGAGGACACTCAGGATTTCTGGCTAGAACAGAAACAATTTCTATTTATATTCACATTGGGCCATCTTAAACCCAAACAAGGATCAAGTGAGTCTTGGGCTGGGATCTATTGTTGGCCAATCAGTGAAAGTCAGAGTGATTTGGGTATAAGGCATGATCAGGGAGCTCCAATTTAATCCCAATGGGCTTTATCAAAGCTTGTTTTTTTAGTGCTGTATTTCAAGAAATCATAAATGAAATTACATGAGGCAAAAGAGTTAAATGTCTCAGTTTTTAAAAAAATGATAGAATCAATAAGTAGGGAAGAGAAAATAATCTATCCCATAAATCCCAAGATATCTTGAGATGTTTCAGCAACCAAACTTATATTCCTTTGGGCAGAGCACCCACAGGTAAGGGTATTATTCCTCATGCAGACAGAGGGAAAGGAGGGAGAGGACAGAGGGAGGGAGAAGGTGAAGGGAAGGAAGGAAGGAAGGAAGGAAGGAAGGAAGGAAGGAAGGAAGGAAGGAAGGAATAAAGGAAGGAAGGAAGGAAAAATGAAAGCATTGACCAACTGGAACTGGTCAGCTGGGTCCCCAGTAGGTCAGTTACTACTACTCATAGATTGTTGCTAAGATACATATTTAATTTAAGGATTAACTTTAATGTTCATTTTATGGATTAAAAGAAGGCATACAATTACCTATAGATAATATCTGACACTATATGTCATACCCAAAGCAGAATTATGCTGTTTTCTAGACTCCATTTTGGAAATTTGGGGGAAATAAAGCTGGATGAAAGAGCTACTATCTGTTCCCCCTCTTCCTTTCTTCCCTCCCCTTATCCAGGGCACCCAGTTCCCATAGGATAGCCAAGTTGTAAGAGCCTCCCACTGAGTTATCATTCTTCTTTCTCTCTTACCTGGTCTGCCTGCCCTGAACCCAAATAACCTGCACCCTATGAGGTTTTGGGAAGAACCACGAGTGAGGATCCCTTCTCTTTTTCCCTCCCTTCTCCCCTGCCAATTCTAATTGTTAGCAAATGTTGATTGATTGATAGAAAATGTTGAACCAAAGTCTGCCTCTCTACATCATCTATTCCTTGCTCCCAGTTCTGCTTTTTATGAACAACCAAGTGTCTAAACCCACTTCTATATGGCCAACCTTTAAATACTTGAAGATGTCTATAATAAATTACAGATCTTTATCCTCATTCTCTACCCAAAGTATTTTCATCTGCAAAGTAAATATCCTCAATCTCTTCTACTCATCCTCTTTTGACATATTCTGCACTCCCTTTATTAGCATGATCACCATCCTCTGATCACACAATAAGTTGTCAAACTCCAAACATAACATTGAAAACTAGACCTAATCCTGTGGTCAAGCCTCAGTAGAGAGTAGTTAGTCTTTATTCTGGACACTAAGGCAAGTAGGTGATCCAGTGGATAGATTTTTCAGCATGGAGTCAGGATGACCTGCATTCAAATTCACCTTCAGACATTTACTAGCTTTGGGACCCAAGCAAGTCATTTAACCTGTTTGCCTCAGTTTCTTCATCTATAAAATGGAAATAATGATAGCTAGGCGGACCACCTTGGCACAAAAATGTAAGCTTCAGGTCTCTCCCAGTTTTAATACTCAAAGAATTTCATTTGGAAGATTCTCTTGATTCAATTTAGTCCTACCCAAACTATATGTGCTTATGTATGCATCATCTACCTCTACAGCATTCCTTACAAGCAACCCTCACAGGTCATAGCCATCTCTTCCCAGGGTCATTATGAGGATTAGATGAGATAGTATTTGTAAAGTGTTTAGCACAGTGTCTGACACGTAGTAAGGGCTATATAAATGTTAGTATTAATTAAATTAATTCAAATATTAGTATTCTTACTAATTTAGTCTAAAGTCTCCTTAGTTCCTTTGGCAATCATGTCAAACTGCTGGCATAGGGAGTTTTAAATCTACTAGAAAAATCCAATTTCTTTTTACAAAAATTCTTGTGCAGCCTCAGTTTCTCCACATTTTACATGATCAGATGATTGGTTGAGCTCATTAGGGCTTCACATCTTTCCCTGTGAATTTTCATCTTCTTAGATTTAGCCCACTGTTGTATCTCCTCTGGCTCATTTGGGATCATGATTCCTCTACTCAATGCATTATATGTCACTCCTTTGTGCCATCTTTAAATTGATAAGCACCTTATTTATGTTTTCAACGAAGTCATTAAAAAAAATGTTGAGCAATACAGGACCAAGGACAGACACTTCAATTTCCTAATTTCTAAAATGGAGGAAATAATGCACTATTTACTTCACTTGGTTATTGTGAGCAAACCATTTTAAAGACCATAAAGCTCTTTGGAACTGTGAGTTATTGATATTATGCTAGTAAGATATTGGAATACACTTTCACCTTGGTAACTAACTGGCAAGATATTAGTAAGTGAGAGAGAGTCAGAAGATTAAAAGCAACCTGGACCACAAGTATATAATTACATAACATTAAGAACTAGACAAGGCTTTAAAAGTAATATCATATAACCCCATCTTATACAGGTGAGAAAGCCAAGGCCCATGGAGCAGCAGCAACTTATCCAGAGTCATACTCATAGTAAGTAAAGAAGCTAGAATTCAAATACAGATCTGATTCCATATGCAGGACTTCTGTTAATTACATCATGAGCAACTGCACAGTCAATTAAGTGTTCACTTTTGGATGTATCCCTATGATGCTGACCAATAATGTGACATCTGTGAAGATCTGTTAAGAATATTGGACACCACAGGACTTCTGATTGCATTCTGTGTATTATTCCACAATCCACAGGATGAACAGAAAACTTATATTCAACAAAAAGAAAAAGAAAAAACACTGTTGAAACCACTATATGAATAGAGAACAAAAGCAGAGCTACATAAAATGTCTAGGGAAGCAGGTGTGCCTGCCTGATGATTTGCCATACAAAAACATGCTAAAGTGGCCATGTTGCAAGGATGTTACACAAATGATGGACTTCTCAACTTATTCCCAGGATTCAAGGGACCATGAATGACTGACTCTGAGGCCAAAACCTCAGGGAGATGGGCCAGCGGTTTGGTGGTTTGGATAGAAATGAGCATGAGATTGTCAGCTCTCTTATTTTGTGGATCTCTCTTCTTGTGGCATGCTGGAAGGATGGGTTCCAATGAATCAATGAATGAATGACTCTATCAATCAATTCACTTGACAACAGCTGTCCTCTGTTTACCAACATTAATTCAAGTTTTATTTTCAGCAGTGACATAAACTGCAGAAAGAAAATAATAATAACGTAAATGCATACACCATTTCATGATTGATAAAACACCTTCCTTTCAACCCTTTAAGGAAAGCAATGCAAGCAAGAGGTCAAAAGAGTTACGTTAATGGAAAAAAGCAAAAATCTTTCATGACAAGGAATCATGGTATGATGGAAATAAAATTGTTCTTGGAGTCAGAACACCTGAGTCTAAGTCCCAGGTTTGTCTCTTACTACCGTATAACCATGAGTAAGAGCAAATGAGACACTATAAAGAGCTTTTTGAACCTTTAAAGTGTTATACAAATATCAGCTATTGTAAGAGACAGTGAGAGTTAGGGATGGTGGCTAGAGATCCGGTCTTGGAACCAGAAAGACCTGCATCCTTACTTCTGATCTATCCTAGGCAAACCACTTAAGCTTTTAGGATTCCAGGCAACTCTAAGCCTAGAAGTTGTAAGCAAGATGTTAAACTGCATTGATAAAGAAAATTTCCTCACCCAGGAGTTCCCTATGCCAATAAGATCACAGGTCCAATCCTTATTCCCTATTCCCTGCCATGACTATTGTTATTTAAAATTTGAAATCCTCAGTTCCTTCATCTGCAAAATGAAAGTTAGAAAAGAGGATCTCAAACTTTTTTTTCCAGCTTTGAAATTCAGTGATCTTGTAAAATTTAGCACCTTCAGGGCATAGCAACCCCATAAATTGTATCTCCTAAACTATCCTTGCAGATAAACTGATGGAAAACACACAAAATCAAAGAAATAAGTTCCATTACAGCTTAAAATTTTCCACAAAATAGGTGCTTAATAAATATTTTATTCATTAATTCAAATGTATGAATATTCTTAATTGACTGGTCTGCATTATTTCTAATCAAAGATTCATTGGAGAGCAGGTTCTTCCTATCCATCCTAACAGTTAGACTGCTGAGCTAAAAGTTAGGAAGCCCAAAGCCTATTTCTGCCATGTCTCCGTGTGACTATGGGGAGACATTCTTCATCTGAGGTGGCATCAGATTCACCTCTAAAATAAGAATGATGATAACTGTAGTACCTATTTGAGAGGATTTCAGTCAGGCTCCAGTTGTCCTGATCTATATCTTACCACAGGAACCAGATGGCTCAGGAGGAGAAAGTGAGGCTGGTAACCTAGCACAGCCCTGACTCACTTAAATCAATTTACTTGCCAGTCGTGGCATCACCTTCCTGACATCATGGTCCTCTTTGAGAATGAAGGACAAACAACAATGAGAAAAGATATGTTAAACTACTTTGCAAACTCCAAAGTGCTCTAAGACTGTCAGTCAGTCATTGGCATTCAATAAAGAAATAGATATGGGCTGTCCCAAAAATCTCCGTGCAATTTGAAGCCTTAAAAATGTCAAACTGCATGAAGGCTTTTGTAACAATCTATATCAAGTACCTATTAAGTGCCTAGCATAAGAGGAGATTGAGGAGGATGCAAAAAAGTAGAGGTCACATTCCCTGCCCTCAAGGAGCATATAAATATAGCAAAATCAAATGAAATAATATATGTAAAGTGTTTTGCAAGGTTAAAGCATTCCGTAAATATAAATGGTTATTGTTACATTATCAGTAGGATGTAAGAAAAAAACATATACACTATATACACTTACATCTCTGATATAATTTAGATTTTTATCACACAGGTAAGGGAGAATAAATAGTGAGGCCTGATGAGATATTTTCTTAGGAAGACTAAGAAAAGATTCATTGAGGAAGAAATACAATTTCTGAACTGAATCTTGAAGCAGAAGTTTTTCAACAAGGATTGTTAAGGGGAAAGGAGGAAATAATCATTTATATGATGTCTAATATGAGCAAGGCACCATATTAAGTACTTTTAAAAATATAATGTCATTTGATCCTCACAACTATGCTGCAAGGTAAATGCTATCATTATTTTACAGGTGAGGAAATTTAGGCAAACAAAATAAACGATTTGTTCAGGATATGCATCCAGTAAGCGTCTGAAGGCAGCTTTGAACTTTGATGTTCCTGACTCCAGGTCCAGCATTCTGTTGCTATGCCACCAGCAGCCTTGTGTAGGAGAGGAACCATCCACAGTAATGTGAATGCACAGAAATTAGAGAAGAGAATGAAATAAGGAAAGCATGTTGAGCAATCAGAGTTGACTGGAACATAGAATTATAGAAGGGGAAGTATGAAAAAAAACCTGGAAAATAAAGTTAGATGAGAACACAAAGGGTCTTTGTCAGAAGCACAAGATTGTATTTTATTTATCAGATGGAAACAGAATAACAATGCTTGATCCCATGACCTTATATTAGGAAGATTACTAACGCAAAGGTATGATGATTGAAGAGAGGAACAACTAATTAGGAAACCAACATCACCAGGGAAGAAGTAATGAGTGCCTGAACAAGCGTGAATGAAGATAAAAAGAATGTATGCAAAAGATATTGTGGAAATATTATCAAAGAAACTTGGGGTGACTGATTATGGAATTCAGGGATAGGAACATGTTAAGTTTGAGTTACCTAGAGGATATCCAAGAAGACATAGCCATCTAGTATTGATCATTTATAACTGTAGATTAGGAGAGATGTTAAATCTAGATATATAGATGAAGAGGTAGACTGGTTAGAGATGATACTTAAACCTATGGTAGATTATGATAGCATCAAGAAATTATTTATATTGGGAGAAGTGTCCTGGAAAGACACTTGGAGAATGTCTCAGAAGAGTGAGAAAAAGAATAATGCTGTCACAAAGGAGATTGAAGAAGGGTAAACACTTCAATGGAGGACAACCAAGAGAAAAGCCTTAATGTAATCCAAGGAAGGAGAGGGTTTTGTAGGAGGAGAGAATAGTTAATGGGATCAAATAGTTGGAGACCAATAAAGTAAGATGAAGACTGAGAAAAGACCATTGCATTCAGCAATTAGGAGATGGCTGGAAACCTTGAAGAAAGCCATTTCAGTTGAATGGTGGTGTCTGAGAGGTGTGTAGTAAAGAAGTAGAGGCCCTCAGTATTGATGATTTCTTCTAGTAATTTGACATTTGAAAGGAGGAAGCAGATAGGAATGGCTTGAAGTATATCTGCTATGATTCCTGAGAAATGCCTTTAAGTGATTGGAGATGAGGAGGTCTCTGGGGAATGGTTGCTACTTTGTAGATGCCAATGTTTCCCCTGAGTTCTGATGGGACATTTTTGATTTGGGTTTTGGTTTTGGTTCTCAACCCACAAATAAACACATTCTCTTGTTAGAACTTTGTGATCTGTGTGCTTACAAGGAGAGTCAGCAACAATGTGTGTAGGTAAAATACAGAAGGTCCTAGTTTTTCCTCATAGGATATGATGATACAAAGATGTGAGAAAACTTCTCAGTGTGTTCCCTGAACCCTTCCTGGGAGATCTTCATGTGCCAATTGGTCAAAAGTTTAAAAAAAATTACCCAGTGCTGTTTTCCAAGACATCCAGGCTAAGGCAATAATTAAGAACTATGTGTTGCATCAATTGCCCATGGCTGGGTAAAGCTAATATAATAAAAATGACAATTTTACCTAAATTAAATTATGTATTTAGTGCTATACCAATCAATCTACCCAAAAAATTGTTTTATAAAACTAGAAAAAATAGTAACAAAATTCATTTGGAAGAACAAAAATTCCAGAATATCAAGGTAATTAATGAAAAGAAATGCTAGGGAAGGTGGCCTAGCCATACCAGATTTTATTCTGTATTAGAAAGCAGCAGTCATCAAAACTGCTTGGTACTGGCTAAGGGATAGAGTAGTGGATCAATGGAATCAATTGGGTACAAAAGACTCAGTAGTCAATGATTATAGTTATATACTGTTTGATAAGCCCAAAGACCCCAGTTTCTGGGATAAGAACTCACTATTTGACAAAAACTGCTGGGAAAATTGGAATATAGTATGGCAGAAACTAGGGATAGACCATCATCTAACACTGCACACCAAAGTCAACTCTAAATGGGTGCATGATGCAGGTATAAAAGCTGATACTATAAATAATCAGGGGAAGCATGGAATAGTTCATTTGTCAGATTTATGGAATAGGAAGGACTTTATAGCAAAAGAAGAATTGGAGAGCATTATAAAATGCAAAATGGATAACCTTGAATACATTAAATTGAAAAGTTTCTGTACAAACAAAGCCAATGCAACCAAAATTAAGAGGGAAGTGGGAAATTGGGAAAGAATATTTACAAGCACTGTCTCTGATAAAGGCCTCATTTCTAAATAATACAGGGAATTAAGTAAAATTTGTAAGGATACAAGTCATTCCCCAATTGATAAATGGTCAAAGGACATGAACAGGCAATTTTCAGAGGTAGAAATTAAAGATATCTTTAAGAATATGGAAAAATGCTCTAAATCACTATTGATTTGAGAAATGCAAATCAAAACAACTTTAGGTACCACATCTCACCAGTCAGATTGGCTAAGATGATAAAACAGGAAAATGACAAATGCTGGAGAGGATGTGGAAAAATTGGAACACTAATGCATTGTTGGTGGAATTGTGAATT
>CM053585.1:321150579-321171612 GCA_028646515.1 Pseudochirops corinnae | reverse complement strand
GAATAGTAGGGGGAAGGGGGATGAGAGGTAGGATGATGGAGGGGAGGGCAGGGTGGGGGTGGAGGGCTGATGAATGTTCACATTTCTGTAGAGGGACAGGGTGGAGAGTGGTTGGGGGGGCAGGATAGGAAGAAGGGACATATAATCAAACTCTCACAGTGTGCTCATTACAGAGAGGTTCTGCGTAATTTCACATGTTCAGCCTGTATTTGATTGCTTGTCCTTCCAGTGGGGGTGGGTGACAAGGGAGGAAGAGAAAGAATCTAGAATCTAAAGTTCTATAATCAAATGGTAAAAATATATATCTATATCTATATATATCTATATATATATATATATATATATGCTGCTATTATTATTATTATTAACTACATCCAACTGGAACTTGAGATACATAGGCACTGTGATTGGGAGATCCATCCTGCCCTACTGAAAAGTCAGAGGGCTAAGCAGGGAAGACATGAGAGAGAATAGATTGAGGGAGGGGGGGATACACTGGGATGGCTGTTTTGGGGAGGCGGGTAGTGGAAAGATGGGGAGAAAATATGTAACTCATAATCTCGTGGAAATGAATGATGCAAACTAAAATAAAATTTAAAAAAATAATTGCATACCCTTTGACCCAGTAATACCTCTCCTGGGGTTGTATCCCAAAGAGATTGTAGAAGTGGGAGGAAGACCCATATGTACAAAAATATTTATTGCAGCTCTCTTTGTGGTGGCAAAAAACTGGAAATTCAGAGGATTCCTGTCAATTCGGGGATGGCTAAACAAGTTGTGGTATATGAGTGTAATGGAATACTATTGTGCTATAAGAAATGGGTAGGAGACAGTCTTCATATTCGCCTGAAAAGACCTATAAAAACTGATGCTAAGTGAAAAGAGCAGAACCAGGAAAAATTTGTACACAATCACAGACACATCATGTGTGTGATGACCAACTTTGATAAATTGGACTCTTCTCATGAACGCACAGGTATAAGACAACTCTACAAGTCTCAGGATAGAAGGAAATATCTACATTCAGAGAAAGATCTAGAAAGACCGGAGTTTAAACAGAGACTGAAGCAATCTACATGCTATTGTTCTTTTCCATGTTTGATTCTCTTTCTTTTTTCCCGTTGTTCACTTCATTGGTTACAGCCCTTCTATACAACCAGACTATTGTACGATGTGAAAGTAGTTGCAGATCCTATACTTGATTGCATGCCACCATGGGGGGAAGAGGAAGGGAGAGGAGAAAATTTGAAACTCAAGGGATTGTGGAACTGAATCTTGTAAACTAAAAGTAAATAAACAAGTCAATGAAAATTTTAAAAAAAGACATTTTTCTATCACTTGCTACTGGACTTTGTTGCTAAAATATAGAAATGCTGATGATTTAGGTGGGTTTATTTTGTATCCTGCAACTTTGCTAAAGTTGGTAATAATTTCAAGTAGTTTTCTTAGTTGATTCTCTAGTATTTTCTAAGTACATCATATCTTCTGCAAAGAGTGATAGTTTTGCTTCCTCATTGCCTATTCTAATTATTTTTTTTTTCTTTTTGCTCTAGCTAACATTTCTAATACAATATTGAATAATACAGGTCATAATACATCCTTGCTTCATCCTTTATTGAATAGGGAAGACTTCTAGATTATCCCCATTACAAACAATGATTGTTGATGATTTTAGATAAATATTACTTATCACTTTGAAGTAATGTTCATTTATCCCAGTGTTCTGTAGCATTTTTAATAGGAATGGGTACTGTATTTTGTCAATGTCTTTTTCTAGATCTATTGAGGTAATATTATTTCTTCTGGTTCTGTTATTGATATGGTCAATTCTACTGATAGTTTTCCTAATATTGATCCTGTCCTGTATTCCTGTTATAAATCCAATCTGCTCATAGTATATGATCCTTGATTGTATGATCCTTATTGCCCTAATCTCTTTGTTAATATTTTATTTAAAATTTTTGCATCAATATTCATTAGGGAGATTGGTCTATAATTTTCTTTCTCTGTTTTGACTCTTCTGGATTTAGGAATCAACACCATATTTATGTTATAAAAGGAATTTGGTAAAACTCCTCTACTTATATTTCCAAATAGTTTATATGCTAGTGGGAGAATTAGTCCTTTAAATGTTTGGTATAATTCATTGTGAATCCATCCAATTCTGGGGATTTTTTCTTAGGAAATTCATTTATAGCTTGTTCATTTTTTAAATTAGGTTATATAAATTTTTCATTTCTTCTGTTGATCTGGGTAATTTATATTTTTGTAGATATTCAACCATTTCATTCAGATTGTCAATATTATTGATATATAATTTGACAAAATAGATCCTAATAATGGCCATAGTATCCTTTACATTGGTGGTGAATTCACCTTTTAATTTTTGATACTAGTAATTTGTATTCTTCCTATTTTTTCCCAAGTTCACATGACTAGTAAGTGTTAAGTGTCTAAGGCCAGGTTTGAACTCAAGTCCTCTTGACTCCAAGGCCGGTGCTCTATTCACTGAGCCACATAACCATCACCACCCCCATTCTAATTTTTAAAGAATCATTTTCTTCATTGAGCTTTTTACTTCCCTTTTCATTTGGCCATTTCTATTTTTTAAGGAATTATTTTTCTCCATAAATTTTTGTACGTCTTTTCCCATGCTTTTGAGCCTTTTTTCATAATTCTCTTGCATCACTCTCATTTATTTTCCTAATTTTTCTCCTACTTTTATAATTTGCTCGTTTAAATGCTCTTTTAGCACTTCCAGAAATTATTTTTG
This sequence comes from Pseudochirops corinnae, assembly GCA_028646515.1. Classification (NCBI taxonomy): domain Eukaryota; kingdom Metazoa; phylum Chordata; class Mammalia; order Diprotodontia; family Pseudocheiridae; genus Pseudochirops; species Pseudochirops corinnae. Next base: position 321,168,839 of record CM053585.1, on the reverse strand, counting down.
GGCCTGAGACAATATTCTATTTTGCTTTGATACTTCACATGTAGCCATTTTAATACTATTGTCATCTTCTAAGTTTATGCCTTGATCTTTCCTGTAACTATAGTAACTTCCTATAGTCAATTTATTTCTTTTCTCTTTTTTTTATCATTTTTTTTCTGCCTTTTTTGTGACTTGGTATTTTCATATGAGAGTTGGGCTCTGGTCCTGCACTGTCCCAAGCATTTGGGGGGGGGGGGGCCCTTTGGGTTTTACTTCTGGCTTTGACTTGACTTCAGGGCTTAGCTGCTGGCTTTCTCTGCAGGGTAGGCTTCCCTTCTTTCTTGTGATGGAGGATGAGGCCTCTCTGTTGACCTCCTCCAAGTGTGAAGTTTAGCTGCTGGCCTTCCACAGGAGTGGGGCCTTTCTTCTACATTTCTATGGTAACAGAGTCTTTCTGGTAGCTGGCCCTGTAGGAGTGATGTTGTTGCTGGCTTACACCACAGGAAGGACCCTATTGCTGGTTTTCAATGGACACAGGGTTTCTCTGCTGATAGGCCCTGGGGCAGGGTCTTGTTGTTGGCAAGCCCTAAGGAGGAATTTCACTTCTGGTCAGCAGTGGGGTCAAGGCCTTGCTGCAGCTTGTGCATGGGTGGGGTCACTAGGAAGGAGCCTTGCTGAACTGCACAAACTATTCACTTCCCTAGAAAGCTGCTGCTTTAGAGGAGGGTGGGGCCTCAATGATTGATTGCCCCAGGCTTGCAGTCTTGCTGCTAGTCCCCTGCTATGAGGTTGACTGCTACTGCTCTTACCCCCTCCCACTCTTTCTGTGCTTCTCTCCACCAGGTCAGTTCTGAGGTGGTTTTCTAGTTGTTTGGAGGGGAATTTGGGAGAGTTTCAGAAGATTCCTCCCTCATTTCACCACCCAGGCACCAGAAATCCCCATTTTTAAATACTAACATTTTGGTTAAATCATTATCATTGTGAAATGCTAAAGCATGGATCACCACTGCCTCCAAAAAACCTAAACATAAGTATCATGCAGAATGGATGACAACGAGTTGTGAGCAGGCTATGACATAGAAACAATGAAATATTCTTATGAAGAACAGGGGGAAAAAAGACAACAGGAATGAAATGGATTATAGAAAGAGAAGAAGGACTGGTCATATAATAAAAGTGAGAAATGAAAGGTGGACAGCCAGTGTCCCATTGTTAATCTTTTCTAGTCCTTCACATATCTTTAATATTATTATCTCAATGTTCTTACAATTATATTAACACAAGCATGGATCTCCTCTCTATATATGTGGTCCAATTGAATTGCTTTCCCTGCTTTTGTTCTCTTTACTGCTGTTTCTATCTCTTCCTTAGCATTCCATAGTGTGATGTTAGTGTCAATGTGTAGTGGTTCTACTATCTTTGATAAAGAAAATAATTTTCTAAAAAATTTTTGGCAGGTTTCATTTTTCCATTTTTGTTCTATTTGTAGTCTTCCTCCAATTTCTATTCTTAAAGGCCCTGTAGTTGACTTTACTTGGTGGAATATCATGTCATACTTACTTTAAACTGATTTCACCTCCATGATTCTCTCTGTTTCATAAGACAATATTGCTCACAACTGTTCATTATCCTTCTTCATGTGATTTTATAGACAAGTTTATACTCTAACAAGATGGTACCTTCAGAAGTCATTTCTCTCCATTGGCAATTGATTCAGATGTTTACTGACTAAGACATTTTCTGGGCTCTTTTGGTTTCCTTCTGACAATTCATTTAAATTGGCTAAACTTCAGTGTGAAAATATTATGGTCAGTACTAATGCCAATTCTGTTATCTAGCTTTCATTTTATATTTTAATAACTTCTTTAGATAATTTAAGATTAAATAATCTATTTTTTGCTGTACATTTTTCTCATTCTTAATTCTTTTTTAACCAATTCTTAGCTCTCATGAGTTAATGATATGATTGTACATGGGTATCTGACTCAAGGATATTTCTTACATCCAATACAATTCTTTTCTTGTCTGTTAAAATGTGTTACACTTTATTCTAAAATTTTTGGCCATGACAATCCATGAAACAAAGAAAATGAAAAATGGTCCTTGCAGCTCCCTTTAGCTCCTTCAGGGACCATGGTAAAGTGATAGAAAAGGGAACAAAGGTTTATAAGAATCACACAGATTTGGACTATCAACAAGCTTTAATTTAACTACCTACTGGCACTCTACTCATGAGTTTCTTGGTCCAATAATCTATGAGTGGTCATGTTGTGAAGTCAATGAATCATATCAATCTTGACATTCTTGCTATAAACAAGACCAGAAAAAAGAAGAATGCTTTTGTTAAATGGGAAGATAGCTCACAGGTACTCCCTGGAAGGACAAAGAAAGGAGTTGGTGGAAAGAGTTTTCTCATAAACCCAGAGGCTACAAGAAACATTATTTCACAAGACATTTGGTCATCACATATTGCAAAACTATTAATAACATTCAATACCTTCATGAAATTCTACCTCTTTCATGCAGCCTTCCCCAGTCACTTAATCATGTGTTCTTTTCTTTTATAGACCTGAAAGAGTGCCTTGTTTGTATATCACTTGTGTAACTTTAAAATTCTGTTTCGTTTTCTCTATAGTTATTTCTCTACATATTTGATCTCTCTTACTAGAGAGTAAGCTTCTTGAGTGAGTTCTACTAAAGTACAAAGGATTTCTGCACCCATAAACTAAACTAAATTTGAAGCATCATATCATTAAGGATTAGCTACCAAATGATAACGAGTTTTCTCTAAGTAATTCATCAAAAGTTTTGTTAGATGAATGCATTGCAATCTTCATTAGTAGAAGAGATGCCTTTGTGTACCAAATAATGTCTTTGAAAAATCGAAGCATTGTTATTATTATTATTATTATTATTTTCATAATAATTTTAAAAGAATATAAGAATACTGGGTTAAATTTATGATTTCAACTATATGGGCACTTTCTTCACCAGCATAGATTGAAATTTACTCTTGCGTTTTCTTCCTGTGCTATTCTTGTCCAAATATTTCCATAAATCCTTCATTCTCAATCTGCCCAACATTCTAGAGATTTTCCCATAGCCTTTCTATTCTGGAGTGGTACAACACTTGGACTATCCTTCAACTTATCTCTTGACTCCTTTTTCACCTTTTCCTACAGTTGTTTATACATTATAAATCCTCAAAATAGAGTGAAATTCTATCATCCACAATCTCTGATCCTACTTCCATGCTGTTAAATGCCACTGGAGGAGTTCACAAAACCATGACAACTAGGTCTACTTCAAATTCGTTTTATCTATGAGCCTGAATTATTTCATGACAATATTTTTAGTCTTCCTTGAATGACACTATCCCTCTCCCTCTGGTGGAATTTTGCATAGTCTTCAAAGACTATTTCAAAATTTTGCCCTTCTCTAATCACCAACCCCACTCATAGCCTTGGTATCTTTTTTAGAGCAACTAACTGCAGACATTGTGGAGAAAATATGAGCTACTTTCTTTCTAATACTATTGATATCAAACCCCTCTAAATGTTTACCCATTCCCTCTACTTTTTCTCCTGTTTCAATAAATTAGTTGGTGTTCTCCTTTCCAGTGTCAATCTTCCCACTTAAATCTTCAATTATATTCCCTATTACCTCAAAAAACTGGGCCCCTCCAACATTTCCTCTTTCATTTCCAATCTCTCTGTACTTGCTTACTATTAGGTGTTGCAGGAGATAGAATCAGAAGTCCTCAGTTCAAATCCAGCCGCAGATAATTACTAGTTGTATAATTTTGAGCAAATCATTTAATCTCTGTCTGACTCAATTCTTTCCAGTGTAAAATAAAGATAATAATAATGATGATTAAAACCCACTTTTTAGGATTGTTGTGAAGATTAAATGAGATATCATTTGTAAAGTACTTATCACAGTGTCTTGCACATAGTAGGCACTTAATAAATGCTTTCATATTAGCTATATGACCACAGACAAGTCACTCAATGTCTCTCTGCTTCAATTTCCTCATCTATTAAATTGGGATTTTGGAAATATTGACCTTTTTGGTCTTTTACAGCTCTAAGACTGTGATCTTAAAGTCCTATGATTTTACCAAATCTTATACATTCCACCCCTGCAATATCTCTTGTGGCTCTAACTGACTTGAGAAAGTTGCTATGATTTTTTTTTCCTTTTTCTAACAAATATTTTATTTTTTAATTAGCCACAATTTATAACTTCTCTCCTTCCCCTAACTCTATACTACCAATCAAGGACAAGAAAAAAAACAAAACTTGTTACAAACATGTATAGACAATCAGAACAGATTTCTACATTGGCCATGTCCAAAAAAAAATTTTTTTTAAACATCTCATTTTGCATTCTCAGTCCCTCACTTCTCTATTAGAAGGTGGACAATGTGTTTCATCATTGGTTTTCTGGAATCCCAGCTGGTAATCACACCAATGACAGTTCAGCAGAATAATATTCCATCACATTCATGTACTCCAACTTGCTCAGTCATTCCCCAGTTCATGAGCACCATTTCAGATTTCCATTCTTTGCCACACATCCTTAGAGTTTATTTTGACTAGGACTCATCTCTCCCTTGTATACCCTACCTCTAATTTCCCGTGTCTTCTTCCTTACTTCCTCTCCCATTTTCCTCTTAATTAAATGGATTTCTGTATACAACTGTGTTTGAGTATCCTTCATTCTTTTGACCAGTTCACAAAGAGATTGGAATGTCAGCTGCTCCCAACCCACCTTCTCCTCCTTGTTTGTATAGATATCTATTTGTGCACTCTGATCATATCAGATAATTTTCTCTTCTCTCTTCTCTACCCCACAAATGCATCCCTTTTCTCCTCTTTTCATTCTTTTCTTAATTAGAATCATCAAGATAAGATTAGCCTCGGCTTTGTCTAATTGAACTCTCTCGATGAACCTGGATGATGGCTTCAGAGGGGACATATGTATCATCTCCTCATAATTGAATATCAGTAACTTATCCTTATGTAGTCCTTTATAATTGTTCTTTCCTCTTTACTCTTTTTCTTCATTTCACTCCTGTGTCTTAACCTCAAAGTTTTTCTGGTCCTGTCATCAAGAAGGCTCAGAAGTCTTCTATTTCATTAAAGGAATCATTTTCCCTTGTAATATTATACTCAATTTTGTTGGCCTAATAAATCAATCAGTAAACACTTATTAACCTCTTGTTACGTGCCAGGCACTATGCTGAGCACTGGGGATGTAAGAAGAGCCAAAGCATAGTCCCTGTCTCCAAGAATTTTAAAGTCTAAAAGGGAGTAAGTTATTCTTGGCTATAAGTCTATATCTCTTGCTTTCTAAAATATGGACTTCCAAATTTTCTTCTGCTTTATACTGGTGACCACTATATTGTGTGAGATCCTCACTTTTCAGCACTTGAATTCGTCTGTTTTGACCTCTTATAATATTTTTGCTTCCATCTGAAAGCTCTGGATTTTGGCTATGATGTTCCCCAAGAGTTTTCATTTTGAGGTTTCTTTGAGGAGGTGGCTGGTAGATTCTGTTTTCACTTAGCCCTCTGATTCTAAGAAATCTGAATAGTTGTTATAATTATCAAGCTTCCTTGAAATGAGGAGAACCAAGATGACAGAATAGAAAAAAGCATTCTACTGAGCTTTCCCAATATTCCCCTCCAAAAACTTTAAAACAACACTTCAGTAACACAACTCTCTTTGTGATGGCAAAGAATTGGACATCATGAGAACTGAGGGATGCCTGGACAAGTTGTATGATTATGATGAAATACTATTGTACTATAGGAAATGATGAGCAGGTTGGTTTCAGAAAAACCTAGGAACACAAACATGAACTGATGCAAAGTGAAGTGTGCAGACCCAGGAGAAAATTGCAAACATTAAGAGCAATACTGTAAGCATGATAGACTGAAAAAATTAGCCTTACTGATGAAAAAGAGAATCATTGAAACATTATTTTAATGTAGAAAGAAGAAAAGGAAGAAGTTAAGAAGGAAGCACAGAAAAGCAGGACAGATTTGAAAGCAGCATTTTGAATTCATTATGTGTGTGTGTGTGTGTGCGTGTGTGTGTGTTTATGTATATATTTTAAGCAAGTTATAAAGGAATTTATGATTTCATACAAAATCCCCATTTTACCTTCTATGTGCAGGGAAATGGTCTTTTTTTGATGTTTAAGGTCTGAATTATTTTTAAAATAAGAATTGGTGGGAGGGGGAGAGGAAGAGAGAATAACAGAACAAACTGTATACCACAGTACATAGGATAGTAAAATGAAAAGGAATGTCTCCATCACCTTGGGTAGATCATCTACGAAGAAGAGTCACACGAAATGAAAAGTTATAGATGAGCTGTGATCTCTGTCATTAGAATGAATGTCACATCTATCTCTGGGAGAAATAAAGTCCCAAAAGTCTTAGTTCAAGTTGTAAGCCACTAAAGCTCTTTTAGTTTTTAACAACACAAGCTTAAAACTGCATGAAGTTTTTTGAGACACCTTGTATTATGTTTTTCTTCCTACCCCATAAGGTAGTTATGAAAAGAATAATTTTGTAAACCTTTAAGTTCTATAGAAAGATGTCACTATTATTTTTACCCATAAAATAGAAATTATAAACCTCAACTACTTCAGAGTACTGGTATAGTAACATTCTCCTACTAAAATGAATCAAATGATATGAGAAGTAAAGCATTTTATAAAGCTGAAAATTCTCTACCTCTCACTTATTATTACAGGAATAACAAAAATGTCTCCCATTTATATATCACTAGACATTTATTATCTCATTTGATCTTTGTTTTAAGTAGTAGGAGTAATGAATAATAACATAACAGTACTAACTGACATATTTGCCAAGTTTTTCCATGAACAATTTTAATCAAGAGGGAGGGAGCAGTCAATGGGCTGCATCCTGGTCAGATCATAAAAGGATCCCTCTACCAAAACTGAAGGTTATAAGAAGAAGACAAAGAAGAAATAATGGATTTGGAAAAGAGAAATAAAGAATGTTAATGATTAAAAATTTGTCCAGGTTTCAGATTTTACCTCCCTTGTTGATTTATTTTCAAAATGCCTGGGAGCAAGTAGAGTTGAACTGAAAAACTGAGTTTTAGGTCATTTTTTGAAGTTATTTTTGGATCAGGAGAGCCAGAAGCAGAATGTATTGATTGTGGACAGAATACACTTTAAGCCAGACCATAAAAGTCATAAATCTAAGACCCCAAAGAATCTTTTCTTTTCCTTTGCTTACAAGCACCTCTAAATTATCTCCCTTTGCCTCATAACTAATAATAAGGCAAAGTTAACTAAACCACTTAGATGACCTGAATAAAGTGCCAAGTCTTTTTTTTCTTTCTTTCTGTTTCTTTTTTTTGGAGGGTGGAAGGCAGGGCAATTGGAGCTAAGTGACTTTCCCAAAGTCACAGGGCTACTAAGTGTTAAGTGACTGAGGCCAAATTTGAACTCAGGTCCTCCTGACTCCAGGGCCAATGCTCTATTCACTGTGCCACCTAGCCACCCCTAAGTGCCAAGACTTTATTCAAGGACCAGAAAGCAATACTAGCTCATACTGTCATTGCCTATTTAGAGGCCACAAAGTTCTTTCCTCAAAATGACCAACAAAGTAGCCCTATACCTGGTTTACAGATAAGAAAAGTGATGCTGAAAAAGAAGATGACTTGTCCCAAATCTACTGCCAAGAAGTAACAGAGGCAAGATAAGAAGTCAGAATTAAGTCTAGATCATTTTTTCCATTAGAACACATAGTCCCTTGAGGTAATATATTAAAATATTAGAAGACTACAGTAAAATATATGTACTACCTTTTATCAAAGAATTGTGGGGTGCTTCCTAGGCTACCTCCACATACTTTGAAACCTGGAAAGCAAAGTTGCCACATATGGGTACCTAGCTGCTATTTCCTATGCTGCCTTCCACTTTTCTTCTATTTCTGTTTTGCATTGTTTGGCCTGGTCCTGGAAAGTAAAGCTAGAAATGAGGGTTAAAAGTAACCAGCAGACATATATATAGGCCCAACAAAAGGGAGAGAGGAATAGGAGGAGAAGGACTTCCTAACAATTAGATCTGATTGAAAGTGAATTTGCATCCTTCCAAAGAAAATGAGCTCTCCATGTTCCAGGGAAACTTAGTCTAGCTGAGAACTCTTAATAATCCTCAACACTGAAAGATGTATGGACAGCTAAAAGAAATCACATTTTAGTAGCTAATACCACTATCAGGAAGTCTAAAGAAGTGGAAGGAGAGAAGCAGATTCTAAGGTTTCAGTTCTAACAGTTAGATCCAAATACACATATTTTAGTCGAAGTTAAGTCAACCGTATGATAACACTTGTAATTCATGTTGTATAAAGGGAAAGGACCTACAAAAATAGTTGCAGCAGTTCTTTTTGTGGTATTAAAAATTTGGATGCTAAATGTATTAATATCAGTTGGGAAATGGTCTAGCAAGTTATAGCCTATGCATATAATGGAATGCAATTGTATTGTAAGAAATGATGAAAGAAATAGCTTCAGAGAAATTGAGAAGACTTACATGAGCTGATGTCAGAAGGAACCAGGAGAATACAATAACGATAGTATCATAAAGAAAAACAACTTTCAAACCCTCAAGAACTTTGACCGATACAATGGCCAGTTAGGATTCCCCAGGACTAATGAAGAAGAATGCTACTTCCAGACAGGGAGAAGAGTGGCTCAAGATGCAAATCTAGAGATACATTTTGGATGACTGGCCAGTGTGTGAATTCATTTACTTGATTATGTATATTTGCTACAAAGGCTTTATTTGTCTTTTTTCTTTTCCATTAGGAGAAGGAGGGAGGTGGGAAAGGAAATAAAAATGTGCTAATTAAATAAATGGCATCTACTTCCAACTTTCTTACCTTTTTGTTGAGGAAAAGGAGGTCCAGAAAGACTGAATGTAAATGGTGTCCAAGGTCACATAGGTAGTACAGTAGTGGAATGAAGATTTCAACTAAAGTCTTTTGACTCCAAATCCAGGCTTTTTCTACTGGACCAAAACACTTTAAAGTGGATGGAGTTGAACTAAATTTTATTGGATTGGATTAGTTTGGAAACAGCCTTGCTTATTAAGTTTAGTGTAAATATGCAATAAATATTTGTTGAATTGAATGGAATTGAAGTAAATAGAGAGAAGCTGCAAAGATTCCTTCACATGAACCATTTCTGTAGTTTTTATCTTGGATGTGGATAAAGAAGAATGGAATTCTTGGCAGGTGCAATTAAATAAGGCTTAAATAGATGAATTCTTTTTGACAGTGTGTGTGTGTATTCTTTGCAGTACACCTTCTGTTCTACATGAATAAGCACTGACTGTAATGCTGTACATGTCATTCATGTTCCAGATGCACTTTGGACTAGATCCCTTCTCTAAGGTTCTTTTGCACAAGTGGGTCCCTGTAATGCATCCCCCTCTCATTTTCACCATGTTGAGTCCCTAGCTTTCATTCAAGCACATACTCAGTACTATTTCTTATAGGAAACCTTTCTATTAGGACTGTCTGCCTCAGAGCATTATTTTGCATTGCTTTAAACTCATTTCCCTATGGTTATACTGTATCCAGGATCATAGGACCACAGATTTGAGGAACTTTGAAGTTGGTTGTTCCAACCTTCTCATTAAAGGGTGAGAAAGGGAAACCCAAAGAGGTTAAGTGACTTACTAGAGGTCACAGAGTTAGCAAGTGTCCCAAAGAGAATTTGAATCCACATCTTCCTGTCTCTACATTCAATGTCATTACACAATATACTGCCTCTTACAGAATGACAACTGTTTATCTTTTGCATTTATTTTCTTTAGCACATTGCTTTGAACATAGAAGGAACTTAAACATTTGTTGAACTGAATTAGATTCTATGATTCTGTGATTTCCTCTTAATAACTCTCCAATATAAAGATAATTGATCATCCTCTGTCAGACGGGCTGTAGAGCAGATTCTGAATTTGGAAGAAGGCTTTTCTAGGTAAACTGAGATTCTTTCTAGGTATAACATTTTACTTGAAAATAACCATTCAGAGGCAGCTAGGTAAATTAGTAAATGGAATGTTGGTCCTGGAGTATGGAAAATCTGAGTTTAAATCTAGCCTCAAATACTTACTAACTATGTACTTCTGGGCAAGTCGCTTAACCTCTCTGTGCCTCAATTTCTTAATCTGCAAAATGGAAAGGATATTCCCTTCCAGCTCTAAATCTATACTCTTAAGATCCTTTGACCTAGGTCTTGCTCTTGTCCATCCTATGTCCAGGTCTTGTCCATTCCACCTCTGCAATGTCTCTTGTATCTAGAGGTGTGCTGGAGCCAGCTCTAGCTCACTTGTAAGAGCTAGTTGTTAAATTTTTCAGCATCGGTGTTTATACCTCAAAAATTGGCACTAATGACAAATCAGTGCTTTATTTATTTTTTTGTTGACTCTGTGGACTTTAAAAAATGTTAATAATGTAGGTTAAACTGAAAAGTGTGTGTTTACACACAATGACCCTCTAACATATAGTCTTATGATGACCCTGTGTGACAGGTAGCAATGTAATATTATTTCTGTTGTATAAAGAAATTGAATTGCAGAGAGAGAAACAACTTCTCCAAAGTCATTCATGGAGCAAGTAACAGAGCTGAAATTCAATCATAGGTCTTCTGCCTTCAATTTCACTTTACTTCTTTATGTTGTCATGTTTCTCCTCTCACTTGGAAAAAGCTGTCTACCTTCATTTTTTGACATCTCTTCAGCATTTGGCCCTGTTGACCAACCTCTCCTCCCAGATACTTTCTCTTCTCTGCATTTTCATAGTATATTCTCACCTAGTTTTCCTCCTACTTGTCTGACCTCCCCTTCTCAGTCTCCTTTGTTCAGTCATCATCCATGTCAAGCCCCCTAAGTGTTAAAATAATCTAAGGAATTGTCCTTAATCCTTTTCCCTCTCTGTCTTCTCTTCTATATTTATACACTCTCTCTAGGGAATCTCATCAGCTCCCATATGTTTAATTATCATTTCTATGCAACTGACTTTTAGATAGACATGCTTGTTTTTCTTGAATTCCATCCCTGCATTACCAACTGCCTATTGGATGTTTAAAACTAGATATCCATGGATATCTCAAATTTAGCACATTAAAAAAAAAATTAATTTGTTATCTACCCCTGCCCTAATCCCCCACCCACTCCAAACCTACCCCTATCAGGGCTTCTATATTTTTGAAAAAGGTACCACCATTAATCATCCAGGTTCCCAACTTTTGCACTGGCAGTTTCCCATTTCAGGAATGGTCTTGCTTCCCACTCTGACCTCATGGAATCCTTGGTATCCATATAGACTCAACTCAAGCACCATATGTTTCATGCAATCTTTCCTGATCACCCTTCCCCCAACTATCAGGAGCCTTCTGAAGCAAAGTCACTTACTTTGTCTCTGCTTCATACATTTTAATCAATATCAGTGCTATCCTCTTTTAGAATGTAAACCCCTTGAAGGAAGAGGTTGTATCATTTTTATTTTTATTTCCAAAAGCTTAATATTGTGCCTAGAACATAGTAGGCCTTAAATAAATGTATGCTAATTGATTGATACAACTCCAGACCATATTACTACTCTAGTTGACTCTTTTATTAAACTAGAATCAGGGAAAAAATTCATTTAACTCTTTGTGATGTTATTAAGTACACCCTCTATTAATTAAAATAAATGCCAAAAAGCTATCCTGAAGGTTGTAATAAATCACCCCCACCAACACTCCCCACCAGCTGTATAAAACCTGTTATTTGTGTCCTATTGGGTCAAACAGTAGAGTTTCCCTTTTCCAAGAAGCTGGATCCCAGAGTCCCCTTTCATTGATCGAGGGTTTCAACTCTGGGTACTTGAGTTTATGACAAAAGAGTTCACAACACTCCTGTCAGGAAGTCGATAATGTGATAGATCCTCAGTGCAGCTGGTCCTGTCTCCAGCCCTTTAACCATGCTCACACTCTGACAGTTATTACTACAGCAATAAATTCTTCAGTAAAACAAATAGGCTTTCTACAAATTTATTAGCCTGGGCACTCGATTTTATTTAATATAACTCTGAGTCTTAAACAGGTAAATGCCCTAGTAAATAGACCAGTATATTTAGGTATGATCACATGAAATAGCTGTGTGTTGTGGGAAAAGGGCGAAGAAAGCTGTACATATATCATTTGCATTTTGGACTATTCTATTGTCCTATTCAAACTATATTTGCTGCATGGAGCCTAAGCTATGGCAGCCCTAAATACAATTATGAATGAGATGTAACTGCATTTTTCTAAACTTTTAAAATTACATTTATATAATATAGTGACTTTTTATAGTTATAGGTATAGGTGTGTGTCTATGTGTAGTTTTATTTGTTGATTTTAAGTAAATTTAATTGACTGTGAATTTGCATTTTGTTGAAGTAAATCAAATAAGACCCAAAGAACCCTGGCAATACTAGCTCTGTGATAAATCAGGACAAGTAGATGCACTGTTTCCCTTTGTAGTCATTGGCATTTTTGTGACACTTGGCTCAAACATTATTCAAGTTTTTCAACTGTCTCCGAAAAATTGGAGATCCATGGATGAGCAGTGCTTGGAGAGATAAACAACTGGATGTCAGATGATAGAGTCATAGATTAAAGACTGCAGGAAACGGAAATCACTTTCAAATTAGAGAATCACAGAAGCCAGTAGCCAATGTCAACCTCAGAAACCATTCTGCTCAAGAATCCCATCAAAATGTTCTGAGAAAGTGGTTATTCAGCCTCAACTTCAGTGAGTAGAAGTCTGTCACTGCTCAGGGCAGTTCAACATTTGAACTGGAAGAGATTTTCAAATACAGTATAGCAAAGAGGAAAGAAGCCTCAGAGAATCATAGACTTATAGAATATAAGCACTGGAAGTTAAACTCTGTAATCAGGTCTTCCACATCTTCCATTTTACAGATGAGGCAGCTGAGATTCAGAGTGGGGAAAGGACATTTGCAAGTTTTCATGAATAAAAGGGGATGGGGGAACCTAGGAATTGAACCCAAATCCAGTGATCCTTCCATTCACTCACTCTGCTTCCCTAATGAATAAGAACAGCTTGCTTCTGAACACTGCTCTATATTGAGCACTGTGTGTTATAATTTGTGTGTGGCATGAATCCTTTGTGAGGAATGTGATTGTCCCCTTGGGTCCCGTACTAAAAAAAAAAGCTGTAAGTGTGTGTGATTCTCTCTCTCTCCCTCTCTCTCTCTCTCTCTCTCTCTCTCTCTCTCTCTCTCTCTCTCTCCCCCCCCTCTCTCTCTCTCCCCTCTCTCTCTTTCTCTCTGTCTGTCTCTCACACACACACACAACACACAACACACACACACACAACACACGTACATTTAGTGAAACTATCCAACAAAAAATAATAAAAAATAAAGATATCCCAGGATCCAAAATGTACAAGGGAATAAAAACTTTCCTTCAGACCTTATTTGGATCTATTGCCCAGGGCCTCTAAAATAATACCAATAAATAATTATTTCCTTCCCCACACTTTGCTAAATATGTGTACACATAGTGTCGTATGGCTGGCAAATTCTTCCATTGTTCCAAGGACCTGGCTTCTCTTCTCTGAAGCAATGTGGAACCATGTTTTGGAAGACCTGGGCTCAAAAAATTCATCAGCACAGTCAACAGTCTCTCATGTTGGTTGATTATAGTGCCCTGCAATTAATTTAATCAATGCCAGTTGAGAAGCTTCCTTCAAATATGGTAAAGAGGAGTGATTTTCTTTCAAGGTTTTTTTGATGCCTGTGTTGTAAAGAAGGAACACCAGATTTGGAGTGAGGGTAAGTGGCTAGCTCCCAACCTTCATATCTACTGCACAATATTTGTGTGACCTTTAGCAAATAGATATAATGATAATAATAACATACCGCTAGGTTTCAGTTTCCACATCTTTTAAATAAAAAAGATTGAAGTAGATGATCTCTAATGTTTCTTCTTTCTTTAAATCCTCATTTCTTATACAATTTAAAATAGTCTGAATTAATTATCTCCATCTTACCCATAGCAATGAAACAGAAGTGGATCAAAAATGCATTCTACCAAGATTTCAACACATAGCTGAATGGCAGTCCATTGAGCTAGCCCATCAGTGCTTATATCTTGGACAATTCTAGATAATGAACAATATTTTGGATCCACAGTTGAGTAAGAAAAAAAGAAATTTTTTTTTTCTCCTCTTGGAAACTGGAATGATCCAAAACTTTTCCCCATTGTGAAAGCTTCGCCTTTAATACTAAAATTCTCCCATGAATGGCTAGCTCAAAAGAATCAGCTTGGCAGATGACCCAAAGCCCCATAGAAAGATATATGATGTGAGTCAGCTACAGAATATTCCCAACAATAATGAGAAATAGTAAAAACTCATATTCAAGGAAATAGATGTCCAGGAAAAAAGGTAGGATGGTCATGTAACAAGATTGAGAGAGAAGAGATGAATGGCCCAAGTGCTTTATTTGTATCTTACTGATACAATGTGTTATATGGATCCTCTTTGGAGAAACTATTGAAAGACATGAACAAAAATTTCATGGCCTGAGAAATCATAGCAGGATTGTGATTTGCATCAGTGGAAAGAGTGCTCACACTAATCAGTTCAAGACTCCATTGAAATAACTAAGTATATTTTTCCTTTGAAATACTTGAGATGATTGACAAGGGTAATGTAGCAGGGGATAAAGAGGGCTATAAATTTTCCCTGGCTCTGTGCTGTGTGTGTGTGTATCTGTGTGTGTGTGTGTATGTATGTGTCCAGGCAAAATCAAAATCAATTTCATGCTGCAGTGAAAAAAGATCATTGGTCTTGAAGTCACAAGATCTGGGTTCAAGTAACAACTTCTATCACTTATAAGCCTTTCGACCTTGGGCAACTCATTTTGCATTCTGAATGCCTCGGTTATTGGGATAAAAATAGTTTCACTCTCTACATCACAGAATAATGAAGATGAAATGGGATGAGCACTTTGTAGCCATAAAGAAATACATTGAAATCAGCTATTATTTTTCTCAGGCCACAGTGTCTGTAGTGAATAAAGGGGTGACATCAAACATGGGAAAAACTGGATATAAGTGTTTGCCATATACTGGCTGCACAATTCTGAGCAAATGACTTAAGTTCTTAGTGCCAGAAGCAACTCTCTGAGATTAAAAGTTTTGTTTTGTTTTTCATTTTTTGTTTAATTCCAGGTCTTCTGATTCCCTACCTAATGTTCTATCTACTACCTTATGAAATTGATTTTTATTTTGCCTGTATAAAACACAGCTAGCAACAGGGATCTCCAGACCTCTCCATCCTCTGCTTCATTTCCTCCTACCTATCTGACCACTCCTTCTTCCTCAAATGAGATATTTATGAAACACAGCGCTGTGCCTGACAGATAGTAGGCATTATATAAATGCTTATTCCATTCCATTCCATTCCTTCTCAGTCTTTTTTGCTAAATCTTCATCAAGGCCATTCCTAACTGGGTGTCCTACAGGACTCTATCCTGAGTCCTTTTCCCTTCTCGTTCTATACTGTTTTATTTGGTGACTTCATCATTTCCTGTGATTTCAATTATCATGTCTGTGATGATGACTCTATAATTGACTTATCCAACCCTAACCTCTCTGCTGATCTCCAGTCTCATACTTCCAGTTGTCTACCTGACATCTTAAACTGTATATCTGGTAGAAATCTTAAACTTGGGGTGGCTAGATGGTGCAGTGAATAGAACACCAGCCCTGGAGTCAGGAAGACCTGAGTTCAAATCCAGCCTCAGATACTTAACACTTGTTAACTGTGTGACCTTGGGCAAGTCACTTAAGCCCAATTGCTCTGCCTCCCCTCCTCCAAAAAAAAAAGCCAAGAAATCTTAAACTCAACGTGTCCAAAACTTAATGCATTATCTTTCCCCTTAAGCCCTCCTCCATTCCAAAATTCCTTATTATTGTCAAGAGCACCACCATCCTCTAAGTCTCCGAGGCTCACAATGCAGATGTCATCTTAACTCCTATCTCTCACCCCTATTAAGTCTGTTGGCAAGGCCTGGCAATTTTACCTTTGCTGTATCTCTTGAATTCTCCTCCTTCTCTTCTCTGATATTGCCTCTACCCTGGTACAGGCCCTTGTATACTCACATCTGGACTATCTGCATCAAGCTGTTGATTGGTCTTCCTGTTACAGGTCTCTCTCCATTCTGGTCCATCCTCCATTCAACCTACTCAATAAAGTCCAGTGGCTCCCTATCAGATCCAGGCTCAAATATAAAATCTTCTATTTGTTATGCAATAGCTTGGTGCCTAGCCTGGATTCTGGAAGACCTCAATTCAAATACAACCTCAGACACTTACTGCCTCAGTTTCCTCATCTGTAAAATGAGGTGGAGAAGGAAATGGCAAGCCATTCTAGTATCCTTGCCAGGAAAAAACATGGGGTCAAAAAGAGCCAGACATGACTAAAATGACTGAACATCAACAACCATTTGTTGTACAAAGACCTTCATAACCTAGATGACCACATAATTTTCCATCTTCTTGTACCTCATCCTTCCCTAGACTCCAACCCCATGCAATCTTCCACCCTGTGACACTGGACTCAGACAAGACTTTCATCTTTCTGCTCTAGGTATATTCACTACCTGGCTCTCATGACCAGAATGTTCTCCTTCCTCATCTCTGCCTGCTGATTTCCCTGACTTCCTTTAAGTCCCGGATAAAATCTTACCTTCTACAGGAAGACTTTCTGAATCTCTCTTAATTCTAGTGTCTTGCCTCTGTTGATTAATCCCTGTTTATCTTATGTACAGCTTATTTATATATAGCTGTTTGTATAATATCTCCTTCATAAAATTGTGAGTTCCTCAAGAAAAGAGACCTTTATTTCTATATCCCCAGCACTTAACAGAGAGCTTAATCCATAATAGGTGCTTAATAAATGCATGTTGACTGATTGACAAATGGAGGAGATTTATTTCCTGAGAACAAATTCGAGCTAGGTGACACAGTAGATAAAGCACCAGTCCTAGAGTCAGGAAGAGTCATCTTCTTGGGTTCAAATCTAGCCTCAGACACTTACTAACTGGGTGATACAAAGCAAGTCACTTAATGCTATTTGCCTCAGTTTCCTCATCTATACAATGAAACAGGAGAAGAAAATGGCAAAACACACCAATATTTTTGCCAAGAAAACCCAAAATGGGTTCATGAAGATTCAGACATGATTGAAACAACTGAATAAGCAATTAGAGAAGAAAAAGAAATCAAACTAATCAAACTAGGCAAAGAAGAGACTAAACTATCCCTCTTTGCAGATGACATGATATACTTGGAGAATCCTAGAGAATCAAGTAAAAAACTTCTTGAGACAAAAAATAAATTTAGCAAAGTTGCAGGATATAAAATAAACTCACATAAATCCTCAGCATTCCTATATATTTCCAACAAAGTCCAACAGCAAGAGATAATAAGAGAAAACCCATTTAAAGTTACTGTAGACATTATAAAATATTTGGGAATCTACCTGCTAAAACAAAGCCAGTACCTTTATGGACACAATTACAAAACACTTTTCACACAAATAAAATGAGATCTAACTAATTGGAAAAAAATCAATTGCTCATGGCTGGGTCAAGCTAATATAATAAAAATGACAATTTTACCTAAATTAAATTACATATTTAGTACCATACAAATCAATCTACCAAAAAATTACTTTAGAGAACTAGAAAAAATAGTGACAAAATTCATTTGGAAAAACAAAAGGTCCAGAATATCAAGTCAATTAATGAAAAAAAAAAATGCTAGGGAAGGTGACCTAGCTGTACCAGATTTTAATCTGTATTATAAAGCAGCAATCATCAAAACTGCTTGGGACTAGCTAAGGAATAGAGTAATGGATCAATGGAATAGACTGGGTACAAAAGACTCAGTAGTCAACGATTATAGTAATATGCTATCTGATAAGCCCAAAGACCCCAGTTTTGGGGATAAGAACTCACTATTTAACAAAAACTGCTGGGAAAATTGGAATATAGTATGGCAGAAACTGGGCATAGGCCATCATCTAAAGCTGTACACCAAAGTCAAATCTAAATAGGTATATGATCTCGGTATAAAGTCTGATACTCTAAGTAATCTGGGATAGCAAGGAATACTTTACCTGTCAGATTTATGGAGTAGGGAAGACTTTATGACCAAAGAAGA
>CM053585.1:321135290-321150479 GCA_028646515.1 Pseudochirops corinnae | reverse complement strand
TTTCTGTACAAACAAAGCCAATGTAACCAAGATTAAGAGGGAAGTGGGAAATTAGGAAAGAATTTTTACAACCAGTGTGTCTGATAAAGGCCTCATTTCTAAAACATACAAGGAATTAAGTAAAATCTATAAGAATACAAGTCATTCTCCAATTGATAAATGGTCAAAGCATATGAACAGGCAATTTTCAGAGGTAGAAATTAAAGATATCAGTAAGCATATGAAAAAAGGCTCTACATCACTCTTGATTTGAGAAATGCAAATCAAAACACCTTTGAGGCACCACATCTCTCTAGCCAGATTGGCTAAGATGACAGAACAGGGAAATGACAAATGCTGGAGAGGATGTGGAAAAATCAGAACACTAATGCATTGTTGGTAGAGCTGTGAACTGATACAACCATTCTAGAGAACAATCTGGGATATATATATATATATATGCCCTTTAACCCAGTAATACCACTTCTTGGGTTGTATCCCAAAGAGATTATGGAAGTGGGAGGAAGACCCATATGTACAAAAATATTTATTGCAGCTCTGTTTGAGGTGGCAAAAAATTGGGAATGGCTAAACAAGTTGTGGTATATGAATGTAATGGAATACTATGGTGCTATAAGAAATGGGGAAGAGATGGTCTTCATATTCACCTGGAGAGGCTTATACAAACTGATGCTAAGTGAGAAGAGTAAAACCAGGAAAAATTTGTACACAATAGCAGACACATTGTATGTGTGATGGCCAACTTTGATAAACTGAACTCTTCTCAGCAACACAGTTATAAGACAACTCTACAAGTCTCAGGATAGAAGGAGATATCAACATTCAGAGAAAGATCTAGAAAGAACAGAGTTTAAATGGAGACTGAAGCAATCTACATGCTATCGCTCTTTTTCATGTTTGGTTTTCTTTCTTTTTCCCATTTTTCACTCCATTGGTTACAACCCTTCTATACAACCAGACTAATGTCCAGTGTGAAAGTATTTGCAGATCCTATACTTGATTGCATGATGCCCTGGGGGAAAGGGGAGAAGAGGTAGAAGAGAAAATTTGAAACTCAAGGGACTGTGGAACTGAATATTGTAAACTAAAAGTAAATAAATAAATCAATTTTTAAAAAAAGAAACAACCATATAACATTCACTACAAGTTCCCATACTAACAAAACCATTGGTCCAATATAAAAAATACTTATAATAGTTATGGCACTGCATTATCTCAGGAAACTGGAGACACCCTCTTTTTCCAAAACTAAGGCCCAGCAAATAGGCTGTGCCCTGAGCTTGGTATAACAACAATCCTTTGTGCCCACCCTCAAGATGATCTCAGCGCCAGAAAAATTCCAGAATCATTTTACACCAGCATCAGGTAGGCTCTGAGCTTGGACAATCACCCATACTATCCATATTTTGGTCATGAAGTCCTGCTATGAGTTAAACTTGTCACACTGTTGTTGTTACCCCTCATTGTCAGGGCTACAGATCAATATTAATAAATATTAAGATCTCCCCATACTGCCTCAACACTGCCACCTACTAGGCGCTGGCCTTTGGCATGTATATCCTTGTTGTGAGCCATTTCCCTCACTCTGAAATTAATTAAGCTTCTGTTTGATTCCTGACTGTGCTGTCTCTACCCTGCTTTGTTTGACTCTGACCCTCCACAGGCTGGAGACAAGTTCCAGTCCAGTTGATTTTTACATTGGTGTCAGAAGTGGGATTGAACATGGAACCAGACCAAGTGGACTTTCTGGTACCAGTGAGAGCAGATGATGGGCCCCATGAGATTTCTCCAGAGTCTGCCCCCCCACCCCATCTGGTGAGTCCACTGACCTTTCTTAGCTCTAGTCCTTGACTCATGCCTTAGTTGAGCTTACCTTTCTTTGTGGGGAAAACTCCAGGGTCCCTCTCTTGACCTAGTTCATCCTGGATTGCTCTAGTAAAGATATCCTTTCTGGGGGTAGCTAGGTGGCACAGTGAATAGAACACCAGTCCTGGAGTCAGGAGGACATGAGTTCAAATCCAGCCTCAGACACTTAACACTTAGTAGCTGTGTGACCTTGGGTAAGTCACTTAAGCCCAATTTCCCTACTTTGCCCCTCCAAAAAAAGCAAAAAAAAAGATATCTTTTCTGCATACCTCTTGTTAATTGGCCTATCTGCAAGATTCCCACTCCTTTACCACACACCCTTGTTAAATTTTCAAACTGAGTATATCTCTGATGTTTGCATGTCTCAAAAGCAGGTGCAATTAGCATTTTAATTGTGTGCTTTGCCATGGTTGTGTTGTCAACTAGACTGCTGCTTGTATCTGCTTTGTCATTATGTCTGTGTCTCTGTAAAATGTTTGTGTCAGGTTTGTGTTGTGAACTAGACTGTGTTACCTTGAAAGATATAAAATTAAGTCAGCCAGAAAAAAAGGAAAAAAAAAAACTCATAAGGGCTATAGCCAGAGTGTTTTGAACACTGGGAAAGATTAATGAACTTTCAAATACTTGAAGCAAAAGTCCCAATAAACAGAGATAACTCTTGCTTAGGCTTTCTATGGAAGATTTGGTTATAAGAAAAGAGGGGAAAAAAACCTGTAAGATACTATTCTCCTGCCATTTCAGCTTTGGCTATGCTGGAATTATGTGGGGGTAGGGAGGATACAGTCAGATTATCAAAATTTGTAGAATCACTAAAAACATTTTAGCAGATTAAGGAATTTGAAATTTATTTCAAAATTTATTTATTCAATTATTTATTAAAATTGATTTAAGACTGCAGTGGAGAACTCCTGATATTTGGGAGGTAATTCCAAGAACTTACTCCCTCCTGAAAGATCCTTAGTAAGTTTTGGGGTACCACTCTGTAGGATTTGTTTTAAGGGACAATAAGAATTAAATCTTATAAAAGTTTTTAAAAGGTAAATGACAAGATTAAGAGCTTCATTGTCCCATGAGAAAGAAGGAAGGCAGCTAGTTTGGAAGTAATCCCAGAAGTAAGGAAAAAATGAATAAACCAAGAAACAAATGGGTAAAAAAGTTTGAGGCTTATAGACACCTCTTGTTAATCCTTTCTTGAAATTTCAGTTTTTGTTTTATTTTGTTAATACTCTTTACCCACATTTATCTAAATAACTTAACCTGACTTTTTTTGATTGGCAACATTCTGACATTGGGATCCTCCTCAAGAGCACAGCACAACTGACAGTCACTCTAGTAGAGAAGGATGAAATAAATAAGAAATAACTTAGATATAAATACAGAAATAATTTAAAATAATTTTTTTCTCTTGCTATAGCCCCTCTGTCCCTGTTTAATAAACAAGAGATGCAAGCTAAGAGTCTGATCCCACTTAAAAAAATAAAACTGTCCACTGGAAGACAGAGTGTAGAATGAAATGTAGGATGGATACTGAAAAAAGGTAAAGCATCCTAGAAAACTTTGAGAGGCCCTCCCCACAACCTCAATCACTCAGCATAATGCAGCTCTAGAAAGGGTTGGCAGGAGGAATGGCACAAGAAGGTGAATGTTCAGACCATGCTTGTCATTCCCAAGTCTCCTATCATGTCCCTCATTCAGGGATAAGGGGAATCTGACTTTGTTTACACTAGTTCTACACTCTCAATTTTAAATACCTCTGCCTTCCCCACTCCCCTCTCCCAGAGTCGTGAGTGTATCTCAGTTGTGAGGATGCATAATAAGTCCATTACACCACATGCTCTGATGCCCTGCACCTCTGAAAATACACCTCATTCCTTTAGATCTTTCCTTCTCTTGTTAACCCCTCTCATCTCAGGTCAGATCCCCAGATAAAGATGCTAGTAATTCTGCTCCATCGGGTAAAGGGGGTAAGGGAGCAGTCCAAATTGGTAATGGTCACAACAGCCCTGTGCCCCTTGGCATCTTATAGTCCATTCCTTTATGCAAGCCTGGAGGCTTCACCTAGATGTAATACATATGCCCCACCTTGCTCCAGCAGCTACCGTGCAGGTGGCTGTAGCCTCAGCAACTCCAGGCTCCAAAGCCGCAGCTGTCAGGATTGGGGAAGGATGGGTCAGGTCCCATGGCCAGCATTCTCTTTGCCTTGCCACTAGGAACAACCACCAATGGGAAGGTCCTGGCACCAGCCACCCCAACTCCTAGGCTGAAGCCAGTGCCCTCCATCACGCTCTCCCCTCCAAATTCCAGTAAATGTCTCCAGTGCATGTTCTGCTCAGCTGCTACCTGGGAAGATCCTGATGCTTCTGACAATGTCTAGCATGGCAGCACAAAATGGAGGGGACAGTCAGTTTCTATCCTGAATGAGCCCATCCTTCTTTGTTCTGGTTGGGGGAACTTATTAGCTGTGTAGTCTTAGGCAAGTTATCTTATCTCTGTTTGTGGCAGCTTTCTGATCTGTAAAGAGAAAAATAATAATGGTACCCATCTCCCAGGGTTATTGTGAGATCAAAATAACATACTGAGTGTAAAGTGCTTAACACAGTGACTAGTATATGCTGAACACTGTATTTATTATTATCATTATTATTGATTATTATTATCATTATTTCTTTAACTGAATGTGATTGTTCCAAAGCTGATGACTCCAATGTGATTTTAAAATGTCAAAGGTAACAGGATTGATGATTTTTATATGTGATAACTTGGAAATGCAAGTGATGTCATCTAAAGTTTATTGTTTGTGCTATTATTGTATTTCTAAATTCTCTTATATCATGAAATCTGAGAGATCATTGTAACAGAAATGTTTTTAGACAAAACAACTTTTCAATCCAGATGCTATTAGATTATGAATTGGGTTTTTTAAAGTATGTGATAAAATAGATTTAGAAAACTTAATTATTTAATGAGGTATATTTTGTTATAAAGCATATAATAATATATAATAGTGAATTTACATTTGTAAATTCTTATCTATTATGAAAGTGTGTAGGGTGGTTTAAATATGTAGCTTCAACATATTAATTATGAGTCAAATATAAGGTATTTGCTGAATGCCTGAAGTCCCAGAATATGGGGAGTTTAAATTTATAAATAAAGGATTAATAAAATATTAACTGTTAGAGAAACATCAGGAAAGATATTCATGCTCTAAGTTGTGCTTAATGATTTTTTTCTATATAAGGTAAAAGTTTCTGGGACTATAATTTACTATTGTTTTGAGTTTTGATTATAGGAATAATTGGCCAATAGAGGAATATTGCATGTGCTACAGTCTGAGAACTGCTAAAGGCAGATGTCTGTGCCTGGGAAAAGTTTTGGGAACAACCCAGTCATGGCCTAGATAGGATCCTCCTGACTCTACTTTTCCCATTGTGCTGTTTTCTTTCTGAAAAGGAAAATTCTCACATGATTAATCCTGAACCTTGCTTCTGATACGCTGTGACTACATTATTGGCTGTCCGATACGACTCATGCCTGGAATCAAACAGAGTTAAGGAAATTTTCCCCCTTTTTATGATATATGACATTGTTATAATTATATCCATCTTTTTCCTTTTATACCAAATTTGTATAATCAAAAAGTTTTGTAAGTACAATACTAAATCTATTAAATAATATATTGCTACTGGAACATCTCTGAGTTACTATAATGGGACACAAGTGTGAACATCTGAGAATTTTAATTTATAGTCATGATCAAAATATATTATAGGGATACTCCAAAGGAGGAAAACAATTAGAGAAGGTAATAAGACAAAGATGTAAAAGTTTTCAATTTAAATGCAATAGTAAATTTGGAGAAAAGTAACAGGATTAGACACATATGTGTGTGTGTGTGTGTGTGATAAACTTCTAAATTAATCTATCATGGAAATTCAAGCTGTGAGTATGTTTTTATAAAAAGTTCTCAAAATTGGATTAAAGATTTATTAATTAGGGATTAAGGATTTTACATATAAATTTTGTTGATAATGGCAAAGAAAGTGAAATTATTTTCTGATTTTTAAAGTATCTATCTGATAAATTTAAAAGGCAGAATAACAGACCATAAATGAGCTTTCTAAGAAAAAAGCACTAAGACCAGATAGATATAAATGTGAATTATGTCAAATATTTAAAGATCAATTAATTCCAACATTGAATAAACTATTTGGAATAATAGGCAAAGAAGGGATCCTACCTAACTCCTTTTTTATGAAACAAAATATAAAATTGATACAGAAAGCCAAGGAGAGTAAAAACAGAGAAAGAAAATTGGAGACAATTTCATTAATGTGTATGGATGCAAAAATTCCTAAATAAAATGCTAGCTAAAAGACTACAATATCTTACAAAGATTATACATTGTGACAAAGTAAGATTTATACCAGAAATGCAGGGATGGTTTAACATAAGGAAAACTATTAACATAATTTGTTACATAGGCTTAAATGGGTTTTTCTTTAAATGTGCAAAAAAAAAAAAGCATGTTTATCTAAAACCATCAGAAAGCATTATTTGTAATGGGGATAAGTCAGAAGCCTTCCTAATAAGACCAAGTGTGAAACAAGGATGCCCACCATCACCAATATTATTCAGTATTGTATTAGAAATCATGTAATAACAATAAGAGAAGAAAAAGAAATGGAAGGAATCAAAATAGGGAATGAGGTAATAAAATTAACTTTTCTTCCCTTCATCCTTTCTTCCCTTCTTTCTTTCTTTCTTTCTTCCTTCCTTCCTTCCTTTTTTTTTTTTTTTTTTTTTTTTTTGCAGGCAACATGCAAAAACAAAGTCTGGCAAGAAGAGAAGAAGAGACAGTAAGAAATGCCACATTTAAAATAATTTTAGACAGTACAAAATGCCTGGAAGTACATTTGCCAAAACAGACCCAGGAACTGTATCAGATTTAAATAAGTGGAGAAATGTAAAATTATTCATAGATAGGCAGGGTCAATATAATAAATATGAAGAATAAAAAGTCAAGAGTATCAAAGGAATAGATTAAAAATTTAAAGGAAGAAGATTTAACAGTATCAGATATAAAATGATATTACAAGGCCATAATTATCTAAAGTATCTAATGCTGGCTAGAAAATAGAAAAATACCTCATGATTTTTTTTAAAAAGCTTATTGTATCAAGTACAGGATTTAGGTAAGGATAGAAATAACAAATGGGATACAAACTGAAATTCTCTGAAATTTTAATATTGGAGAATCAAATGTAAGTGATTATACTAAATTATATTAAATCACCATTATCTAGAAACCTCTAGATTTGGAACCAGAAAAGCAGAGTCTCATTTAGAGCCGTCCTGAGAATAAAGCCTATTGTACAAGAATAGATATCTAGTGACCAGATTACTACATGAGACATCTGATTGTAATTGTAATGGAATTTAAAGATCCTCCTGTATAGGCTTGGTTTTCTGGTTGAGTATTAAAACCCAGAGCTTGTGCATCCCACTCATGGGATGGACTTCTTGATGTGAATAGAGAGGGCTGAACTAGGAGGAGCTGGTATCGTGGATTTAGAGACAGGCCCAAGCAGAGAGAGGCCAGATGAACTTTTGGGGAGCAGTATCATGGAGGCAGAGAGAGAGGACAATTGCTGGGTGCCAGAGTTGCTTAGAGACTGCTGAAGTCCAGTTGGAGTTCCCAGGACTTTTGAGAACTGCCACCCAGAGTTGCTGAGGACTGAGGAGGCATGGCTGTGATGCCATTATTTTGTCTGTCTGTTTTGATGTTTTGCCAGATTCATCTGCTGGTGAAGGACAGTGCTATTGTTGTAGAGGTCCTGCAACTTTGATGTTGGTTCAGAAGCCCCAACAAGAAGGATTTTCTTGTTGTATGTGTACAGAAATCCTGGAAGAGGGTCCTGCTGATGTTTTCAGGGGTTCTGCGACTGTTCTACAGGCAGAGTGACTTGATGAGGACACTGGCAATGTATATTGTGGCTTTGTTAAGCTTTGTCTCCCCAGGAACAGAGATTGCTGAGAACTTGCCTCAAGTAGAGATGAAGAAAAGACCTCACCTTGGATATTTAATGCTGTGATGATAACCTTGTTGTGGTTTGGGGTAGATGGTCTTTGTGCTCTTTACTGTGCCTTTGAGAAAGTGCTTGGTGGTAATGGATGGTACTATAATTCATTTATGATCCAGGGGTGGGAAACTTTTGACTTTTTTCTGCTCTGTGACTGACAAAATGAATATACTTTTGTTTATGATTGAAAACTAATTTCCATTTGAGAAGAGAGACTTTGTGACTGACTAAATTGATGTACTTTCCAGGGGTGGGGTACTTGGACCTTGGTACTTTGTAATTGAATTGAGAACTTGCTAATTGACTGAGTTACACTGTATTTTTATTTTCTCTCTTCTGTGAATATATTACCTTAATTTGTCACTGAATAAAATAGAGAGTTACTATGCTGGCATTCCGAACCTTGGAAGTTGCCTTTGCTTGGCATTACACTGGTACTTCAAATGTGCTAATTAAATGAATATTGACAATGGGTTACCAAGATACAAGGAGCCTTGATTGTTAGTTAACATTGGTGATAATTATTGTATTGCTTTGCATGGTTTATGTTTCAGTTTTCTTGGCTACCTTGGGTGATATGTAAATCACCCTTCTCAAAAACTAGTTTCTCCAAATGTTATGAGCCCTCTGAGTAGTTTTTAAACTGTAACCTGACAGCAATATAACCTGATGGTGTATTATGATTGTGAATTTATGAAAACCTTATAGATTGGGCTTATAATAGATTGAGGGGATTAGGAGAGCAAGTGGTTAATTGTGGAAATTGAGTGACCCACATTAGCTTCATCTTATGACTCAGTCCTGGAACTAGCATAGTACCTCTCCAATTATGGGTCTAGTCCAAGTGCTGTCCTGTGAGAAAACTAAAACTGTATTGCATTGTTTCAACCTAGGCCTACGTGGCTGGGAAACTGGGCCTTCTCTATGTGCTGTTTAGAGATTCTTAATGAAAGATCTGTGTTATGCTGACCAGAAACTCAGATTCAAAGATGGATGCAAAGAGTTTTCTCTGAAGGCCCCTATCAGGTCCTTCTGACTGCTCCCTTAGCTGTCAAACTTGTGGGGGTAGACTCTTGGACCATCCAAGAGTGGATGATCCCACTCCTAAGCGGATGAAATAACCCCCCAGAGATGTTACTGTTGTTCTAGTACAAACCCAGAAGCAGCGAACACACAGATGAAAACACTGTCCCAAGATTCTAGATGAAGACTGAATATACTGTACTACTTTATTTTTCCTCTTCCCCTTTGTTATGTGCCCAACCATCAAAGCCCTGATTAAAGCATATGTTGGCATTTTCCCCCTCTATGTTCTTGCCCCCTCCTCTCTTTTCTGCTTATAAACAAGCAATAGCTAGCAATGATACCTGAGACACATCTCCCCTATAGGTCACCACAAGGAACAATCCCCCTGGGCAACATCTTGTCCTGGCAACACTGTCATCTTGACTTATACCTGCCTCTCCTTTATTGGCAATAAGAGAAGAGGTTCTTTCAGCCCACCTTTCTTTAGTCAAAATGAGGAAATGTCAAGATATTAAGAGACACTCTGTTTTTCTAGGCTGTGCCCTGAGCTTGACATAACAACAATCCTTTGTTTTTACCCTCAACATGATCTCAGCTCTAGCAAAATCCCAGAATTGTTTCACACCAGCATCAAGTGGTCTCTGAGCTTGGACAAGCTCTTGTAGTATCCA
The DNA here is from genome assembly GCA_028646515.1 of Pseudochirops corinnae. Classification (NCBI taxonomy): domain Eukaryota; kingdom Metazoa; phylum Chordata; class Mammalia; order Diprotodontia; family Pseudocheiridae; genus Pseudochirops; species Pseudochirops corinnae. Next base: position 321,140,833 of record CM053585.1, on the reverse strand, counting down.
TGTTCTGGTCATGAAGTCTTATTATGAATCAAATTTGTCACATAATTTCTGTTAGCTTTCATTGTCATGAATACAGCTCTCTGTGTACTCATTTGTATAAATATTGAGATCACTGAGGGGTGTGGTTCTAGCATGTGTCCTTGCTTACAAGCCTTACAAGCTTACAAGTTCATTGAGGCACAGTTAAGTGAGCTGTCTACAATTACAGAGTAAAAAAATAGAGAATGGCTTTAAATCCATGTCTTTTAACTCTGAACCATTCCACTATACCTTGATACCTCATCAGAACTACAAAACTAGAGAAAACACAGCAAACTGATTGAATATCTGACAGGACAACTGCTATAAACACAGAGTTCAAGACACTTACAATCATGCTATTGGGGAATTTTGCCTTGCAATTAGCCACAATCACGCCAGAAGCAAGGTTACATTCAGATTATATAAAGACCACTTTATTCAATGTTATCTGATTTTGGTGACAATTTCAGGTTTGTGTGGAGAACAAGACATTCTACCTCCCTAAGAGTAAGGGTGTATATAGAACAGATGTATGTATGATTAGAAGGCCCCAGAATTCCATGAAGGAAGATCCTTACTAAATTGTTATTGCTATTGTTGCTGTTCAGTCATTGAGTAATGACTGACTCTTCATGACCCTGTGGACCATATTGTCCATGGGATTTTCTTGGAAAAAAACATTGAAATGATTTGACATTTCCTTCTCCAGTGGATTAAGGCAAACAGCAGTTAAGTGATTTGCCCAGAGTCATACAGCTAGTAAGTTTCTGAGGACAGATTTGAATTCTTGAGATCTTCCTGACTCTAGGCCCAGCAATGTATCCACTGAGTCACCTAAATGCCTTCATCTTAATAAATACAAAAGCTAGAATGTAGAAGAGACAATATTTCAACCTATTGAAACATACACTCATGGATCATTCGCAGACTCAGAGTGACAAAGAATGTTGAGTGTGACTTCAGCATCTTAGAAAAATAGTCATAGGTTTATCAGCTAAAAAGCTGTGTAAAATCAGTTGAATGAGAGACACACAATCACAGGCACAGACAAATATGGACAGAGAGACTAAGACAGAGACAGAGGCCAAGATAGAGAGATAAGACAGAAACATAAATGTCAATAAACTGGATTGGAATAATGACAAGATTAAACCACTGGGGATGGAAAGACTGGTGTCAAGTTTCCAGAAACTAGAAGCAAACAGTTTGAGTGTGCACTGGAGATAGACATTTGGATCTGATTATTTAAAAGTTACATAAATTTCTGTTAAGATGGCAACACAAAAGGTCATAGTAAAGTCTAGTTTTCTTACATAAACCCACAAAAGGAAAAAAGTCCATAGAAAGATCAATTATAGAGAAAAACAAAAGTAAGCTCTTCTATCAAGTCCAGAATAGTACAATTTAGCTGGTAAGAAGCCAGCGAAGGATTGTAGAAGTGTTATATGAGAGAAGGAAGAGAAAGCTCAGATAATTGGTGTAGAAATCAATGGAGACATGAAGAAGGGAAACCAACCTGAACTAGAATAATTGGGAGGACATTCCATCCAGAACTGCTCTTGTGGTAGCATCCAGACCACAAGAAATAGGGCCAAATAAGACCTATGTAATATATCTAACAATGCCAGAGGAACTAACCCAAGCACAATCATCTTAATCATACAACTGAAACCAAAAATATGGTATAAAAATAAAATAAAATGAAACTAACACTATAGGTCAAGAGAAACCCAAAAGATATTCCCAAAAGAAAAGAACAATTCCACAACTATAAGCAGCAATTCCAGAGGGAAAAATTGGCTTGATCCCCAAAATGACAAGATAGCCTCAGGGGGAATAAAATGAAATGAGAAGTTGAGAAGTAAAAAATAAATAAATAACTTAGAACAGAAAGTGGAAGCAAGTAGTAGTAAATTCCCTGAAAAAATAGAATGGAGCAAAAGGAATAAATGGCCCTATGATACAACAAGAAATATTAAAACCAAGTCAAAAAAATTTTTAAAAAGAAAAAAAGTCAGATTTTTACTATCACAAACAACTGACATAGAAAATAGGCTAAGGAGAGGTTATTTAAAAATCATTGGAACCATGATTTTTTAAAAAATCTGAACTATATAATTTAAGAAATTATGAATAATCCTTTCCAAATCTACTAGAATGAGAGATAAAGTGAAAATAAGATGAATTTATTAATCACCTCCTGAAAGAACTCTCAAATTCATAAAACCTGGAACTGAAGTTCATTTACACAAAACTGTCTCCACTTGTGGAGAATGATTATCTGATGCTCTGAACCTTCATGAGAAGAGAAAATGGTGAGAACTGGAGCAAAGTGTGAGCCTAATACTTCTCACTTCCAACTTTTAGAAAGAACATATGGTTATACTCTCTTCATGGAGGGGATGTTTGGAGGAAGAGAAAGAATCCAATAAGAAATCAAGGTGCAAAAGGGTTGGTGCCTCAATCAATAATATTCCTTTTTCCAGAGACTTTGATAAGACTAGAGACTTTTGGAAATTTCCCCTAATGTTAAATCAGGGAGTGAGTGTGTGTGTGTGTGTGTGTGTGTGTGTGTGTGTGGCTATTGAGCTAAGATATCTTATTACCAGTGGGAGAACTCACTCACTCTGTGTATTTTCTATTATATTCTAATCCATATAACATTGCTGATTTCTGCTTGCTACTGGCTCAAATAAATGGGCCTCCCTTGGAGAGGGATGAATGAAGGACACTCTGCAGGGGTTCTCAACCTGTGGGATATGTTCAGTTTGTAACAATGAAAATACATCCTGCATGTCAGATTTTTACATTATAATTCATAACCAGCAAAATTACAGTTATGAAGTGGCAATGAAAATAATTTTATGGTTGGGGGTCACCACAACATGAGGAACTGTATTAAAGGGTTGAGGCATTAGGAAGGTTGAGAACAACTGCTCTAGAGATATCTATTCATGACTCTCACTGAACCATATCTAGACAAACCCACATGGACACACATGTACTACACAGGCAATAAACACAATACTCTATATTGAAAATACCAGGATTACCATGGTCAAAACCCAAAATGTCCTAGTTAAATAAAAATTGCAAAAAATAAATAGTTCAAGTAAAAGGAAAACATAGTCACACTTATACAATACTATGCTATAGTTACTCTAAAAGAAAGGAAATATATAAATTTCGGTTATTTTTTGGGTTTCTATTTCCCAGTGTTGAATGAAGGTGTTGAACTAACTCACCTCTATGTTCCCTTTCAGTTCTTACATTATATGTCTTGAAGTATCTATATGGTACAGTGAATAGAGCATTGGAACTAGAGTCAGAAAGACTTGATTTCAAATCTGTCTTTGGACACTTACTAGCAAGAATTACACAAGATCTAGCAGCCTCTACATAAAATTTTGGAGAACTTGGAATAGAGTATTCTAGAAGACAAGGGATCTAGGATTATCATCAAGAATAACCCGTTCTGAAAAACTGAGTATGATTCTATAAGAGAGAAGAGGGTCTGTAAAGAAATAGAATACTTTCAAGCATTCCTGATGAAAAGACCACAGTGGAATAAAAAAACTGACATCAAAACACAAGATGAAAGAGAATCATAAAAAAAAAAAAATAAACAAACATGAGTGAGAAATAACAAGGGACTAAACAAAATTAAACCAGTTATCTTGTTACATGGGCAGATGTAATTTCTCTGAACTTTGTCACCAAGAGAATTAGACGGAGTCTAATTAGACAGAGGGTCTGAGTGTGATTCTAATATGTTTGGATAATCTCAAAATGGAATGGAAAAATGGAGAACCAGAATGTACTGGAAAAGGAAAAAAGAATTAATGGGGCACACAAGAAAGAGCTTATACAATGGAAAGGGTAAGGAACAAGTGACACTTGAACCTCACTCTCACCTGAACAGGTTTAAGGAGGGAACAATATGCATGTACACAGAGATGAACACAGAAATTCGTTTTACCCAGCAGAGAAAGAGGAGGGAAAAGGGGTTAAGGGAAATGGAAGGAGGAATAAAAGAGAAAACAGATTAAAGGAGTTAGTGATCAAAAGCAAAACAGACTTTTCAAGAGAGGAAAAAGAAAAGTATGAGAGAATAAGATGGAGGAGAATATGAAGGTAGCAATCATAACTGTGAATGGGAATGGGATCAACTCACACCTATAAAAATGGAAGAGGATCTCAGAATGGATTAGAAACCAAAATCCAGCAAAATGTTGTTTATAAGAAACACTTGAAACAGAAAGATACATATAGAGTTAAAGAAAGGACATGAAGCAGGATCTATTACGCTTCCACTGAAATAAAAAAAAAAAGTAAGTGAAGCAATTATTATCATAGACAAAAATAAAATCAAAAATAGGTCTGATTAAAAGAGATAAACAAGAGAACTACATTATGCTGAAAGATACCAGATAATGAATCCAAATAAATACCATACATATATACATCAAGTGTCAGAGCATCTAAATTCTTGAAAGTTAAATGAGTTTTAAAAATAGACAATAGAAGTATAATAGTGGAAGACCTCAATTTATCCCTTTCAGATCTAGATAAGGCTAGTCACAAAATAAACAAGTTAAGGAGTTAAGAATTTTAGAAAATGTAGACACAATAGACCTCTGGAGAATATTTTAGGAATATGCCTATTTCTCATCTATTCATGGCACTTTCACAAAAACTGACCATGCATTAGAGCATAAAAAACTTTACAAACATAGAAAAGCTTGAATATTAATTTTTTTCTGAGCATAATGGAATAAAAATTACCTTTGAAAAATAGATTAAAAATTAGTTGGAAACTAGAATTTTTATTTACTTTATTTTTAATTTATATAACAAAAAAGTATTTCCATAATATAGTACAATATTAAAAAGATTACACATGAAACTGCAAATTTACTATGCACAACCAATTTGCTATTCTTCAAATTGTCACTTTCCCCTTCGATTATTTTAGCCAATCTGGCAGTTGTAAACTTATGTCTCAAGTTTGTTTTAACTTGTATTTCTCTAATCAATAATAATTCACAATATTTTTGTATGACTATAAATTATTTTGATTTCTTCATTGGAAAACTGCCTGTTGATATCCTTTGACCATTTGTCAATAGAGGAATGACACATTCTTATAGATTTGACAAAGTTCTTTATGTAATTTTGATATGAAGCCTTAATCTGATAAACTGTCTATAAAGATGTTTTCTCAATTTTATGCTTTCCTTTTGATCATGGTTACATTTATTTGTACATTTTTAAAAATTTAATGTAATCAAAATTATCCATTTTACAACTAACTTTGCTTTCTATTTCTTGTTTATGTATAAATTGTTCACGCATCCATAAGTGTGATAAATACTATCTTCCAAGTGTGAAACAAGGATGTCCACTCTTACCAATATTATTCAGTGTTGTATTGGAAATCCTAGCAATAGCAATAAGAGAATAAAAAGAAATAGAAGGAACTAGACTAGGGAATAAGGTCATAAAACTATATGATGATATAC
>CM053585.1:321115806-321134790 GCA_028646515.1 Pseudochirops corinnae | reverse complement strand
TTCCTTCCTTCCTTCCTTCCTTTCTTTCTCTCTCTTTCTCTCTCTCTCTCTCTCTCTTTCTTTCTTTCTTTCTTTCTTTCTTTCTTTCTTTCTTTCTTTTTTTCTTTCTTGTTAAATGAGTAAATGAAAATTAGAATCTAAATTCTGAAAGTCAGCAAGCCATAGCTACTCTGGGCCACTGGGCCTCCTCTTGCTGTCAATGCCAAGACTTCCCCATTTCTCTGGGGAGTGTAGCAAGAAGATGATGGCTCAGGAGTAGACTCAACATGTCTATTCTCTCTTGCCTGTTTGTCTCCACAGTAATGGGCTTATTTGCTATTAAAATCACAAAAGGGTTAGGTTTCTTGGGATTCCAAATTGCCAAGTCTGAGACGAGCATATCTGCTTCTTACTCACAAATGCAAATGCAAGCCCATGAATCTTTCCTTTAACTATAATAACATTCTATCTATTTAGTCCAGCACAATGCCATCACAATAGCTTTTTCATTCTACTGAATTCATATTAAACTAATATAAAGAGATGCTCCTGCCATACCATGAAATAAAACGATGTTCTTGACGTATTTCCAAAACATTTGGAACATTGTTTCCAAATCGACCTTGTGAATAAATTAAATAAGAGCTCGCAAAATGTCCTTTAGTGTTTTCCGAATGCATGCAGATGTGAAGTGGTGATATTTGTGCATTTCTTATCCTGGATTATGCAGTCTGCTTTGCCTAGGTTGCTGGCCTGTGTGTTTATTTGTTCTTTGTGCTCTGTGGGACGTAACATTCCAAGAAAGCTGACCTTCACAATTGCTCCTTTCCCCCTGCTGTCCTTGATGACATCATAGTGTAATTTACCACATTGATTTTCAAAGAATCATAGAATTTTAAATCAAAACATCCCCAAATCTTGGAATTACAGAACTGTAGACTTTTTGATAAGGCTGTACAAATATAGCATCTTGGAATCATACACTCAGCATCATAGTCAGAGACCCTTTGTGGTAGAAAGGAACATGGAGGTTATGAAGTTCAACACCTACCTGAATCAATCAATCACATACAGCATGGATTCTCTCTGTATATCCTTGTCAAGTTGTCCTTATAAGGAAATCTCTTTCTCTTTTAAATTCTTAAACTTAGTAAAGATAATCTTAGATCTATATATCTATATCTATATACATATCCCTTCACAGTTGCAGAGTATTTGGCAGATATTATTTCATTTGGGTGGCACTGTCTTGTAAAGAAATTCCTTTGCACAGTGGAATAGGAAAGCTGGATATGAGTCCCAGATCTGCCATTATTTAGATTTGTGACATTGGGAAAGCCATTTCTTTTCTTTGGGTCTTAATTTACTCATCTGTCACATGATTGGGCTTAATGTTGTCTAAGGTTCTTCCCAGCTCTGATTTTGAATTAATGACCCTATTGTTTGAGGATTTTTCAAGAAAGATAATCTATTGTAGAGAGAGGAGGTGGGTAACTATAAGGAAATAAGATAACTGTTTCCAGTCCACTCATTGTCACCTTCATCTTATGTTTATCCATTGGCATATCTTCTTAGCTCTTAGTCATAAACCTGGTGATGACAGAAAGAATAAATGAAACAGAAATAGAGACATCTGGATTGATGGTTTAGGTCAAAAGGAAGTAAAGAAAACCCTTCCTCTCTGTTTTTCTCCTTTTTCCTCTGAGACAAAAGATACTATTTGATCATAGAGTCATAGCTCATGGACCCTAACGGGATGTCAGAGGTCATCTAGTTCAATCCTGAAGTTTGCCTGAGGTATATGTTCCTGATAAGGACTCCAGCATCCACTCTAAAACCTCCAATGACAAGGAATTTCCTCTCTTCTCTGGTAGCCCATTTCTTTCCTGAGAAGCTCTGATAGATAATTTATATTTATATAACATTTTAAGGGTCTAGATTTCTAAAGCAGTTTTGCCCAAACTACTTCACAAGGTAGGGAATACTGAAAAAGAAACTGAGGCTTCAGGAGTTTAGCTGACATGCCAGGGATCCCATTAAGTGGCCAAAATGGTATTTGAACTTGTCTTCTGGTAAGCGTTCAGAATTCTTTCCATTTATACAAAGCAGCCTTTTCTTAGAAAGGTCTTGCAGCTCAAACATTCAAAGATAGCCACAAACTAGTTTAATTTCTTTGATTGGAAACTCCTTCACAGCCCACTCTCCCTTCTCCCATGACTCACATGACACTAAAAAGTCCTCCTGAAGACAGAGTCTTAGAATTCTGTGGCCCCCAATTTCTGATGAATGTTGACTGGAAGATTCTTTTCAAAGTGTCTGGTTTTTCATTTGAAGAAACATTGCCCCCTTATCACTGATCCAGACCAGCTTGCCTTAATAAAAACCAACATTCCCTTCCCCACCACACAGTGATTAGCACCATGCAAACTGAATACCAGGAGAAACTGTGAGACTTTAGTGTTCGAGTGGAAAATCATGGTGATTCTGTTTGTGTGTGTATGTGTGTGTGTGTGTGTGTGTGTGTGTGTGTGTGTGTGTATTTTAATGAGAAGAGAGATTTTTTTTTTCATTTAATACTTTAAACTCTTTTGGTTTCAGAGATATTTTTTTTTTTTCTGAAAGAGATCAAAACCATTTGGGGATAATCCACCCAATTTTATTGTTACCAGCTCTGTCAAATTGGATCCAGCTTTATTATAGGTTTGGTCTCCCTGAATCCCTTTTGATTTAGAAGGTCCTTTGTCTTGACCTGGAAAGGTGATGCTACTCTTTCCAGTAGAGGCATCTTGCAGGCTATGGGTCATCAGAGAGGTGAGCGTTCTGTTGAAATAGACCAAGGAAGGAAAAAAAGCAAGCAAGCTTTTACTAAACACCTACTCTGTACCAGGCATTGGGCTCAGTACCTTAAAAATATTATTTCATCTCATCTTCATCTCAAATCTGGGAATCAGGAGGTATTATTATCCCCCTCTTATAGTTAAGAAAGCTGAAAGAGACAGAAGTTAAGTGACTGACCCAGGGTCACATAGCTAATAAGTTTGTGAGACTGAATTCAAACCTGCATCTTCTTGAATCCAGGACCAGTGCTTTATCTGGTGTGTCCCTCTACCTCATGATCTAGTCTCTGATCTCTTCTAGTTGGAATTTCAATGCTCTTGGAGATGTATATAGCCAAGTTGGGGACCCACTCTGTGCTAGACACTGGGAGATAAAAGGTGAAGAAGACATGGTGCCTAAAAGGCTGCTTACACCACAGTAGAGGGATGAGATACAGGCACAAGTGCCAAACAGAACTATAATAAGAGATAGAGAGCAATCAAAGCAGATGTTAGATGTGTGTCCTAAAAACGCAAAGTCACATTTACCAACACTGCTTTAGGCTTCTCTTCTCATGAGAGTCACCTTTCCCATTCCCCCCCTTATCTACAAGGTCCAGCCACTGAATATGTGAATGCTGTGCACAATGCCTTTGATCCTTAAAGGGTTAAAAACATCATCAGGGAGATTTGTTTTAATTATTATCTAGTTAAATGTGGCAACATTTCCCCCTCCTTCAGGGTATTACTTTCTATTTTCTTGGCATTATTTCATGATAATCATTATAAAAATAATAACAATGATAAATGTTTCGCCATTTTATAGTGACACTCATCTGATGATCTCTAAGCGTTTTGTAAACACTAATTAAAATCTTGTAATATGCCTAGGAGGGAGGAAGGTATTATAGTCATCAGCATATAAGTGGTTAAACTGAAAGTGGAGAGCTTATATAACTTGTCTCAAACCCGAGTCCTCACAAATTGTAAGTCATTTGGTTTTTACGCCAAGTGATCTATGAAAAGATTGCTAGTCAACCAGTCACCTAGCATTTATTAGTTGTACATTATGTGCAGGACTCTGTAATAAACCCTAGAGACTCAAAGCAAAGCAAAAAAAGAAAGTCCTTGCTCCTCACCCTACTCCAGACATTGCTGTCTTCTGGGTTGACCTCTGCTTATCTCCTTCCTTGGTGTAGACGTTCACCAGGGCTCTGTCCTTGGCTTCTTGACTTTTCTCACTGCCCTCTCTCCCTGGACAAACTCACTGAATAGTTATGATTTTAATTATCATCTCTATGCACATGATTCTTAAATTTACATTTCAAACACCACCTAAACTGTCCAAGTCCACACTTCCATCTAGGAGCTGGACGTGGCAAACAAGATGTCCAACCAGAACCTCAAACCCACCAGGTTCAAAATTGAAATTGCCTCTCCACAAATTGTGTTAGTCTTCCCACCTTCTCCATTTATGTTTTTGGCATCACTACATTCCCAACAATTCAAGTCTAAAATCTTGGAGTCAAATGATTATATGATTTTATAGTTAGAAAGGACCCACCTGAGAGGTTCAAATCTCCCATTTTACACATGAGGTAATTGAGACCTTGACAAAGTAATGCAGCTAATTAATGGCAGAGCTGGACTTCAGGCTTGGGTTTTCTCCTCTAGATTGTTATAATGTCTTCCTCAGTCTCCTCTTCTCCGTTTTTTTCCTTTTGCTTCTTTTCTCCCCATCATCCAAATCTTATTTCCAGGTTAACAAGTCCTGTCAATATTATTGAATTTTGTCCTTCCTTTCAACTCACATAGCCACCAACTTTGGTTATGCTCTTGTTCCCCACCACCACATGCTATCTCTGCAGTTTTCTTACTCTTTCCTCCCCTCCATGCATACTACAGGCCTGCTACACTAGTCTGCCTGTAGTTCCTCAAATAATGCTTCATCTCTCATCCTTGTGTCTTTGCATGGGCTATCTCCCATACCTAGAATTCCCTACCGCATCATCTCTTCCTCTTTATTTTCTTGACTCCCTTCTAGGATCAGCTTGTGTCTCATCTTCTGCAGAACCCCTTTCAGACCATTTCCCTCTGCTATGTCCACATCTTGTGTGCATCTAGCTATTCACACACTGTCTCCCCTATTAGAATTGAAGCACCTTGAGGTCAGGGATTCTTTTCTTTGTATTCCCAGTGCTTAGCATGGTGTCTGACCCTTAGAAAGCACTTAATAAATGCTTCTTGACTGCCTTACTATACTAACCTCCTTATTAGCCCTCCATCTCCAGTTTCCCTTCTGTAATGCACTCTCTGCACAGCTGTCAGAATAGCCTTCCTAAGACACAAATCTAACCATGTTAGCCCCCACTTAAAAGATCTTCAATAGCTGCTTATTACTTATAGGACAACTCACAAACTTCATAGTCTTAGTACTTGCTCTGTGGCAGAATTCTTGTGTGTGTGTGTGTGTGTGTGTGTATGCACACGTGTGTGTGTATATGTGCGTGTGAATGTGTGTGAGTGTGTGTGTGTGTGTGCACGTGTGTGTGTGTGTGTGTGTGTGTGTGTGTGTGTGTGTACTATGTTCTCTTCAAACTGGACTACAAGCTACTTCCCAATTCAGTTTTGTTCTCTCATTTCCTACAGAATTCTTTTTTTTTTTTTTAACATTCAAAGCTCTTCATAACTTGGCTCCAGTGACCCTTCTGAGGCTTATGAGCGATTATTCCTTTCTGTATCCTCTATGGTCTTTGATAGCCCTCCTCCCAGAGGAGGAATATTATGTCCTATCTCTGTGTTTTTGAACAGGCTGTACCCCATGCCTGAGATGCACTCCCTTCTTCCCTTTTCCACTTAGAATCCCTAGCTTCCTTCCAAACCCAGCTCAAGCACCATCTCGCATATGAGGCCTCTCCAGATCCCCAGTTACCAGTGCCTCCATCCTGAGATTAGCCTCTGTTTGCTTTACTATTTATTTTGTTCACACTTACAGTAGTACTTGTTGTTTACTTTGATAGAAAGTAAGTTCCTGGAAGACAGGATTATTTCAATTTTGTTTTGCATTCTTAATACCTGGTAAACAGCAGGCACTTAATAAATGTTGCCTTGATAATGAACTAGTGCAGAGCTCCTCATAAGACTGCTTCTTCCCCCTCCACGTATTTGCTTGTTAAAATCTTTCTCCTCCTTCAAAACTAGTTTAGTTTTTTCCTTTTCTATGAAGTGTGCTCTGGTCTCTCCCTGTTCTCTGCCCTTCTTGCTCAAAATTATTTTTGCCTCTTAAAATGTCTTCTGTATCTTGCTTGGGTCTTTCATGAATTATGGGGGGAGGGGTCTTTAACACGAATGCTAGATTTGGAAGACATAGACCTGGGGCCAGAATTCTACTTCTACTATTTACTAACTCTGTGCCCCTGGGCAAGTCACAGTCTCTTCAGTCCTCACTCCTCTGATCTGCAAAACAATATGGTTGATTTGGACATTTTCTAAGGTCCCTTCAAGCTCTAAATCTCATGGCTTTACCTCATCATTATTTATGCATGGATTGTATTTCTCCTACTAGATGATCATCTCCTTGAGAGCAGGGCACATACCATTTTCAACGTTTTTATTTGAAGCATCTAGGTCAGGGGTGGGGAACCAGCCGCCTGGAGACCACAAGAGGCCCTCTAGGTCCTACAAGTGCCACCCTTTGAGCAAATCCAAATTTCACAGAACAAATCCTTTTATTAAGAGAATTCAGTGAAGTTTGGATTTGGTGAAAGGGCCACACTTGAAGACCTAGAGGGCCACATGTATTCTTGAGGCCCCTGGTTTTCCACCCCTGACCTAGACAGTGCCTTGAAGCAAGGAGGTGCATAATATATAAAAGCAGCTAGGTGGAATAGTGGGTAGAATACAGGGCATGGAGTCAGCAAGACTCATTTTCCTGAGTTCAAATTCAGCCTTACTAGCGGTGTGACCCTGAGCAAGTCACTCAGCCTTGTTTGCCTCAGTTTCTTCATCTGTAAGATGATCTGGAGAAGGAAATGGCAAACCACTCCAGTATCTTTACCAAGAAAAGCCCAAATAGGGTCATGATGAATTAGACAGAAATGACATGACTTAACAACAACACTTAATATGCATTTGTTGAATAAAAATGAATGGAGAATAGTAAAAGGAAAGAGTGATATTAAGTGAAGTAGGAGAAAACTCTGTCCTGGCTCTAAGCTCATTTAGCTTCTAGGCTGTGCTCTGTCTCACTGTGTGACTTTGAGTAAGTCATCTTCCTTCTAAGGTTCCCTCATCTATGCAGAGGGGGTTGTACTTGATGGCCCTTTCTAGTTACAATCAAATTCTGAACAGTATCCAGTACTGCATCCAGATTTCCTTAAGAGAGCAGCTCATACTTGTCAGCATCACTCCCTGCATTATTTATTTCTGGGCTAGTCCCACAGTCAGGGCTGTCCTTATGAGGAGCTGCAGTGGGCAATAAGCCTCCTTTCCTGTGATCCTGGAGGTGTCCATTAGGCTCCTGTTCCATTGAAATTCATTCTCCCATCTGTTCACTGAGGCTTGAAATTCCTAAAACTGAGTACAAAGACTTAGACTTCACAATTAGAGCCGGGCTGAGAATGAAAATTCCCTTAGGAAGCAAGAATGAACTTGAAGGCAGCTTGCTTTAAAGGGAATCTCATACAACTTGTTGACATGACAGAGGTCGGAGTTCTGGTTCTGCTGTTCAATATCTGTGAGGCCTTGGGTAGGTCACTTATCTGACCTCTCTGAACTTCAATTTCCTCAGATATTAAAAAGAATGACAATTTTTCTCCCCCTTAACGGCAGGAGATTGTTTTGAGCAAAATACTTTGGAAAGAGTCAAGTGCTATGGTAATGTGAGCTATTCTTGTGTTCACACTAATATATAAATAGAAATTGGATGCAGAGATGAGTGGAGCAGGCAGGCAACACATGTTTATTAAGTACTTACTACTGTGAGGCACTTTGCAAAGTGCTGGGGATGCAAAGAAAGACCAGAACAGTCTCTGCCCTCAAGGGGCTCACATTCTAATGGAGCTGTGTATGTAACAACACAAAACAGCTATGTAAGACTAAGGCACACATAGGGTAAAGTGAAGGTCATCACAGAGGGAAAGCATTAGCATTGGGGAGCACAGCACAGGAGAGACTTTTGGCACATGGGCCCCTCAGCATCAGACTGGCAAGAGGAATTCATGCAGCAGGGAAGGGACGTTTTCAAGAATGAAATTCTGAAGGCCCAGAGAGAAACAATTCTAATGAGAAGGAAAAGGGTGGCTGTATAAAGAAAAGAGTATGGATGCCCAGGGAACTCATCAACCAACATAAATAAAAATAATAATAAAATACACGCACAGAAGATGGAGACGAGAATTAGTGCCAGAGGATGAGGGCAAAACTGTGGCTGTGTGTGACTCTGTGATGAAGGACTTGAGCTCTTTGAATCATGAAGAAGTCTCTTCATTATCCACTGATTTATTTTACTTTTTTTCTTTTAAATGTTTTTATTTTTCATGTATGGACTAAAACAAGCACTGACATGACAGTATAATAAAAAAAATATGATCACACATGAAACTGCAAATCTCTTACGTACGACTTGTGATTCCTTTTAAATATAAAACAAAGTTATCACGTACCTTTCTTTTTTTCTTCCCTCACCCTCCCAGACCCTAGAAATGGCTACCACTAGACACTAATATGTGTATGTGTATAAAATCATTCTAGACATACTTCTATTTCTCTGTTCTTTCTCTGGATGCAGATAGCATCTTATTTCATATATCCTTTTGTAGTCAATTTTGGCATTTATAATAGTCAAAATGACTTATTTGCTCAAAGTTGTCCTTAAAACAATATTGCTATTACTGTATACAACATTCTCTTGGTTCTGCTCATTTCATTCTTCATTATGTTGTGTAAGTCTATCCATATTTTTCTAAGATCATCAAGCTCAGCATTTCTTATAGCACAGTAATATTCCATCACCATCATATACTACAACTTGTTTGGCCATTCTCCACAGGGGAATCAGGGCATCCCCACAATTTCTAGTTGTTTGCTACCATAAAGAAAGCTGCCATAAATATTTTAGGACCTATCGGTTCTTTTCCTTTTTCCCTAATCATCTTTGGAAATAGACTTAGTAGTGGTATTGTAGGTCAAAGGGTATAATAAGTTTAATAATTCTTTGGGCATAATTCCAGATTGTCCTCCAAAATGGCTGAATCAGTTCACAATTCCACCCACAATGAATTATTGTTCCAGTTTTTCCAAATTTAAAACATTTAAAAGAGATCAATTCATCCTAAATCTCTCTTTTTTCTTCCTGACTGCATATTATGTCAAGACTATTTGAGCCTCTCCCATGAAAGGGAGCCTACTCTCTCTCCATTGTCGTTGCTACCATGTGGAAACCAGAAAAGGCACACAGCTCTGCAAATTGAAGTTGAACTTTAGGGCTCATGCCTGTCTTTTTCAACTTTGTGTTTCCTTTCCTAAAGATAGATGAGCAAATGGTAAAATCCTGAAATTGATGTGCACAGCTTGGAGGCCACCTTGTGAGTCTGAGAGGGTCAGAGATCCCAGTTTCTATAGGGATTACTAGAGGCAGAGATGGAAGATTTTCAAGTATTGAAGTGGATACTATCAAAAGGGAGAGAAATTCTGATTCCCAATTGGGCATTACGCAAACAATGAACACTAAGGGAGTTGTTTGTACAGTACAGAGCTGAGGTGAATTGTGAAATGCCCCATTTAGCTTTTTTGCAACACACTTTATGTTTGGATAGTTTTCAGCTTCTACCTCCTTGGAGAGTATAACTATAATGATGTTATTTTATTCTGTTTTAAGTCTTTTTGTGAATGTGTATGTCTGGGGTTTGGGTGTGTTAAATGTTTCTTTTGTACAGAGGAAATAACTTTCCCATTCCAGATTCATATTGTACATTGCTTAATTTTTTGCTTTTCCCTTTGGGGAGACCCTAGTCATGAGTCAAATTTGAGTTGTAAGGAATTTCCCCCAGGGAAATGGAATAGGGGCATAAAGAACCAAAGAATATGAGGAAAATAAAAGCCCAACTCCTCTCATTAGATGCCAGTCACCAAGGACTGAACCGGCCCCTGTTTGCATGGATAAGGCAGAGGAATTACTTCATGGAACAGGAGAGTGCTTGACCCAGCAGTGGTCCTTATTTGTTATATATGGGGATTTCATCTGATTTCATAGGGGCTAATTCCAATTAACCACAAACACTTAATCCTTGGAGACTTTCATATGACTTCATTGCTCATCTAAGTTTTTTTTCTTTCTTTTTGAATTAGCCCATTTGTCTCATTACTAGGAGTGTTTAGGACACAGTGTTTAGGACTGTCCTGGATATTGGCAGGGATCCAGTGGAGGAAAGTGAGGCTTTCCATGTGTTGTTGGGATGTCCAAAAAGATTTTACCCAAGCTTCTATCTGGATGGCCCTTTGTATTATTAACACGGGATTCTATAGTGGGACACTCATGGACTGTCTTGTATATTCCGCTGACCCAGAAGAATTTGTACCCAGCCCAGTTTGGTTTCTCACTTGACGGTAGATTCCATGTTCCCTGTTCCCTATGGAGGAAACCTCAGGTATTTTTTCAGCACTTCTGAAACTGTGGGTCACGATCCCACATAGTGTCTGTAGTGGAAAAAGTTTAAGAAGCCCCATTCTAGAGATCATTTGGGGCTAGAGGTTCCCTTTAAGAGGGAAAAGTTTTTTTTTTTTCCCTATTTCTCACTTTTGTTAGTTTTTTTAAAAATATTTTTTAATTTTCCTTTTTCTGTCTTCTTTTTCTCCAGTTGCATAGGTTGGGTCAAGGCCCGTACAAGTACTAAGCTGGCAATAACCTATGGAAACTTTCCTAAATGTCCTTTTTTTGGGTTGTTGTTGTATCTGCATAACTTTGTATTTGGGGATAGTTATGATCTTTGGGCTTACTTACTGTGGTTCACCTGGGCGCTCCCCAAACACTGTTAAGTTTGAGGCTGTTAATGACTCTGCTGAATGGACTCCTAGGACTCTTTACATTGCATTTAGGAGACAATTAGGAATGAGGCCATGCTAAGCTTTGGAGACTCTTCAGTGCAACATGCTGGGGGAGGCATTTGAAGGGACGAAGTTCCCCATGGACTTGAGGCCTTACTAGAATTGAGGTTACAAACCAATGTACCAAATGCCTCCTAGTTGGTTTACTGAGGACAGGAGATATTTACCCAGGGGAAGACTGTGATAGCGAATAAGCCACTGCCTTGCCTGCAGCCAGTTAACTATGTGGGCTAATTCAGTGCTTGGACACTCGAGGAATCATGAAGATTCTGGAATATTCCAGCAGGCCAGTGAAGAGCTTGGGCACTTTGGGGATGATGAAGCAATCCCCTAACTGACCACTGAGCATAAAGGGGCAATGAGTCAGCGGACCTTGAAAAAAGGATTGACTCACCCTTGTCTGACTCTTCACCCTTCCAAGTGCAACTCTGAGACTTTTGGTAAGGGAGGAAGAGGGATCCCTATTCCCAGAGGCCAACTAAAGTGGGGAGATCTCTTGGGGCTCTACCTATCTTTTCTTTGTCCTCATTAGCTTTACTGTAGGTGTTTGATTTAGAGACCAAAACATCCGAGTTTGGAGGTGAACTTATGAGTTTAAGCAATCTATAGGTCCCAGGTCCCCATCTGGAGCCAACTGCACCTTGAGGAGAGTCCAGGAATCTCAGCAAATGCTGGCAGGCTTCTTAAAGATAAGCCCCAGCCTTTGGTATGGATCCTTTCCAGAAGGCATGGGCCTGGAGGGAAATGTTTGGATATTTAACATTGAAATGAAATTCTATTAAGCTCTTCACATTGTGATGTTTAAGTCTTCCCCACATAGCAAGGTAATAACAGTTACAAATTACAACATACTGATTAGTCAAGTTAATGCATTTTGTGAAGCTTTATGTTTAGTGTTCATTTTATAAGTAGGAAATCAATAGCTAAGCCATTTTTTATTCATTTTTATTCATTTAATACATTGAGTACATTCCTACAGCTCCTGTTGAGGAGATCCTATGCATGAGCTAAACTTAGTTGTTCAGTCATTTTTGGTCATGTGTGATTTTCATGACTCTACTTAGGGTTTTCTTGGCAAAGATACTTGGATCAGTTTGCCGTTTCCTTCTCCAGCTCATTTTACAGATGAGGAAACTGCAGCAAACAGGGTTAAGTGACTTACCCAGGGTCACAGAGCCAGTAAGTGTCAGAGACCAGATATGAACTCAGGAAGAGAAGTCTTCTTGACTCCAAGCCCAGGGCTCTATCCACTGCACCGCCTAGCTGCCCTAAGCTAAACTTAAGCTTTAAGCAATTTCCCCCAGGGGCTCTGGAGTGGGAACCTAATGAATTGAAGCATATGAAGGGTCCAAAGCTGAGAGAGACCCTTTAGCAATGGAAAGGGAGACGGTGAGGTGACACAGCTTCCGGGGCCCAGCAGTGCTTACTCCTTATTATATAGAGAAAACGTACTGGTGGCCTCCTTGAGATGTCCTATTTGTGATAAAAATATGATTATTCTGGTTTATTAGCAAGGGAAACACACTAGATGTTTGGGTTGAGTGAGATTTTCTTTTCTCCTGCTGCCCTGATTCTACCCTAGTCTGATGCAGTAAAGCCATATGGCAGCCTTTATCTTTGGGAATTTCGTTCCCTTCTTTCCTGTAATAATTGTCCGGATCTAAAAAGCTTTTAAAATGCATTTGGGAAAAAGAGAGAAACCAGAATAATAAGAGCAACAATATTCTGGAGCCAGGTGACCTTGCACAGGTCACTTCTCTTCCCTCTCTGATTATAGCCTGAGTAAAAGTACCGACCATGTTTTGTCTAAATATCGTGTCTTCTCCAGGGTAGAGTACTGTGTATGTTGATTATGGTATCATAGAGTAATACAAGTTTAGTGTTGGAAGAGATTTTAGAGAGCAGAATAATTGATCTATAACAAGAATGAAACAGAGAGGTCATCTGGTCCAACCCCCTCATTTTATAGATGTGATTTGGGAAAGATCACGAAGGTAGCATATGGCAGAGAGAGAATTCAAATCCAGGCCCTTTAACTGCAATGATTACATCCTTTCCATTGCTCCATGTTGTTATCATAGGACCCAAATTTCCCTGCCTGTTGCTTCTTGTATAGCTGCAAACAAAGCTCTTAATGCCTTTGGGCCTCAGTTTTCTCATCTGTAAAGTGATGAGGTTGGACGAAATGACCCCCCTGGTCCCATCTTGTTTTCAATCAATAATATTCTTACAGAAACCAGGGTTGGTATTCGTGTTATTGATGTTGACATAGAAACTATATTTTTTTTCAGAAAAATGTAATTATTGAGGCAGTCTGAAAGAAAATGTAATGGGATTTCATTTAACCTGCACCTTGGGAGAAAAATAATTTTTGAGCACAATTACATTTTGCTGAGGGCAAGAGAGAAGAACACACCAAAAACTAGCCCCATGTACTTTGCCTAGATAAGGCTAATGGACTGATAAGTGACTTATCTGGCTTAATGTAAAGAAGCATAAGGTAATGAGTTAGACAGGAAAAATTAATCATAGATGATGGCTGGGTGCTCAAGTCAGAAGGCTGACAAGATCAGAGGTGATTGAGAAGGATACCTTGGAAGCCACCTGCAAATGTTTGCCACTGATAAATTAGGCTGAAGGGATATCCCTGTAGGTGTTCAAGAGAACCTGCTGCCTGAAGATTTTGGTCTACAAATCTTTATCTAAGCATTTCTTAGTGTTGATTCATATTAGGAACATCGGGCTCTGCAATAGATTTTGAATTTCTAGGGAATATACCGTGTGCTTTAAACTTTGAAGTGGAGACCCCGAGCAGGAAGTGCCTTATCCCAGCTTTAACTGGTTTTATATCAGAGTGAAAACTTAATTTGGTTCAGTTTTGTTTGGTTCGACAAATGTTTTCCCAGCCCTTATTGTGTGCAGAGAGTTAGGCTTCATGTATAGTGAGACATATATATTTTTTAGATAAGACAGGTCCCTTCCTTCATGGAGCTTACTATTTAGTGTCAATTAATCAATCAAAAAGCATTTCTTAAACACCCCTCATTTGCCAGTTACTATGCTAGGTGCTGGAGATACAAAGACAGCAACGCATCAGTCTCTGCCCTCAAGGAGATTACATTCTATAGGAAGAGACACCAGTTGCACATATAAGTGCATGCAATATGAGTAGAGGCATCATGTACACACATAAGTACATGCAACAGAAGAAGAGATACCTTATTTACGCAACATGTGCATGCTAAATGAGAGAATAAGGCAGCTTAGGTGGCATAGCACATAGAGTACCAGGCCTGGAGTCAGGAAGACCAGAGTTCAAATCCAGCCTCAGACACTTATTAACTGTTTGATCCTGTGCAAGTCACTTTACCCCGTTTGCCTCAGTTTCCTCATCTGTAAAATGAGCTGGAGAAGAAAATGGCAAAGCACTCCAGTATCTTGCCAAATAGGGTCATGAAGAGTCGAATAAGACTAAAAACAATTGAACAATACCAAAGATGAGTGAATAGTAATTTGTGCAGGGTGGGGAGTGGGTGGAGGAGTAGGAGAGAAGAGGAGTGGGAGAGTGGAGGAGTGGAGGGGTGGCGGGGACTTTTACATGTAGTAAGATAGATTAAGAAAAGCTTTATGTCAATGGTGATGCATGAACTGATATTCAAATGAAAGTAAAGATTCCAAAAAATGGAGGTGAGGAGGGAGTGCATTTGAAGGATGGGGGCCCACCTGTGTAAAGACATGGATAGAATGCGATGCGTTAGGACGGCTGACCAAAATGTACAATATAACATAACAAGTCACTACAGCGGTACAAAAAGCAGTGGTCTACGCATTCTGAGAGAGGAGAGGGGAAATTCTGAAGGGAAGCCCTCTAGGAGGAACAGGCTTCCTGGAGGACAAAGTATGTGAACTGAGGACTGATAGATTTGAAATGGTGTAGAGCAGAAAGAGAAGATAATGCTGCATTTTAGGGGTTTAAAGAATGAATTGCAAAGCAGACTTGGACATCATACTTCCCAAATCAATTTGCCCCTAAAGTGCCTCGGCTAAGTAGAACTGAAGCACTCCTGAAGTCAGCCATGGCAGAGAGGGGAACGAATTGGTTGGGAAATCAGAAGATCCAGCCCTGCTGTGTGGCTTTAGGAAAATCTTTTCATCCCTCCAAGACTCAGTCTCCTACTGAGTTAAATGAGAGGATCCTAGATTCATAGATTTTAAGCCAGAAGAGATCTCGAGAGGCTATTGAGAACAACCTCCATCATTTCACAAATGAGGCAGTTGAAGTATATAACTGACTTGACCAGAGTCACACAGCTAGGTGTCAGAAGTGGGATTTGAATCCAGGTCTTTCTGACTCCAAGACCAGTGACCTGTCCTCTGCACCATGTTGTCTTTCCAGGTCTGACTTGATCGAGCACTAAGACAACTTTATATCTCATGTTTATTTAGTGGGTAAAGTGGGTGGAGTCAGGAAGACCGAAGTTTAAATCCTGCCACAGACATTCACTAGCTGTGTGACCTTGGACAAATCACTTAACCTCTCTGTCCCTCAGTTTGCTCATCTATAAAATGTAAGTAATAACATCTACCTTCCTCGCTGGATAGTGAGGATTAAGGAGATATTGTTATGACTATTATCTAACAACATGGAGTTGTAGCTTTAAATTCAATTTGGTTGGACTATACCATATGTTTGTTCCTCAGGCCAACTGAAATATTCATTTAAATCAGTTGAAAAAAAATGTGAAATTTGCTATGGGGAAGAAAGATTTTTTTAGAAGTTTTTATTCTGCTCAAATCTGTAGGTAGAAATATATTTTTAAAAAAAGTCAAGTCAAAGAGAGTTGGAACCAGAGGCATCATGTTACAAGGAAAATGCACAAACTCTGGCATTGGAAGGTATGGATTCAGATGCCACCACTGATATTTTCTACTCGTGTGATCTTGGGCATGTCACTTGACCTCTGTTTGCCTCAATTTCCTCCTCGGTAAAATGAGAAGCTTGAACTCTGTGGCCTCTGAAGTCCCTTCTAGCCCTGGATCTTTGATCTTATGACACTCTTCATTCTGCCGAGGGCAAGGATGAGGGGGATGGGGGATGGGGGAGGGAGGCAAAGAAAATTCAGTCCAGTCTACACCATGGAGCTAAAATGATGTTGCGTATTGTCAAATGCAGGGGGGATACATGCGATAAAATATGAGTTTATAAAATTGAGCCAGGTGTTAGGGACACAGTAGGCTCTCAAATCCTTGCTGGTTGATAAAAGGGAAAAGTAAGCTAATGATAGAGGTCTGATTTGAAAATATTGCACGAGCTTTCATAGCTCTTACACGAGGCTTCAAGGGGTGGGAGGTCACCAGATCTCTGATCCCGTGGCACTTAAGATCTGTTATGATTTAGGGAGGCCTTAGGAAGATGACAGCTGCAATTTTTTTTTCTCCAGTTAGCCTGGAACAAGGGAATACTGTATGTATTTTAAAGCACTTTGAAAGGTACTAAGAGATTTAATCACATAAGACTTTCTTATCCACCTCTCCCCCCCTCCCCCCCACCCTTTTCTTGTTTTCTTCTCTCTGCTCACACAGCTACCCACTCTAATATGGACTCTCACTATATCAATTCCAATCTATGCTTTGGTACAGCTCCCAAAATAATCTTTGTAAAGCATCGGACTGACTCTGTCACCACCCCGATCGAGAATCGTCATTTGTCTCCTTAATGTGTCTGGGATAAAATAGAAATTCCTCAGCTTGGAAATTAAAAATGAAACAAGATATTTTACTGATTCCTGTTATCTTTATGTCAAAATGATTTCAATACCCTTTCCTCCAAACCGATCCCTCCTTTGTGATAATAAAAACAACTAAACCAAAACATTCTCTAGGATGACCACATCTGCCAATGCCTACAATCTTCTTTGTTCCCTGCCTTTCTGCCTCAAGTGGGTTTGCAGGATTCATTCTGATACTCTTTGAAAGCTTCATTTTTGGTTTGTTTGGTTTAGTTTTTTTGTTTGTTTGTATTTTTTTAAACCAGGAGAGGAACTTCCTTTTCACGGTATCTTCATTTGCATGTAGTCCTAGCGTTTTATTGATTCTTCTTCTTTTGCTTTGTAGCAGTTCATAAATCATCCCATGTTTTTATGAATTCCTCATAGATACCAATTCTTACTGCAAAACAATAGTCCATTACAGTAATAAGCCATCGGGGTTTTTTGGACATTATCCAATTTATGGGGCACCTATTTTGCTTCTGGGTCTTTGAAAGCACCCAAGGAGTTGCTATCAACATTCTAGCGTCCCTTTGTTTTAGGCTTTAACTTCTTTGGGATATATGCCCAGCAGTGAAATCACTGGGTCAGAGAATATGAACAGCTAAGTCACTCTTCTTGACTAATTCCAAATGGATTTTCAGAACAGTTTGACACTATTTTACAACTCTATCAAGAGAGCATTACTTTGTCCATTCTTCCATAGTATTTCCTTTCCCCCCAATACTGAATATTCTCATTTTCTTTCGTCTTTGACAATTTGCTTGGTATGGGCTAGAAATTGCAGTTAATTTAATTATATTTTTCTCACCATCAATGAATTGGAGAATTTTTTTTTTTTGGAGGGGGAGGCAAGGCAATTGGTGTTAAGTGACTTGCCTAAGGTCACACAGCTAGTAAGTGTCAAGTGTCTGAGGCCATATTTGAACTCAGGTCCTCCTGACTCCAGGTTCAGTGCTCTATTCACTGTGCTGCCTAGGTGCCCCTGGAGTATATTTTCATGTGGTCACAGAATTTCCAATCTTTTGAAAACTATTTGTTCAAGTTAACAGAGGCAGCTAGTGGCCCATTGAAGAGAACACTGGTTTAAAAAGTCCGAGTTCAAATGCTCAGATGTTTGTTGATTATGTGTATAATCTGGGTAAGTCACTTAACCTCTTTGCCTCAGTTTCCTCAACTGTAAAAATGGAAACAGCACTTACCTTGCAGGATTGTTGTGAAGATCAGATGAGATAATACTTGTTGAAAAGCACTTAGCTTGTGGCCTGGCATATAGTAGGTGTTCTATAAACACTTATTCCCTTCCTTTTCCTTTCCTACATAATACCGACTACCCTGGCCCCAGAACCGGAGGGTCAGGTACCATCTTGCCTCTCTCCCAGGATTCTGTGGCACCTTTAAAGAGATTTAGGGTATCTAGGCTCTTTGCAAATGGCTCTAGCTCCCACAAATGGCGTTCTCCCAAGTACAAGGAGATAGGCCTTTGCACCCTAGTTCCATTTAACTACTAACAGATTCACTTTTATAAAGACATATTTACTTCAAAAGTATTTTAGAAAATATAGAAGCAAAGTACTCTCCTTAATACACAAGGCTTAATCTCCCAATTCCACCTCAGTCTCTGAAGAAGGGATTAAGATCATGGTTTGGCTCAGTTCCTATAGAGCATAGTCCCAAGACCCAAGTCCCAAGACCCAAGTCCCAAATCCCCCTTACATTTGGGTCCCCTGAATCCAAGACTCCCTGCCAAGCTGGCTGACTTAAACATCCCTCTTCAAAGTCTTGGCTCTAAGGTTATCATGGCTGGAATCTTGGTCACTTGGCATCATTGCTTTCACCTGGAACTAAGGACAAATGAAACTGAACAAGACAAAACACCCCGGGCATAAGATTCAAAGGGAACTGGGAAGGAAGGGAAACTCTCCTTTCCCTTCATTAGTTCAGTTCCTGTCCCCATGCTGTGAGTTCACTGTGATGTTCCCCCTGTGGATGGCAACAGGATAGAGAGAGATAACACACAAAGAGGAAGTTTTTAAAGATAACAATCTGTTCTGACGATGCAATCAAAGGAGGCTACTCCTACCCATAGAGTGGGGGCAACACAAAGAAGCAGGTTGCTTCCATTTTAGGCAATCTGGGCTTGCTTCAAGGTCCCAAGGCCCCAAGGGCCTATTACATTCAAATCCTTTGAGCATTTAGCTATGGGAGAATGAGAGAATGATGTTTTTTTATATAAACAAACAAACAAACAAACAAACAAATAAATATATACACCCCCACATACATATATACATATACATATATGAATATGTAATATT
>CM053585.1:321098256-321115306 GCA_028646515.1 Pseudochirops corinnae | reverse complement strand
ACCCATAGATAAATAGATAGATAGAAAGATAGATAGAAAGACAGATAGATAGATAGATAGATGGATAGATAGATAGATAGATAGATAGATAGATAGATAGATGGATAGATAGATAGACAGATAGATAGATGATAGATGATAGATAGGTGGATGATAGGTAGATAGATGATAGGTAGATAGATAGATAGATAGATAGATAGATAGATAGATAGATAGACAGATAGACAGGCAGATAGATAAACATATAGACAGACAGACAGACAGACAGACAGACAGATAGATAGATAGATAGATAGATAGATAGATAGATAGATAGATAGATAGATAGATAGACAGAGACATTTCATGGACCCCATGTTAACAACTTCTGCCTATGTGATGTCACCTAACTCCTGACTGGGTCCCATTCAGCTTTCAATCTTAGATGACCTCAGTTTCCTCTTCTGCAAAATGGAGGTGATAATATGTGGACTATTTTCCCCTTATTCTTGTTGTGAACATACTTTTTAAATGACTATGAAGCAATTGGTAATAACCAAACGTTGTACAACCACAGGGTAGAATTGCTTGTCACAATGGCCTTCTTCAGGTGCTAGCTACACTATTTTGGGAATCTTTTTAATTTGTAGAGTCCTCATTGTGGGAGATTGGGGGGGGGGGGGGTAAGGGGCCATTGCTTTGTTAATAAAATGCCTCAATTTTAAAAGTTTGTTTAGCAGCGTGGGTCTCTTAATATGTGTCAACTTCTGTTTGTATCATTTGACGTGGGATGCTATATTAATTATTCATTTTTACAGAATGGAAATTAATTATTGTGCATGAAATCCTAAACACATATGGCCACAGTGCCAGTTGGATGGGCCCCCTGCTAGGTTTTCAAGATTCACATTCAGAGGTAGTGTGTTGTCTTCCAAGCCAAGACCTCCTAAGGGTTCCAAGATATATATGTATCCAAAAAAACTGGCAGTTTCCTTCTCATTATGTATTTGATCCAGCTTTTATGATGCCTTGACTCTACCCCCTGATGACACCATACTCTTGTCCCAAATCTTCTCTGGCTGGGAGGAATGTCAGCTGTCTATCACTGTAACCAGGGTCCTTCGGAAATCCTTCACTGGATTGTCCTTTTCTCCCAAATCTGTCTGCCTGTTTGCAGGAGGCAACATTAACCTCTTCTCCCTAGCTCCTTCCAAATGCCTTATGATGGATAGCACTGACTGGCGCTAATTAATTTCAGGGGTCAGTTGTGAATGATTGGTTTGTTATGGTCAAGGTATGCATTATACATGAGTAAGAAAGCCTGCTGAGATGGATGTTCAATCACTCAGGGAAAATTAAATGAGAAATCTCAATTCAAATAACAATAATGTTGACTCCTAATTCCACAGTACTTTGTGCTTTAGAAAGAGCTTTTCTGTGAGGGAGTTAGTGCAACTCTTATTACCCCCATTTTCCAGATAAGAAAAAGGAGGTGCAAAAGATGTTATGTAGATTTTAAACTGTATAGGAGAGGACACCAGGATTGGAAGTACTCCCACAGAGTATACCTCTATCTTGTTCCATACATGTTAAAGCACAGAATTATTGAATGCCAGAGCCAGACATTAGGTATCATCTAGTCTAATCCCTCATCTTACAGATGAGGAAACTGAGGTCTAGGGAAGTGAAGCCTTTTGGCCTAAATCACATCGAACAGAAATAACAGGACCTAGATTCAAAATACAGTCTTCTAACCTATTGTTAATGTGTTTTTTTTTTCTTACTACACTGTAATGTACATAGAATAAAAGGATTAGGGTACCTTCTTTCTCTCAAGAGAAGAAACATTTCAGAGACAATGATGGATTTTTCTTTCTACTCTTTCAACAATATTTACAATTTTGTTCTTGCTTCCAGATTTCCTAAATTCAATAATAATAACAACGACACATTTATACTACACTTTAAGACTTGGAAAGTATTGATCATCTCCTAATTGCCCCAGGGAGCTTGAGGCTTGGAAAGAGTCGATCAGACTATAGTCACACAGCTGGTGTCAACATGTGGCTCTAAAGACAGGTCTACTGAATCCCAATCCAGGCTTCCCCCCAACCCCCGCCTTGCTATGCACTTTACATCATTTGTATTTAATCAAATAGGAAGGCAGAATAACCAAATTTTTGAAAAGGAAAAAAAAAAACCAGCTTCTCTCTCCAAACCCTGATTTTAGACACTAGAATAATTTTACACATTAACACCAACTATGTAACCACACTCATTAGGTTTGGTACTGAGCACAAAAAGATAAATATGACTCAGTCCCTACCCCCAAGAACCATATAATATAGAAGGGAAAATAAGAAATTCATACATACCTAGAGCATAAATTTGGGAGTATGAAAGGAAGCATTGTGTAAAAGAAAAAAACACTGGAGTGGGAATCAAAGGACACAGAGTTCAAATCCTGGCTCTGCTTTTTACAATATTCAAGGGTTTTGAATTCTGATTCTACGACTTAGTAGATGGCTTTGGGGGATGTCATTTCACCTTCAAATACTTGACAACTAGGTAGCATAGTGCGTAGAGTGACGGCCCTAGAGTCAGGAGGACCTGAGTTCAAATCCAGTCTCAGACACTTACTAGCTGTGTGACCCTGGGCAAATCATTTAACCCTGTTGCCCTGTTCCCTCATCTGTAAAATGAGCTAGAGAAGAAAATTAAAAACCACTTCTGTATCTTTGCCAAGAAAACCCCCAATGGGGTCATGAAGAGTCAGACATCACTAATTTGCTAAAAAGCCTCAGTTTCCCTATACGTATATTTTATCTTGTCTGGGTTTAAATTTTTTCAACTACAAAATGAAGAAAGTATTGCCATGCATATAGAAAGTATAAACTTGTTGTTTAAATTGAAATGTGTTTGTTGAGTTGTATAGATGATCTCTGAAGTCCAATTTAGCTCTAAATTCTATTACATGAGGCACAAAGAGGTAGAGTAGATCAGAATGAGAAGTCACTTCTATCTGGGGTGTCAGAGGGCATCTACATAGAGAAGGTGGCCTTTGATCTGAGCCTTTGAAGGAAAAGTAGAGTATCAGCTTATGGAGGTGATGGAGAAGAGTAAGGTGACAAAGTCAGGAAGGTGGAAAAGTACAAGATGTGCTTGGTGAATGGCACAGAAATTGCTTTAGTTCGAACACAGGCCATGAGAAGAGGAGTAATGTGAGATAATGCCAGAAAGGTAGGCTGGAGCCAGATTGTAGATGTTAATTGGCTCAAAAATTCTTACTGTGCCTAGGGAAAGAAGCTATTGTGTATTTCAGGAAGATTCATATTGGAGATGGTCCGAAAAAAAAAAAGCAACCTTCATATTTGTGAAGTACTTCACTGTAGAACTTTACATGGACACTAACTCCTTTGATTATCATAACAGCCTTGTGAAGTAAGAAGAGAAGGAATTATTATCTGTATTTTATAGGACAGGCAAATGAGCATCAGAGGGGTAAAGTAACTTGGTCATACATTCAGCTAGTCTTAGAAATCAGACTCAAACCTGTCTTCTGATTCCTAGTTCATTGCATTTTTACTTCACTCTGTGGGCATAGCCACCAGTTTGTAGGGGTCGGGGGGGGGGGGGGGAGGTTAAGTGACTTGTCTAAGGTCACACACCTAGTAAGTGTCAAGTGTCTGAGGCCAGATTTGAACTCAGGGTGAATTCTCTATCCACCACACCACCTGTCTGCCCCATAGCCACCAGTTTAATGCCTAGATTAAGTCCTAAATTGACATTAGACCATTTAAGTGAACAATTTGGGGCATACTTGTGGCAAAATAACAATTTTATTTTTAGTGAGAATGATTTTCATTTTTTTAAAAATAATTTAGAAATTTTGCAAAAAAAAAAAAATGCTAGTGAATAAGTCCTTCATAGAATCACACCATCTTGCACATCTGTGGAATTCTCTAAGATTGGACCAGTCAGCCTGAGAAAAGGTCGGCATGCACATAGCAATCATATGGGGCCACGCAAACATTAAGCAGAATGTAGCTCATCTTTTGAAGACCCACCAGCCAAACACTCTATTTTGATAGATCCTATTCATAACCCCAAAACCTGACTGTTACATTCTTAGATTCCATTTTTTCATTTTCATCTATGGCCTATTTTACTGTGGTTCTGTGAATAAAACATTTTGTGTACCTTAAAATCATACATAAATGTGACCTAGTATTATCATTTAAAATAGTAATAGGGAAAGTTAAGATATCCTCATCAATCTGCTCTACCTAAAATATTCTCTAAAATATCCAAAAATAGGTGGAATTAAGACAAGCTTCTCTAAGCATGTCCAAGAACACATGAGCTCATCCTGGAAGGATTTTGAGATGACACAGTCAATTCATCAGTCACCTCTAATGGCAACAGGATAAAGTGTTGCATCAAAGATGATTGGCCAGTGAGCCAGGAAAAGTGGTCCATTAGTCAGACATTTAAAAAGTCACTTGAATCTATAGCTCTATTTCTGTCTGTTGATGATGGGTACTCCAAAGGTTTTCTTCCCGGGACTTCCTGTGAGGAAGGGGGAGAGTTGTGAGTACCTTTACACCACCCCCATATAGTAGTGATGGTGGTTACTCACACATGGTACTGTGTAAGTATACTTCCTTATTCTGGGTCCTTCTTCTGCTTGTGCTGCTCTCCCTGAGCATATATGACCAAACAGCAATCTCAAGCTAGATATTTCCAGTCTTGGAGGCAACCTCATGAGTTCAAGTTGTTGGGGGCTCTTAGGTCCCTCAGATTTGGCAAGTATTTTCTTTTTCTCAGAGAAGAGAAAGCAGGGAGGAGCCCAGGCCATGGACTGGTTTTCCAGAAGATATGAACCTTGAGGGAATCATTTGGACCACTGAAGATCTGAGGTAAATGCAAAACAGCAGGTTCCTTGACATTTGAAAGGCTTCTTCCCAGAGTTCTTCTCACCTTTGAAAGATTTTTCACTAAAAAAAAAGGTCTAAAGCTGACAGTTCTCTCCCAAAACAAGAAAAAAAAAGAACAAGGACTTCTACCCTTCCAAGTTGTCACCAATTCTGACCCTCACACAGATGTGGAGCAACTACCAATCATTCTTCACCAATGAAGAATACCCTATGCAAATGTACTTGAGCTCCATTTTATATTCAAAATGTTTTGTACATGGATGATTTAAGTAAATATTGACCTCCTGGGAGAAAAACAGAAATTATGAGGACACTGTTTTAAGATTTGTTAATGTGCAGATATGATTCTTTCATACTTAAAGGGCTTCTTTTGTGCAGAAGAGCCACATAGAGCTATTTTATATATGATACACATTGAATATCATCCCATTTCTGATCACCCTGACTTAAGCAGAACCTAAACTTTCTTAAGGGATTTTTCACTAGATTATTGGGTCAGGGATAAAAAGCCAGAGACATAAGATGAAGAGACTGAAACCTCCTTTAGAGAACAGGTTTCCACAGTTCTGAATCCAATCCCTTTCTCAGCCAAAAATTGAAGTGTCATGGGGGGGGAGAGTGCCCTAGTTGAATGGGGATAGTGCTGCTTTGTTGGTTTACTATTACCTCTTAAATCTCCCTATGACTCTTCTCATTTGTCATGTTACTGAGATGGCTTTCCCTGGATCTGTATTGAGAAGACCTTGGCTTGAGTCCTGCCTCCAACATTTAATGACTGTGGAAACTTTAAACAAGTCACTTTTACTGTCTGAGCTTCATCTGTGACATGGATAAACTAGAGCTTTCATTAAACACCTCACAAGATTATGGCATGGAATATGCCCACCAAAACAGGATTGGAAAGGTATCAGGAATGAATTTCTAATTGCTCAAACACAAATGCTACCACTGAGGAAGAAAAGTAAAATTTCTATAAGGAGACCGATGTGAATGATCAGGAAACAAGGAAATAGGATCAGAGATTTAGAAATGGAAAGGATCTTACATTTTATCAAGTCTAAACATCTCATTATAAAAATAAGGAAAATGAAACCTCCAGAGATGATAGTTATAGAGAAGAAAAGGATATAAGAAACTATCTTGTCCAACCTCTACATTTTATAGATGAGGAAATTGAGGTCTAAAGACATGATTTAGTTTACCCAAGGATACTTCTAGAAATGAGATTTGAACACAAGTCCTCTGACTCAAAATTTTTTGATCATTGCCATTGTATTATGCCATCTCTTGAGATATTTCTGCATATTTCAATATATGATCCAAACATTCTTAAATCATTTTTTTCTTTTACCACTCAAGTCTGAATGATTTGATCCTAGGTCCTTTATTGATTGCATCATGGTCTATTAATAGCATGTATAAAATGACTTCCTTTTTCTGCATTTTATTTATCTGTAGGTTCTTTCTACTTTATACTGTGATCAATTTCACAAGTGTATCATGAATATTTGAATAAAAGCTATAATTAAATTACCCCAAAATTTGCTTAGCAATCTATCCACATACACAAATATGCATATATAATCCATTTTTCATAGAACTTTACTTGATAACTTCTTTCTTTTTCATACTTCTTTCCATTTAAATCACAATGTTCTAAAATTGGGGTGTTGAAATTTCCTATTATTAATGACTCCTAGATTACCTCTCTGAGTTCATTCTTCTAAATCTGCCTCTAAACCCTTTCTGGTTGATTGAACTCATCCTATAACATCTCCATTTGTCTCTATGTAGTTTTGTCTTCTATTCTCAAAAATATTAATTCCTATTCATTTCATTTCTTTATTCAGATTTTCAAAATTTTCTCCATGTTGTTGACTTTTTGCTATAAATTCAATTTCCTCTGTTGTTTATCAAAGAGCAATTTATCATTATAGACACTAGATCTTTCTTTTAAAAGGCCAGATCTTCTTTCATGTTTGCAAGTAATTATTTCTTTTTTGGGATATTTTTTTAGATTTAGTTTCATTTCTTGGTTTTTAAGGTAATATCCTTTTTTTTTCTTTTGATGGCTTTTCTAAAAAAATCTTAATCTATGATTTTTTTTCACAATACTTAATTTTTAAAAAAAAAATTCACTTGTTTTATGTTCCTTGTGTATTTCCTTGCTTTTTTTCCTTTTGTTTATCTTGAGGTTAACCTCTTTTAATTTTCTTTGAATAGTTCTTATGTGTGGGCACACACACGCACATACACACATACAGATATATGGGGATGTATATGTGCATATATACACATACATTTATATACACATATACCCATGCTTATATATTTATAATATAAACATATATGTACACATGTACACACATTATTCATACACATATATGCATAATTGTCTGGTAGCATTTCAATCTATTCATTCAAAGTTGAGGGGATGATGGGAGAAGCTGGGTTCTTTGAAAATTTCTCATTTCTCCTCTATCATAGCAGAGCTTGTAAATTTGCCTATGCTAATTTTCCCAAAAATTAAAAAAAGAAAAACTCTTCAAATTCTGTTTTATGAATTTGACTTTAATTCCTAGCTAAATATTAGTTTCTATTATCAGAGGGATGATCTGTGGTCATTCAGAAAGAGTCATGCTTACTAAGAGTTATCATGTCATCAGTTAGAACATATCATTCCAGAGTAACCTCATTTCCTTTTTTAACGAGGTAACTAGACTTATAGATCAAGATGCAGCCACAGACATAGTATAGTTGGCTTCAGTAAAACATGATGTCCACCATGCCATCTTCATTGAAAGGATAGAGGAAAAGATATTAGCTTGGTGGTAGTATAGTTAGGTCTTTGGAAATTAATTTAATAATGGAATCAAAAGATTATTGATTGATAGGTATATTTCATGTTGAATTGAAAATTTATATATGAGTGTGCCAAGAATCTATCATTGGTTCAAATTAAGTCAACAACTATTCAATAAGCACCTTCTATGGGCAAGGTACCATGCTAAATTCTATAGATTAAAAAAAAAAAGCCACGGATTTCAAGGATTTCACTGTTTAATGGTTTCTGTCCAATTCACTATTTTTATTAGTTATATGGATTAAGGCATATCATTAAAAATCAGTATAGAATATTTATCAACTTTCTAAATGATGTGAATCTGGAACAAATAATGAATTCTATGACATAATCAGCAGCTGAAAGGTCCTTGACCGGCTATTTTGAAGGGGTGACTATAACAAGATGGAAGTTAATATGAATGAATGTAAAATCATTTACTTAGATTAAAAAAAGAAAAAAATGTACAATTCCTCCAGCATAGAAGAAGAACAACTGTGTGTGAGCAAATATCTTGGGTCTTTCGACAGATCACAAGTTCACAATGAATGGTCTAGCAAGGTAGCTATAAAACTTACTGGGATCTGAGGTAGTATTTAAAGAGGCATAATGTCCAGAACAAAAAGGGTGCTAATTCTGTTTTACTTTGCCCTGGATAGATCACATGTAAATAATTGTGTTCAGTTCTGGGCACTGCATTTTAAAGAGACATACAAGCTGCAGAGAATCCAGAGAAAGGTGAACAAAAATAATGAGTCTATTCAGTTAGTCAGTGACATTCAGTGATCAGTGGTAGGACTTAAGGTTGTTTGCCTTAGACAAAAGAAGACATGAGTCATGTTAACTATCTTTAAGGATTCGAAGAATGTTCAATAGGAAAAAGTATTAGCGTCGTTCATCTTGACACCATAAATCAGAACCACAAAAAATACAAAAGTTACCCCCCCAAAAAAAGTGATTTAGAAAGGATACAAGTGAAAGCTTTCTATAAGCCAAAGCTATCTGAAAGTGGAAAGGGATGCCTTTGAAAGTAAAAGTTCTTTGTAGGAAGTTTTTAGACAAATATTGAATGACTACTGTTTGAAGTTATTATTTAAGGTTTCTTCTTCAAGTACAGGTTGGATTAGATGGCCTTGGATTTCCTTTCCAGCTCAATTTAAGTAAAATGTCCAAAGTAAGACTTTAACAACTTCCAAGGGTCTGCAGAGGCTAAGAGACAGGGACTTCAAAAGGTGAAAGGGAAAGCCTTTAGGTGTAAAATAGACCTTCCCCACTCTAGAAGGTAGAAGGCTTGAATAATTTAATTCTGTATGAAGACAATGAAGCTTACTCTAGGAGTTAGACTACATTCAAACAGCTTTTCCTAACCATTCATCTATATAGAATTCCCCAAGGAGTATGAGAAATAACAAAATATTGTTCACCTAAAGGGAATATGAGGCTTTTTACAGAAAAAAAGGGACTTTGCAGGAGGAAGAATTTATTGAAATGGAGAAGCAAATCTTATCTCGACTCCTGCATGGAGCAAAGATTATGAAGGAATCAAAGAGGAAAAGCTTTCAACAATCTTAAACTAAGGGTCTTCATCCCAGTTGAAAAAAGGTTTTGTAGTTCACCATCTGAAGAAAACAGAGTCCCCTACTTTCAGAACAGCAGGTGGTTGAATATGGAAAAATATTGCAATTGTCCATTAAAGAGTAAGCCCAGTAGACAAATGGGAGACATTGTAGACTGAGAAGTGCCCAATGGCAGAATAGGACAATAACAGCTGCCCAATGCAAAGTCTGGGATGGTGAAAATTACCTGGTATGTATAGGAAATACTGTTAATGTTGATAATAACACTAATAATGGGTAGCAGCATGGTTAGTGAGTGAAAGGCTGGTTTCATAATCAAGAAAATCTGGCTTTAAGTCCCTCTTCTGACACACAGACCATGAAACCTTGAGTAGGTTACTTAACCTCTGGATGCCCCACGCAACTTTCTTAGACTATAAATTACAATCGTCCAGTAAACAATTATTAAGCACCTACTAAGTGCTAACGACATAAAGAAAGGCAAGGGACAGTCCTTGCCCTTGAGAAGCTCGCAGTCTCACAGGGGAGCCAACATGTAAGCAATTTTGTACCAATAAACTACAAACAAGATAAATCAGAAACAGGTCCTAAGTCAAAATCAGTTGCAAATCTGCATTGGTGGAGGGAGCTGCCTCATTGGGAGTCCCCTAAATGATTCAATCAATTGTTGGGACTACAAAAAATTGACAATAACACGTCCCATTTATATAGGGGGAGAGGGGTAGTGAGGGGAAGGGAATAAACATTTATACAGCCCCCAGTCCATGCCAGGCACTGGGTAAAGTACTTTACAAACACTATCTCATTCAATCCTACCGACAACCCTGAAAGGATGGTATGATTATTATCCTCCTTTAACATTTGAGGAAACTTAGACAAACTGAGGTTATGACTTGCCCAAAGTTGCACAGCTGGTCAGTGTCTAAGGACTAATTGGAATTTAGTCTTTCTGACTCCAGACCCAGCGCTGTAATCACTGTGTCATCTTGTTCAATGTTGTTCAATCATTCCATTGTGTCTGACTTTTCTTGACCCCATGGACCATATTTCTATGGGGTTTTCATGGCAAAGATCCCAGAGTGGTTTGCCATTTTTTTTCTTCAGTGGATTAAGGCAAAAAGAGATTAAAGTGACTTGTCCAGGGTCACACAGCTACTAAGTATCTGAGCCTGGATTTGAACTCAGGTCTTCCTGATTCCAGGCCCAATACGCTGTCCACTGCACCACCTAGATATCTATGTGCCACCTAACTGCCTTTTTGTAGCACTTTAAGGTTTTCAAAGCATTTTCCTCACAAAATCCCTGGGAAGTAGAGTGTGTAATTCTTTAGTTCAGGTGAGGAAACCAAAGGTCAAAATGTTTGAGTGACTTGCCCATAGGCATAGACTTAAGCATCAGAGTCAGGGAATAATGAGCTGTTAAAGGCAGTAGTTTATTAAAATGTCAGAAAAGTATGGTGGAATTACATTTTTTGAAGACTTTTAATGCTGGACAGAGGAATTTAGATTTCTCTTGATAGGCAGTAGGGAACAATGTGAGGTTTCTAAGAACATAGGAAGGATGTATTGGAAAGAGGAAGTAGGGAAAAGCTGATTGGAAGCTATGGTTAAGATCAAGCTTCCCCACTTTGTTTGCTCTGGGTTAGAAAACTGTGACAAAGTCAGGAATTGACTGGCCCCTGGATGGGGCAAGCCTCAATGTTATACCTTTCTGTGATATAGTTTCCTTATGGCTTCTGGTTGTGTTGAATTGACTTCCTGGTCACCTGGTCACTTTTGGGGGGCATCAAAGTTTCACGCATGTTGAAGTCCCAAGCCTTCTGACTTGGCAAATATCTGAAGACCTAGAGAGTCATTGGATCCTGCCACACTGAACGATTCCATTTCTATATGCCCTGCCAGCTGCGGGGGTATGTCTACAAGAATAAAGTATCATTGTTGTATATCCTTGCTACGACAGGGCTAAGGAAACCTCCTTTTGTTAATTGTTTGGTGACTTGTAAGTGCCTCATTCCATCCTAAAATATAACCCTAACTAACCCGTACAAACCTCATGCTTGCCCCTAAGAAAACTAGGTTTATTTCATTTGATCTTTGCAACAACCCTGGGAGACAAGAGTTGTTATTATCCCCAATTTACAATTAAAAAAATGAGTCAAGCAGAGGTCAAGGAACTTGCCAAAGGTCACACAACTAGGGCCTGATGTTGTGTTTCAGCTCAGATCTTCCTGTCTCCCAGGTCCAGCACCCTAGCTGCAGATGGTGATTAGGGATTTTTCCAAGGTGAGGGAAGAAAGAACAGAGTGAAATGAACCAGGATAGGAAAGTCACTTAATCCCCCTGGACCCGGATTTCCTCCTCTGCAAAAGGAATGTGGTTGGTGTGTGTTATGGGAATCTGAAGATCTTCCCTGCCCCTAGGCCCTTTGCTAAAGTGGCTACGTGACTCTGAATGACCCTTGGATACTTGAAAGTATACTCTGTTCCTTAATAGGCTGAATGTGGTCACATGGAGCCTGTGGCGCCAGGCTTGTTTTCCAGGAATGCCCGTGCCTTGTAGCTTTGTGATTCGGCAGTGGGTCCAGAGGGCTGTGACATTCTCCAAGCCAGGAGAAGGCTATATATACGCCCTGATGGTTTGGGGCTCACTTTGAGAAGAGTTGTGTGATTTGGCCAGAAGAGACTCAGGGCAGCCGTTGAGCCCCCCAGCTGTGAAAAACCCGGATGTTGGTGCTTCCCTCTCTGGTAACTGATGTAATAGTCAGACCCTGGAAGCCGTCTGCTGATCTGTTTTTCTGTTTGTTTGTGACTTCTGTTTGTGTTCTCTGAAGTTCAGGGTGCTGACTTTTCCCCCTGAACTAGGTGAATGATACGTTTGATTAAAATAAGATTGTTAACCCATTTTGAGTTGCTTTCCTTAGAAAAGCAGA
Organism: Pseudochirops corinnae; assembly: GCA_028646515.1. Classification (NCBI taxonomy): domain Eukaryota; kingdom Metazoa; phylum Chordata; class Mammalia; order Diprotodontia; family Pseudocheiridae; genus Pseudochirops; species Pseudochirops corinnae. The sequence goes on along the minus strand of CM053585.1, from coordinate 321,103,043 downwards.
TCTAAGAACCTGTGCTAGCAGCCGTCCTAGGTATGCTAGGGTGCTTGCTGTTACAGTGTGTTGCATGTTGAGGTCCCTTCCACTCTAAATAATAGGATGCTAAGATGTTTTAACCAATTTGCTAAAGAACACAAATTAAGCTGTAAATGATCCTTCAATTTTCTGATTTTTATCTTTCAAGACTGACCTTTAAATTGGGCTATTCAATAAACTGGAGATGTAATGAATTCCCTTACATTGTTTTCATCTTACATTATCCAGCAAAGCAAATTAACAACATATATTACCCAATTATTAACCATTACTTACATATCAGCCATTAGCTCCATTAGTATTATATATACACTCTGAAAATTAACACAAGCCCTAGGGAGAAGTTATCTATAGCTAAGCATATGTATCTGTGAATTTTAGGCCTTCAATTTTTTTTTTTATTAGAGCATAAGCTTCTTGAAACCAGGGAAGATATTTGAATCAAGGGAGTTATTTATCAGAGTTAGAAGGGATCTTAGAAATGGTTGAGTCAAATGCTTTCATTTCATGGAAGAAGGCACGGAAGACCAGAGAAGAAGAATTGACATTTATAAATATTTTCAATTTAGGAAGTGATGTATCTGCATTTTTCTTGTCATTTGAGCTTTACAACTCTGTGAGGTAGGTACTACAAGGTATTGTCATTTCCATATTAAAAAGGCATAAACTGAGGCTCAGAAAGGTTTAGGACTTGACCATAGTCACTAGTAAATGTCAGAGGCAGGATGTGAATATAACTTGGTCTTCCACAAAAGCTAACTCTAGAACTCTTTACATTCCTCATCACAGCCACTCAAGAACAGTGAGATTTCTCCTTTCTAGGATGCTTCCTAGCTCCCATGCACCAAGCTCAATCAAATTCACAAAGCAAGCACTCAGTAATTTTTTGACAGATTGTCAGAATCGGCCTAAATGAATGCTAAAGAAGAGACAAGACAGAGCTCTACTAACATGATCCAATTGTCCTTTATAAATACTCAAACTCATTTTCATTGGTGTTGTTCATCATTTCAGTTCTGCCCAACTCTTTGCGGCCCCAACTTGGGTTTTTTTCTTATTAAAGCTAGTGTCGTGGTTTGCTCTTTCCTTCTCCAGCTTATTTTACAGATGGAGAATATGAAGCAAAGAGGGTAAGTGACTTGCCCAGGGTCACACAGTTAATAAGTGTCTGAGGCCATATTTTAACTCAGTTCTTCCTGACTCCAGGCCCAGCACTCTATCCACCATATCATGTAGTCGGCATTTTTTAGGTAATTAAAAGTTACTCTAACCAAACAAAAGTCTTCAATGATGTGTCTAGGACACTTCCATTGCTTTGTCTCTTATACAAGCTAGGAATCTCTATGTTTTTCCCTACTTCTAAAGTGAATTTGGGAAATGATGGAAATTTTTAAAGAATTACATGTGTCTTACAGGAATCTCTAAGACAGCACTCTCTGGGCATTTTCGCTGTCTGTCTCCCATACCCTGTCATGGTCTCCCTCCTCATCTCTGTCTTTTGGCTTCTCTGGCTTCCTTCAGGTCCCAGCTAAAATTCTACCTCCTACAGGAAGCCTTTCTAATATCCCTCTTAATTCTGGTACTTTATTCTGTCAATTGTTTCCCATTGATCCTATATATACAGATTGTTGGTACATAGCTTGTCTGCATGATGTGTCATCCCCCCCATTAGATGGTAAGTGTCTCAAGGATAATGACTATCTTTTGCTTTTCTTTGCGTGCTTAGTATTTAAGAAAGTACCTAGCAAATAGTAGGCACTTAATAAATGCATATTGACTGACTAACTGACTAACCTAAGTCATGTTCCCTTGTCTTCAAGGAACCATCTAATTTTCAGTTTATTATTATTGTCGCCATCAACATTATTGTCATAATTAATAATGCTAATAATAGTAGCAAAATTCATCTTCCCAACAGTGAATGGCCAGAAACCATGAATTGGAAGCTTTCATCCTCTCCTCAGTGGACTCATACCCTGGACTGTGTTGTCCTGATAGGGAGCTGCCTCACCTAATTCCCTTTTGCAGATAGATTCTAGCCATGCTCTGCATCACTGCCCACTGCTTGGCCCTATTCTCAATAGCCAGCAGTCTCCCACCAGAGACTTCTCTCCATCTCCTCCAATCCTGGAACCATGATCTAATCATCTCTGCCATTATTACTGGAAGAAGTGGATTAATCTAGTCCCGCTCCAGCCTCACTTCCCATCTCTGTCATGTTCTCAGAGCACTTGCCTTCCCTCCTCATATTTATCGTGTCCCTCTGTTAGAATGTAAACTTCTGGAGAGCAGGGACTGCTTTTGTTTTTGTACGTGTGTCCTCGGCATTTAGCACAGTTCTTGGCACATAATGAATTGCTTAATGATTTTTTTTTTCATCGTTTCTTGTTTCTTTCTTCTTTCAATATATCCATGAGTTTTACCAAGTATTTTCCTTACAACAACTCTATGAATTCAATATTTCTAGAGTCATATTCTCTATTTTTTCATTTCATTTCTTCCTTTGTAGAGGACTGGACTTCAGGGTTCACTTCACCCTACATCCACTGTCCTGTCTGGGTTTTTTTTTCCAACCCCATGGAACAAGATGCCCCTGAGCCAGGCACCATCTGTCACCCCACCCCCACCTGCTTTCCTTCCTCCTTTTCTGTGTTGTCTCCCCATTCACTCCTTGAAGGCGTGGACTGTCTTTCTCTTTATTAATTGTGTCCCCAGTACTTAGTATAGTGTTTCACACTTAGTAGGTGCTTAATAAACGTTCATTGGATTGAATTTATTTGATGGAATTTCCATACGTTTTTAAGTGGTGAGATCATTGCAATTTTTTCTTAAAGAAGATGCAGCCTTTTTCCTTGAGGAGTTTACAACATCACTGGAGAGACCAGCAAACTAAAAGTAATAAATAAATGACAGAAAGATGCTACAAATTACATATCTGTGCTTTAAGGGGAGAGTGGGGAAGAATGCCATGATTAGTTTGGACTGCCCACCTCTCACCAAAAAAAAAAAAAAAAAAAGAAATAAGGATGTCAGTAACCTAAGCTACCAAACTCGAGCCGTCTGGATTGTATCAAATGTACAATTATCTTACATGTATATAGTATTTTACATCATTAGAGTATTATTCTAAAGCCTCTTTGTGACAAAGAAGTGACTTTATGTTTTTAAAGACTATGAGAACAAAGCACAAACTTTGGTAGGTTCTCTGTAGCTGAAAAGGCTTCACTCAAGCACCAATATGGAGGGAAATCATTGACTATTGTTCAAGGAGGATCAGCCAATCTAAGAGTGCATCACTAAGCTAGGCATAAGATGGTGAATTCTAGAGTCACTCTCAAAAATTGTCTACTATCTCAGAGAGGAAATAGAGTGTACCACTGGAAGGGATGAAGAAAAAATTAGAGATCTTTGAATTATTGGAAATACTCATGTCTCATTTCGCCTCCCAATATCCCTGCAAGATAAGGGAAATGAACCTCAGAGATCTACTGTTATTTGTCCATAGTAAGTTGTCAAGCCAAGACTTGAATCCAGGTCTTCTGCCTTCTGCCAAGTGCCTCCATAGAAAGCCACTGCAGAAAGTTAGGGGGTGAAAGGGTGAGAGAGGAAAAGAAACACATAAAGAGATATGGAAAGAAACAGAAAACAAATGAGAAAGAGTTAGTGACAGAGAATATGAGAGAGTGGAAGGAAACAGATGAGAGAGATAGAAGAGGTGGGGGGGAAAGTGAGAAGTGAGAGACATTTGGAGAATCAGGCCTATTCTCCAAATAGGCTGTGTGAGGCTTCAGTGGCAAAGCCTGCGAAGGGGAGAAACAAGATCTCCAGTGTAACAGAAAGTGATGTATACTAGATGACAGCTGGTCGATGAAAACATACAGTACATTTTCAGTTACATTTATGTTTGGGAAATTGATGTATTTCCAAAGCACTGGTAGAAAATGCTGGCAGCACAAGCCGGGCCAAACTCCCACAGTTTGCATCTGATCCACAAGAGTAGGAGTAAATATGCCTGCCATAAACATTCATATTTTGTTATTTCATATATAAACTAATAGCAAGGTTTGTAAACAAAAATAGCTACAGTCTCCTTTTGGATCTGTACTAGGTAGTGGGGCTAGCTATGTTGAGGTGGGCTCCACAGAGTAATGAACTGGGAAAGGGTGGACCTAGCTGTTCATCCTGTCTCTGCATTGACTTCTTTTCTGACCTGACATAAATCACTCCATGTGTCTAGGCTCCAACTTACTCCTCCATGAAATGAGGGGTTTAGAGGAGGTGATATCCAAGGTGCTCCTTGGCTCAAACAGTGCCAGGTTCTTTGTTATGAGGTAAGGTGCTGTAGGAAAGAGTTTTTCCCCTACGTAGAAAACTGCAAATTGGGATTTTCAAACATATAAGTCAGGCCCCATTTTCACTGAAATTTGATGTTCAATGTGAAGAGAGCACTGAGGTTGGGATTCAGTACCCTTGAGTTCTCATGCCCCCTTAGTCACAAATGCAGCTAAATTTTTAGAAGGAAAATTTTAACTGGGAAATATCCACAAAAATTTTCTCTGATTAATGTTTTATCCAAAGATATATAAGGAACCAACTGAAATTCTAAGAATAAGAACTATTACCCAATTGACAAATAGTTAAAGGGTATGGATAGACAGTCCTCAAAGAAAGAAATCCAAGTTAATGACATATGTAGATATGGATGTGTGTATGTGTATGTATATGTGTGTGTATACACACATATTATATATATA
>CM053585.1:321088095-321098156 GCA_028646515.1 Pseudochirops corinnae | reverse complement strand
CAAGAATTAAACACTTGCTAGACACGTGACCTTGGCCAAGTCACTTAACCCCAAATGCCCAGCCTTCCCCCCTCCAAAAAGCAAAAAAAAAAAAAAAAAAAGACAAATACTGGAAAGTCTATAGGAAAGTAGCTACACTATGCAATATTGTTGGAACTGTCCATTGTTTCAACCACTGTGAAAGCAATTTCAAACTATGACCAAAAAGTCAGGGAACTGTCACTAAACTAAACTTTTGACACAGTGACACCACTACTAGGTCTATACAACAAAAACATGAGAAAAAGAGAAGCATCTGTGCAAAAATATCTATAGCAGTTCTTTTAGTGGTAGCAAAGAACCAGGGAGCTAAGGTGGTGGGAAATGACTAAGAGAGTTATAGTATATGGATATAATAGAATATTTTGTATGGTAAGAAATGATGAAAGGGGAAAATTTAGAGAAATCTAGAAAGAAATTTATGAACTGATTTAGAGCCAAGTAAAAAGAACGAAGATATCAATTCATACAATAGCAACAACAACGTCAAAGAAAATAACTTTGAAATTCTTAAGAAATTTGAATACCAATGATAATGATAGAGTGGTATTGACTCAAGATGCTGAATGAAACATGCCTTTTTTATATGAGAAAAGTGAGAATTTATTTTGCCTATCTATGCACGTATGTTATAGGGTTTTATTTATTTTTTCTTTTCTGTTGATGGGAAAGGAGTAAGAGTGAAAATAAAGACGGTGTTTCAAAAAAAAAAGAAGGAGAATTGAAATAAGGCAAGAAATAATTGAAACAAGTCAAATAATTTTGAAAGATACATTTTGAACTTATAGCTTTAAAAGGAAAAGCAAGATTTACATTATAAAGATTCACAGTTTCATATATAATTCTTTTTTTTCTGTTCTACAACACATACTGGAATGCTCATTTTATTTGATATTTGTTATGCCCAGAAAAAAAAAAAAAAGATAACACAAAATACGATTTTAAAGAAGTCAGGAACTGTTGCAAAGGACAGGCCCTGGCTCCAGTTACTCCATTCAGTACAAAAGCGAGATAAAGGTAAGATTTTTTTTTAATGAACTTATAGGTCTTGAGTAAAAGATTTTGGGAGGAGAACAAATAGCTGAGAATAGAATTAGAAAATATAACCAAAACCATAGAATTCCTTGAAACTAGGATCTGTTTGGCCCTTTTTTGTCTTAAGAGGAAAGAATGGAGAAATGGAGGGGAAAGAAAAAAGAAATATATTATAGAATAATGAATGAAAAGGGAAGAATTAACTTTTTCTCATAACTGAGTTTAAAAAAAAATAGTTACAAACATTGAAGAGGAAGAGGAACAGTTCACAAACTTCACTCATCCAAAATAAACAAAGTGCATGTAACAGAGGGAGAAAGAAAGAGAGGGAGGGAGAGAGAGAATTCAGTATAAAAAGTACATAAAATTCAACAGAGTGATAGGGACAAGGAGAGGAGAATTGGGCTTAAAAGGAAAAGTAAAGATAGGAAGAGAATAGCTACAAGGAAAATCAACTTCAGTTTCATAGAGTATATTATAAAACTTGAATTTGAAAACTTAAAAAAAAATGTAAGAACCAATAGATAAAAAGAGGAGTGAAGGAAGAGTAGAATCAGACCTCTTAAATATACATTAATATTATTAATTTTATTTTTAATGTAGTAAAAAAAATTGATTTACAATCAAATATTAGAATTATCTGTAATGAAAAAATGCTAGCGTCTCTTCTAATGCAACCAGGGGCAAAGCACAATTATCTATTGCCACTGATGTTATTTTATTGAATTCTAGAAATCCTGGTTAATACTAAATCAGAATATAAAGAAATTAAGGAAATGAACACAAAGAAGAAACAAAATAATGATCATTTTTTATTTGTAAATGATATGATAGTTTACTTAGAGAACCTTAGAATTCAGCTAAAATTAAGTGAGACAGTTGAGTTTCTAGAAAATAACAAGATATAAAATAAACCCACAAAAATTATCTTCCTTTTTCTCTATTAACAAGAAAACCACAAAAACACCCAATTTAAAGAAGAAAGAAATTTCATTCAAAATATATACAGATTGAATAAATGTCTTGGAGTCAAGCTACCAAGATAGATACAAGAATTTTGTGAATACAGATGCAATATACTTTTAACAGAAATAAATCAGAAAAATGATCAGAAATATATTAAATGTTAATTATTAGATAATGCCCATATAATAAAAATAACAATACTATCTAAAATAATTTACAAATTCCATGCTATAAATCTGGAACTATGCTCAAAGGACTAGAGAACTGTGCATACCCTTTGACCCAGCAATACCATTATTTGGTTTATATCCCAAAGACATCAAAGGAAAAGGAAAAGGACTCATATGTACAAAAATATTTAGAGCAGTTCTTTTTGTGGTGGCAAAGAATTAGAAACTAAGGGGATGCACTTCAATGAAGGAATAGCTGAACAAGTTATGGAATATGAATGTAATGGAACACTACTGTGCTTAAAGGAAATGATGAAGTAAGTTTCAGAACAACCTGGGAAGGCTTATATGAACTGATACAAAGTGAAGGGAGCAGAACTAGGAGAACAATGTACATAGTGATAGCAATATGTAAAAATAATCAACGGGGGTGAGGGTGGAGCTAAAATGGCAGAGTAGAGGCAGGGACCTGCTTCAGCTCTCCCCCCAAACCTCTCAAAATACCTGTAAAAAATTACTCTAAGCAAATTCTAGAGCAACAGAGACCACAAAATAACAATGTGAAACATATTTCTAGTCTAAGACAATATGGAAGGCTGACAGGAAGGGTGTATGGCATTGGGCTGGGAATAGAGCACAGCACAGCATGGAGCACTTGCTTTCTACGTCCCTCACCCCATAACACAGCTAATTCAGAAAAGAGTTTTACATAACTTCAAATGTATAACTGATATCATATTTCTTGCCTTCTCAATGAGTTAGTAAAAAAGGTAAAATGAGGGAGAGAATTTAGAATAAAAGATAAATAAATAATTAAAAATAATTCCATGCCATTTTAGTCAAACTCCGAAAGGAACACTATAAAACTAAAGGAAAAAATTATAAAAATTATGCTGAGGAACAAAAAGTCAAGGAATTCAAAAGAAATTATGAAAAATTGAGAAAGAAGGTGATTTGGCTGTATAAGATATTAAACTACACTAATAATCAGTAAACAATATTTGGTTATAGTTAAATAATAGATAAACTGATAAGGAAAACAAATTGAGCACACAAGACTCAGAAGCAAATGAGCATAGTAGCATGATGTTTAATAAATTCAAGGACTACAAATATAGTAATAAGGCCTCACTATACAAAAATAAGACTGGAGTAAATCAAAGGAATTCATTGTCACTACTATTATTTTATATAATTTTAGAAATGCTAATTAAAGCACAAAAAAAAAACAAGAAAAATAAATAGAAGGAACAAAATGTAGGTAAAGAGAAAACAAAATTGCCACTATTTTCAGAAAGCTTGATGGTTTGCTTGAAAAATCCTTGAAAGTCTACTACAAATTAATAGGAATAATTAATAACTTAAGTAAAGTATGAGGATATAAAATAAACCCACAAAAACTATCAGTCTATACATTGCTAACAAAATCTTACAAAAATTATGTTAAAATCCATTCAAAATAATTACATAAAGAATAAAAGTATATAAAGTATAGAAGTATAAAGTATAACAGCATAAAATATTTAGGAAACCACTTAGCAAAAAACATTAAAGAATATAAGCATACAACTCCGAAACAACCCTCTTTACACTGATATGACCATTTCCCTAAGTATTCTGCTTCACAGAGTTCTGGAGATTCAGACCTTAGCCTCTAGAGAAAATCTGGTAGAATAGGCATTGGTCCTAAGTTGTTATCTTTGAAAGTCCCTGGTCTCTTTGGCTCACTGTTTCCCATACAAGTTTTATGAAAAGAAATGAAAGAAACCAAAGATAAATAAACTATACTGACTTCAATTGAAATTACTTTGATTTCTATTTTGCCCTCTAGTTCTAGAAGATCAGGGAAGTTTTCCTTCATAATTTCTTGAAAGATAATATCTAGGGTCTTTTTTTTTTTATCATCACTTTCAGGTAGTCCAATAATTTTTAAATTATCTCTCCTGGATCTATTTTCCAGGTCAGTGGTTTTTCCAGTGAGATATTTCACATTGTCTTCTAGTTTTTCATTCATTTGAATATTTGTTGCAGTACCTTGATTTCTCATAGAGTCATTAGCTTCCCTTTGCCCCAATCTAATTTTGAAGGAATTATTTTCTTCAGTGTTCTTTTGAAATTGCTTTTTCATCTAGCCAATTCTGCTTTTTAAGGTATTCTTCTCTTCATTGGCTTTTTGGACCTCTTTTGCCATTTGGGTTAGTCTATTTTTTAAGGCATTATTTTCTTCAGCATTTTGGGGGTCTCCTATAGCAGGCTATTGACTCATTTTCATGATTTTCTTGCATTATTCTCATTTCTCTTCCCAATTTTTCCTCTACTTCTCTTACCTGATTTTCAAAATCCTTCTTGAGCTCCTCCATGGCCTGCAACCAATTCATAGTTTTCTTGGAGGCTTTTAATGCATGAGTTTTGACTTTGTTGCATTCTTCTGGTTTTATGTTTTGATTGTCTTTGTCACCAAAAAACTATTCTGTCATCTGATTTTGCTTCCTCTGTTTGCTCATCTTGCCAGTCAATTACTTGACTTTTAAGTTCTTTGCAATGGTAGAACTCTGCTTCCAGAGTGGAGAGTGCTATTTTCCAAATTTCTGGGGTTTTGTGCAGTTGTTGTCAGAGCTTCTTCTAGGAACCAGCTTCAGAACTGTGAGGAGTATTGCTTCTCTACAGCCTCAACAAGCTCTGCCATGCCAGAACTGCTCACCCCAGGACCACCACCCAAGACTGCAACCCATATCCAAACAGGACAAAGCAAGAGAATCCTGCCTCATTGCCAACAAAGAGAGTCCTGCAATTACCCTCTGGACATTCACTTGGTCTCCCCATGATCTGTGGGCCTGGAGCTTAGGAAGCAGCCACCATGGCAGCAGCTGCAGACACAGCCATCTCCACCACCCCTCCTTATAGTCTTATAGGGGAGATAGACATGATTTCATGAAAAGCATGATTTGAGGTTATGAATAGGGGGAAAAAAGCAAGTTTCAGCAAACAATAGTAAAAAGTGACCCACATCTTTACCATTTCAACATTGACTGAAAACATAGAGAATATAAATTCAATTTTGTTTTGTTTTTGTTGATTAATGAAAACACATTTGATTAAATACAGTAAAATTCTATCCTGAAGGATCTTTTCCTAGAAGGTACCTACCATCTATTTATAAAAATTATTCAAGATTCCTTAAAAGATATAGAAGAAATCATCAAGTCAAAATAGCCTGTGATAAAAATAATAGTGATAATAATAATCAGGGAAGGCATTAAGCAAGTAGATAGATACATACCAAAAATGTTCAGGACTGTGGTGGAGAAGATATAGTGCATAGAATAAGTTGGAAATTGATTTTCTATGGATGTTAAAATTGTCCAAATACTCTGATTCATGAATGACATTGTGCTAGCTCCATTGCAGAGCTTCATAGAAGACATTTGTAACCATTCAAAAGAATTTGGTTTGACCATTCACACAGGAAAAATCAAGCCGATGAACGTTTTATTTCTCTGATTATGACATGAATTTGAATGATCAACTTATAGCACTTGTGCATCAGTATACATCTGAAATAAATAGCAAACCAAGTCCAGAGTTAAATAAGAGGATAGTAGTCTGTATTGCCTTTGGTAAATTGGAAAATTCCTTTAATGACCCTAAGTTTCCCATGGAAATAAAGATTCATATTTTTAACCCCAACATTCTATTGGCATTGAAGCAAATCATGGAATACAGTAGTCTCCAAATAGTTTTAAAATGAATATCACCCAGTGGGCAATAGAGTGTTATATGATGAGGGTAGGGTGCAACACATAATCAACAAGGAACTTCAAAGAGTAGGAATAAAAGATGTCATCCAGGAAATGTGTAATGGGAAGCACATATGGACTGGACATGTGACAAGAATGAATGAAAGTTGAACAGCCAGAATGCTTCACTAGTAACCCCACAATATCAGGAGAAAAGAAGAAATTCCCTAACCATTATAGCTCTCCAGAAGTAGAAGAGCCTACCTCAAGAGATGCTGTAAGTCCTATTCTCAGAGATTTTCAAGGTCCTTTGTGTATAGATTGGACTCAATCACTGCTGAGGTTCTATTCAGCTTTCATATTCTGGAATTCTATAGGCCACATCTCCAAAAGGTTGGGCAGGCCCATAATAGAGAAATTCCACATGGACAAAAAGGAAGAAGTAAATGGGTTGTATCATAGGAGAACTCTCCCAAATCAATGAGATCATAGACACATTTGAGAATTAAATGTTTTGAAAACGGAGTTCTGAAATGTATTTGGGCAGTGGTTCTCAACCTTCCTAATGCTGCGACCCTTTAATATTCGTATGTGGGCATATCTGCATGCAGGTGGACCCACCTGGAGACAGATAGAGGAGCAGCGTCTCAGTTCCTAAGACCATTGGAACTACGTGTTTTGCAATGATCTTAGGGTAACCCCTATGACCCCTGTGAAAGGGTCAATTGACCCCCAAAGGGGTCATGACCCACAGGTTGAGAGCCACTGTACTAGGGCCATGGATGAGCTGTAGACATATTCTTTCTCTAATTTAGGACATTCAGGGTGAGTTAGACCTCATCTAATCTGAAATAAACAAACAAAAAACAAAGGGAATAACTGATGACGCATGATGAATGTAGTTAAGTGCATAGTATCACTTGAAATATTATTCTGTATTTTAAATTGCATTTTATAAGAGAGTGATTGTTGAAAGGTAATTTCCATATAAGGTTCTATCATGTTTTTCAAGAAAATTTCTACACGATCAACACCGTGTGCTAAGTTGTCTCTACGCATTGTCCATACCAGCAGAAGGCCCGTGTTTGACTGTTTGGCCCACAGTGCCGTAACTCTGTCTCCAGTGTGCATTGGGTCTGATTACCTGAATGGACAGTTGAACATCTAAGAAGAAATAAACAGCCTCAAATTAACTTGTCTCACAATGACAATTTTACAGTCATAACATATGTCATGATACTTTATACTAAAAAGATACTGGCTATAATGTCACCACTTTTTTATGATTAATAAGAAATCTCAGGATTATGCTGCTATTGTATCATTTATGTTCTGTCATAAGGAGATCTGGCTAATGGACAATGCTTTTCTAGTTCTGTTTTTCTTTAAACTGCATACAATATGTGAATATTACTCAGTCACATGAGATCTCTAAACCTCAATTTCCACATATGTAAAATTCCCTCAAATGTTTCTGTTGCTTTTAAATAGTGGACAGCAACGTGTTACAATGGATAATGCATTAGACCTGGAATCAGGAAGACATGAGTTCAAATTTGGCTTCAGATATTAACTTGCTGTGTGACCCTGGGCAAGTCTCTTAACTGTGTTTTCCTCAGTTTCCTTATCTGAAAAATGAGCTGGAAAAGGAAATGCAAACCAATCCAATATCTTTGGCCAGAAAACCCCAAATGGGTCCCAAAGAGTTGGACACAATTAAAACAATTTAGCCACAAGTTATTTATATGTATGTATATATTATATTATATGAATGTATATGTATGTGTATACACATATACATACGTGCATAAATATGTGTTCTATTTATACACACATACATACATATCTGAAAGACTGTCATATGGGGAAAACAAGAAGCTGCATGTAGTATAGTTCCAAAAGAAAGACAAGAATGAATGAATAGAAGGAAAAGAGTCACAAATGGGTAGAAGGAGGATGTGACCTAGCCTCTTCTCTGGAATTAGCTACTTTATCACTTGGGGACTCTTTTTTTCTCATCTACAAAATAAGGGGTTTATGCTAGAATGATATTAATCCTAAAATCCTACATGACACCAGAAAGTTTCTTCTCAGTGGAATGAAAACCTTCTAAAAGTCAGAGCTCTCTCACAATGACTAGCTAAGTAGGAAGGTAGTGAGTTTCCTGCCACTAGATTGACAACAATATCAGGCACAGAGTAGAGGGATTTTCTGATTTTAAAAGATTACATTAGTAGGTTTCTAAGATCCTTCTCACCAACTCTAAGATTCTACCATTTCTAAAATGGGATTCTATGACTTCCTTATCCTGAACCTCCCATTTCAGAGCTTCCCCATTCCTTTTCCCATTTGTTTTCCCCAAAGGACAGAAAACTCCTCAGGCAGGGCTCTTCTCTGTCTTTCTATAACCCCATGTACACTTTGAAAACTCTCAAAAATGCCATTAATTATAATGATAATGACACTTTGTACTTTTATAGGCTCTTTCATCAGAGGATCTCTGAGCACTTAAAAATATCATCTCATTAATCCTCACAACACCACCTGGGAGACAGCTGGCAAGTAAACTTATCCCAGTTTCACAGGGAAAGGAAGTGAGATACAGAGATATTTACGGACTTGGTCCAGATTGGACAAAGTCCCTTTGCCTGGAACTCAATTGGGCAACTTCTTCTAGTTGCGGTTAATGAAGGAAAAGACTTTTTTTTTTTTTTCAGGACTAGGTATTTTCTGTCTTATTTTAGTATTCTTTACAAACTTGGTTTTTCATGACCCAAATTAAAGGGTTTGGAAGGTGAGTAGAGGACAAGGGGGAAGGGGCAGTAATTTAGTTGATAATAAAACTATAGGATTGTGTTTTCTTTTGGTCCATACCTGTAGTCCTGCTGGTGTAGGGAACTCCTGAGAAGGAGATGTCTTCTATTGATGCAGATGAGAAACCACTCTACAATATACAGTCTTAGAAAGTTTTTCAAGTTACTGGGAGAATCCTTCATAAATGTAGCCTACCCCTATATTTCCAGTCTCCTTATATGAGCCCCCCCCCCCTCCAGGAACACACCCACACTGGGGACCATTAACACTGACCTTTTTACTATTCCCCTAACAAGAAAATCTATCACACCTGGCTACCCCCCACACCTACAGTTCTCTCCTTCCTCATTTCTACCTCCTGCTTTCTCTGGCTTCCTTCAAGTCCCAGCTCAAATCCTCCCTTCTAAAGGAGGCCTCCCCTGATCTCCCTTAATTCTAGTGCCTTCTCTTCTATGACCATCTCCCGTTGATCCTGTACGTAGTTTGTTTGTACACACTTGTTTATGTTTTCTCCTCCATCAGACTGAGTTCTCTGAGAGAAGAGACTGCCTGTGGCTTCGCTTTGTGTCCCCAGAGCTTAGCAAAGCATCTGGCACATAATAGGGGCTTAAGGAATATTTATTGACTGAGGTACCCAGTGTTTGTCAATAGGCAGGAGCTGAACACAGGTTTGACTCCAAAACTCAGTTCTCTATTCACTTTAGATGTTATTCAATTATTTCAGTCATGTCTGACTCTTTGTGACCCCATTTGGGGTTTTCCTGGCAAAGATACTGGAGGGATTTGCCATTTCCTTCTCAAGCTCACTTTACTAAAAAGAAAACTGAGGTAAATATGACTTGCTCAAGGTCGCACAGCTAACATTTGAGGTCATATTTGAACTCAGGACTTCCCGACTTCAGACCTAGCACTCTATGGACTGTGCCATGTAGCTGCCAATCACTTTAGACAGTATTGTACAAACTGGAGTTCGTTCCAATAGAGTGAAGGCATGTGTAATGCCATGCACCAGCAGATTCCCAAAGGAATGCTACTGTGAACAGCTTTTAGAGTTCAGATTACAAAATATAGTGAACACTCTGTTTATTCCATTACAAATCAAGACAAACATTCAAAACATTATAATATTCACAATATTACATCTTATCACAGAAAATGGCCACACAGTTTTCACTACAGTGGCCACAGTATTCAGAACAAGGAACAATAGAATACTCAAACTTCCACTCATGGGGCAACTCAATCATTAACAAGAAACAATAGAATACTCAAACTTCCACTCATGGGGCAACTCAATCAT
>CM053585.1:321055974-321087595 GCA_028646515.1 Pseudochirops corinnae | reverse complement strand
GTTTATTCTTACTCATGGTTGTTCAGACCGTGAGTTTTTGTTTTTTTTAAAATCTCTGTGGGGCTCTGCTTCCAGAATGGAAAGCTCTGTCCCAAATCGCTGGCTTCCTCCCGGCTGCTGTAGACTTCCGGCTGACTGAATAATGAAGACTCCAAGACCGAGCGAGGCCCAAGGCGACGATCCAGATCCAGGCCGCTCAACGCGAGAGCCCTGGCCTGAAAACAATCGCTCAGTCTCCCTGCTGTCTGCAGGCCGCTGGGGGAAGCTACAACACAGAGGCAGGTGCAAAACCTCTGCCTTTCGCTTTTCCGCTCTGGAGACCTTTCAGCCCGACACTTATCTCCTCCTTTGGCAATCCCCACTCGCGGCTGTGTAATCCCTCACCTGAGAGCTTTCTATGCTTCTTCTGCCCAGCCGCCCCCGGGGCACAGCCCCAGCTTCAGGCCAGGCTGGTTTCAGTTCACAGCGCTGATATGGTTCCTCGTAGCCGAGCTGACTTTAGTGGGAAGTAACCTTGTGTGCGCTTTGGGATTGTAGGTTTGGTTTAGAGTCCTATTTTATGGGTATTTTGGGGTGGCTATGTGAGAGCTGTGATGTGTTGCTGCTGCTACGCCGCCATCTTGGCTCCGCCCCCCCATAAAATTTATTTTTAAAAAATAAGTAAAGTGGTTTTTAAAAAAGAATTTAAGTTAAGCCAATCCAATAGGCATCTATTAAGCACTTACTATGAGTCAGGAACTCCTAGGCCCTAAATATACAAAGACAATAATAAAAATAGTCCCTGTCCACACAGAGCAGCCATTCTACTCTGAGGAAATTACATGTATACAGAAAAGTATGCTATTTGGGGGGAAGGAAGGTGGTGAAAGACAAAAAAAAAATAGTCAAACAGAAGTCAAAAGACCCAGGCTTCAGTCCTAGCTTTGTGATGCTTACTAGCAGGTTGTCTCTGGACAAATTGTTTAGCCTCTGTGAATATGAATCAATTCACATACAAAAGTGGTGTAACATTATTTGCAAAACATAGCTCACAGGATTGTTGTGAGGAAGGTGTTTTATAAATATTAGAACATTTAATTATTACTGTTATTATTATTATTGATTGTGGTTGTTGTACAGCATGTATTAAGTAATGTGTTACCTACTTATAAGCTCCTTTTTTCACTGAAGTCTATATAGGGCAACTTTGGGGGAAAAAAAATAGCTGACGTGACACTTCTGGGTCAACAAGGAACCACTTAGGAGACCTAAAGAATCTCTGCTAGTGGTGCATAAACACCCTTTGTAAAGAGAGTTTATTCAATAATCTGTAGCCTAGAGGACCAGTGCATTGCTTTCCACCCATTGGACAAATGTCCCAAGAAGATTCATGCTCTGCACTAAGCAGCCCAGGAGCCTCTTCTGATCAGCAAGGGATGATCTCTGCAAAGTTGACTGGGCCATTTTTTTCTTATATTAGGCCTGTAGCTAGAGTTTTTGAAGACATCATGATGCCTTTTCCCTGCTCTAAAGGTGCAACTCAGAGTCAACACATTAAAGATTTCATTGCCCTCTTGGGAAACCTCATCAGGTTTCCAATTGAAACCAATTCAAACCAATTCAATAGATATTTTTATTAATCACTTAAATTTATGCAAGGTCATCTTAGGTACTGGGGATACAAAGATTTTTAAAATGACCCTCAAATGAGAAAAGTGCCCTCAAAAAGGTCTAATGCAGACACAATACTTCAAGTTATGGTTATAGAAGAGAGCTGGTTTTGAAGACAGAGAACTTGATTTCAAATCCCACATTTGCCAATTTACTATTTATGTGACCTTGAGACAGACACTTAACCTCCCTAGACCTCAGTTTTCTCATGTAGAAAATCAAAGGGTTAAAATAGGCAGCCTCTAAGATCCCTTCCTGCTCTAAATCTACTGTCCTGTGAAGAATTTTAGAGAGATTCATAATTACATAATTGAGTGCTTCCTCTATTGGTAGCATGTACTGTCATTCTTCTATAGTTTTTTAGACTGTCCTCAAAAATTGCTGTGAGAAACAACTGGAAAACATCTTTAATGTCCAACTCAAAAAGCATTAAGACAATCTTTTTAGTGAAAAGAAGAAAAAAAGATGTTGCTATATCTGAAAAAATTATCACTTTATAGGCAACCTGTTGATAAGCCTTTCTCTGAGCTTAGCTAGTCTTGTTGGTGGACAGTAGACATATAGACTGTCACTGGCCATGTATACTCAACACTTTTACAATTTAAGAAAACTTGACAGAGCTTGCCCACCACTAACATTGCCTTCAAGAACCTGGGGGCAGCACCATGCCACAACATGTGGGATTAGAGTGGAGTAGAGTCAAGTGGTTTGGAGTGCGGTGTATACAAATGAATAATAATTCCCATTTATGTACTACTTTAAGGCTCATAGCTTGCCTTCCTCCAAATAACCCTGTAAAATACATAAATATCATTATACTCATGCTATGGTTGAAGAATTGGGACGTCGAGACTCAAAGAAACTTACCCAAGGTCACACAGTGAGTACTTGGAACTTAGAGTGGGAGAGTCATCTCCTAATTCTAAGATAAATGCTCCTTGTATTACATCATAATGTTTCCCCTGGATAGACTATAAGTATAAAGGGGAAGTCCCAACAGAGTGCTTCAAAAAATATAAGAGGGAGCCATCACATCCCAGCATTCTAGATCACACTCTGTTTCTAAAGAATGAATGTCTCCCTTAGGTCAGACTTCAGATACCAACTACCTGCAATTGCACTCATCTGGAAAATCCTTCTGCTAACAAAGATCACAAACTGTCTACAACTTAGTAGATAAGTCTTCAGCAAGTTGCCTGAGGCTCCAAATAGTCTTAAGATTTGCTTGTGATCCCACAAGTCATGTCAGAAGTCGAACTTAAACCTGAATCTTCCAAACTGGAGATCTGAAACTTTATCTATTCATTCTGCTATGCTTCCTTATTAAGGTTTAATGTGTTATGATTCCAACACTTCAGTTCATATCTAGAAATTATAGCAACTGTGTAGATGCTGTCAAGCCACTTGCATGCTATTTAGTGAATTCCTGCTTCAGTTCAGCAGTGGAATTAATAAATGCAGAACTAATTTAAATACCTTTAAGGCACCTTAACTTAAATCACCTCTGCAATTTACAGTCTTAAAAAGTTCTCTAAAGCACAGTGGTTAGAGCATTGGACTTGGAGTCTGGAAGACTCATCTTCCTGAGTACAAATCCAGTCTAAGACATTTACTAGCTGTGTGACCCTGGGCAAGTCACTTAACCCTGTTTGCTTCAGTTTCCTCATCTGTAAAATGAGCTGGGAAAGAAATGGCAAACCATTCCACTATCTTTGTCAAGAAAACCCTCAAATGGGGTTGTAACAAAATGTACATGACTGAGATGACTGAACAACAGGAACAATAAAAGCACTGAGAGGTTAATTGACTTGTCCCTGGTCATACAAAAACAGACTAGTTTATGGCTTTACAGCTGATTCTCTATCTACCATAACATGCTGTGAAAGGGAATGGAATTCATAATCCACATAGATAATCATTTCATTTATACCACTCTAAACATCATCATGTATAAGCTTATTTTAGAGATTCCCCAAGCTTTGACTACAATAACCTTAGAGTAAAGATGATGGCAGAGAAAGATCCAGCAGGTAGCTGTCCCATGAGCATGACCTTTTATAATTCATCTGCTAGAGGAGATATGGTGAGGAGAATTCAAGGAAAGCCACATGTTTACATCCTCACCCTATATTCAGCTCTTCAAATTGAGTCTCAGAGAATCCACAAAATGTAGAGCTGAAAGGATCTTAGAATAAAAGAATACTGAATATTAAAGCCTTAGAGACCATCTAATTTTCCCCTTCATTTTCTAAATGAGGAAACTGAAGCTGAAGGACAAATCACTTATTTAAGATTACACAGTAAGAACACACCTATCAGATTGGCTAACATGACAAAACAGGAAAATTACAAATTCTGAAGAAGATGTGGGAAAATTGAAACACTAATTCTTTGTTGGTGGAATTGTGGACTGATCCAAACATTCTGGAGAACGATTTGAAACTATGCCCAAAGGACTATAAAAATGTGCATACCTTTGACCCAGCAATACCCACTTCTAGGGCTGTATCCCAAAGAGATCATAAAATGGGAAAAGGATCCACATGTACAAAAATATTTATAGCAATTCTTTTTGTGGTGGCCAAGAACTGGAAATTCAGGGGATGCCCATCAATTGGGGAATGGCCAAACAAGTTGTGGTATATGAATGTAATGGAATAGTTGTGTTATAAGAAATGATGAACAAGCAGACTTCAGAAAAACCTGGAAAGACTTATATGAATGGATGATGAGTGAAATGAGCAGAACCAGGAAAATATTGTACACAGTAACAGCCACAGTATGCAATAACAGACTTTGATAGACTTAGTCTTTCTCAGTAATCCAAGGACCTAAAACAATTCCAAAGGACTCATGATGAAAAATGCCATCCACATCCAGAGAAAGAACTATGGAGTCTGAATGCATAGCAAAGCAGACTATTTCCTTTTTTTGTTTTGTTTTTCTTCCTCATGGTTCCTCCAATTCATAATTCTTCTATACAACATGATTGATGTGAAAATATGTTTAAAAAGAATGTAAAAGTAGAGCCTATATTAGATTGCATGCCATCTTGGGGAAGGAGGAGAGGAAGGAGGAGAGATAATTTAAAACTTATAGAAGTAAATGTTGAAAACTAAAAATAAACAAATTAACTTAAAAAAAAAAACTATGCATACCTTTTGACTCAGCAACACCACCTCTAGGGTTGTATCCCAAAGAGATCATACAAATGGGAAAAGGATACACATGTACAAAAATATTTATAGCATTGCTTTTTGTGGTGGCAAAGAGTTGGAAATTGAGGGGATAGCCATCAGTTGGGGAATGGCTGACAAGTTGTGGTATATGAATGTAATGGAATAATATTGTGCTATAAAAAATGATGGTAGACTTCAGAAAAACCTGGAAAGACTTAAATGAACTGATTCTGAGTGAAGTGAGAAGAATCAGGAGAACCTTGTACACAGTAACAGTTGCAATGTGTGATGACTAACTTTCATAGACTTACTCTCTTCTTAGCAATGCAAGGATCCAAGACAACGCCAAAGGACTCATGATGGAAAATGCTGTCCATATCCAGAGAAATAACTATGTAGTCTGAATGCAGAATGAAACATATTATTTGCTCTCTCCCTCTTTTTCTTTCTTTTTTTTTTGCTTGTTTCTTCTTTCTAATGTTTTCTTCTATTGGTTCCAATTCTTCTTCACAACATGACTACTGTGAAAAGAGATTCCATATGAATATTATGTAGAGTACATATCAAATTACACGCCATTGTGGGGTGAGGGGAGGAGAGAGATGGGGAGAAAACTTGGATCTCAAAATCTTATGAAAGTGAATGTTGAAAACTAAAAATATATTTAAAAAATAGATTACACAGTGAATTAGCATCAGGTTGAGAAGTTAGAATCTAGATTTCTCAGCTCCTGGACTGACTATGGAAAATTCACATGCTTATAGTGCTCCCATCACTGCCAGTCAATTTCAGGTACTACATTAACTAAAAGAACTTTATGTTTTCTGAGTTCAATGCAAAACAATACAACACTCAAAATAATAAGGGTATAGGACATGAGTGCTAGAAGGGTCCTTGCAACTTGTCTAGGAAAAGCATCATGGTTTAATGTTGAAAGTCTTAGACTTAGCCTGGATAATCTATGAGATACACTCTGGTTAGAGAACTATGATCCTATGACTTGATATCTAAAGAAAGCCTGAACATTACATAGTCATACTGACTAATCTTGACTCTAAAGAAGCCATGAGAAAATGCATTTCTCTTTTTTCTCTACATATATGGGGGACTATGAATAGGGGACATTGCATATGTTATCAAACTCGGTTGAAGTCCTAAATGGCTTTGCAGAACTGTTTTTTCCTGTGCCCTTTTTATTCTTTATTACAGTAGGAAGGATTTCTTTAGAAATGAATATGTTAAAAATAAAAATTTATTAGTTTTTAAAGAAGAAAAGTTTCAATCTAGTTATTAGACTCTGATCTAGAATTCCCATTTCCACAATAAGCAGATGCTTTAGAGAAAAGAATACAAGACTGTGAATCTAAGAATCATCTACTGGGTTCTAAGCCTGATGGTGGCAGAAATTTACTGTGTGACTTTAGGAAAGTACATTTCTGGACCTAAGTTTTCTCAACTGTAAAATGGAAGAGTTTCAATTAGATGATCTGTATCTCCCCTTCTAGCTCTAATATTGCAATGTACAGTCTACATTACCAGCAATCTACTTTCTGCATTAATCTCTTTCTTCTCTAAGTCCCTATAGAAGCCATTGCCTTTTCCACTCATAGAAAATTTATCAATATACTCCACTATTTGCCTAGCCTAGTTAACTTAAAAGCTGTTGAGGACAGGAAGAATGTCTCATGTCTCTTTGCATCCTTAGAGCCTAAAACAGGGGCATGTGCATTATACATATCTAGTAACTGTCTATGATCACAGTGATGATAACAACAGTTATTATGGTGATGTCAATAGGGTTGGTGGTGATAGTACTGAAGAGAAAAAAATGGCAGGAATTATGGTGGTTATAATTGTAAAATTTGAAGCCATAAGAGAATTTAAAGAATGGTGATAATAGTTTTGAAGCTTTTATTAAGCACCCAATATATGCCAAGCCCTGTGCTAAGTGCTGGAGATAAAAATAAATAACTAAGATAGATAGTTCCTACCCTCAAGTATTTTACATTCTGCTAAAAGTATAAAATCCATATTGGGGAATGGTGTACATGGAAGGGAGCTATAATCTAGGTAGTCATTAGAGATCATGAGTAAAACCAACAGACATGAGATTTGCATGTTTTTTTCTTTTTCTTTTTTTCCCCATTTCAATTTGATTATATTTTGACTTTTAAAAGTTTTAGGTAAGTGCTTTTTCATAACATTGTCATATTGATCTTGGAGATGCTGAAAGGTGGCAATTTGCAGTAGCCTCTTAATTGGTCTCTGATTTCAATTCCTTCGCCTTTTGAACCACTTTCCACATAATTACCAGTTTGATATCCTACCATAACAAAAATAAATAAACAAATAATAATAACAAAAACTGACTATGTCAGTCTAGTCCCTGATAGAAAAATCATCATGGATTCTTCTTGCTTCCAGGAAAACAAAACAAAACAAAACAAAACAAAACAAAGCCAAGCATTTCAGATCCTTTATAATCTGATGCCCCCTTACCTTTTTAGATTTAGTTCATATTACTTCCCTTTATGCATTTTCTGTTCCAGTCAAAATTTCCTACTAGCTAATCCCCTACAAGATATTAAATATCCCATACATGTCTTCATGCACTGGTCATCCCTCACATCTGAATTGCACATTCTCCTTACTTGTATCACCAACAATCCCCAACTTCTTTCCTTTTTTAAAAATTTTATTATATCTTTCAATTAACAAACATTTTGTTTTCTTTCCCTCCCACCCATTGCCAACTTAAAATAAAAAAAAACCTTTGCAACAGATACATAGAGCCAAGAAAAACAAATTTTCATATTGTTCACATCAAAAAGTATATATATATATACTATATCTCATTCTGCCTCTTGAGTCTACTGCTTCTCTGTTAGGAGATACAGTGGTACCTTAACTTATGAGTTTAATTTGTTCCATTACTGAGCTCGTAACTCAATTTGCTCATATGTCAAATCAATTTTCACCATTGAAATTAATTGAAATGCCATTAATCCTTTCCAGCCTCCAAAATGCCACCCCAGTATTTTGTTGTTACATGTTTTTAAATAAGAAAAAGTATTTATAAATAACAAAAATTGTATAAAAACATAATAAAAGAGAATGAAAGGAAATAACCTGGTTTTATAAAGTGTATATTTACCTTGGATATCAGATGACTTGAGCTAACAGAAGACACTGGGGAAGGTGGAAGGTGGCGGAGATAGATGGAGGAGGTTAGAGGAGTTTTGTTTTGTGCTTGCTACTCTGTTAATGCTACATTTTATCCCTGAATTTAATTGCTACAATATCTTTTTTACTTTCATTTAACTTAATTTTCTTCACTGGCAAGGTAAACATGTGGACTGAACGAGTGAGGTGTGGGATGTTGGTTGGGCATCGAGTTGTGGCATTCACTGCACCAACTAGCAGCAGCTTGTACCTCAAATTTTGGCTCAAAATTCAAAGCAAAAAATAGACCAAGTGACAACTCATATCTCAGAAATCTCGTAAGTTGTAACACTTGTATGTCAAGGTACCACTGTACAAATATTCTAAAGAGATCAATAAAAGAGGAAAAGAACCTATGCATTATATACACATATGTATTCATATGTATGTATATATGTATATGTGCATGTATGTGTGTATATATACACATGTTTATAACAGCATATTAAGTGGTGGCAAAGAACTGGAAACTGAAGGGGTGGCTATCAGCTGCAGAATGGATGAACAAATTAAGGTATAGAAATAGATAGTCATCCCTAGACATTCATAGGCTTCACATTCCTGGTTTTGGTTATTCATGGGTTGGCCATCAATAATCAAATGGGAATTTTTGGGGTGAACTTTTTATGCTTCTTTTGGGTCTTTCATTTGAAAGTCAAATTTTTTATTCAGCTCTGGTCTTTCTATCAAGAATGCTGGAAATTCCTCTATTGCATTGAATGTCCATTTTTCCTCCTGAAGGATTATACTCAGTTTTTGTGGGTAGGTGATTCTTGGTTTTAATCCTAGCTCCTTTGCCCTCCAGAATATCATATTTCAAGCCTTTTGATCCCTTAATTTAGAAGCCGCTAAATTTTGTGTTATCCTGACTATGGCTCCACAATATTTGAATTGTTTCTTTCTGGCTTCTTGCAATATTTTCTCCTTGACCTGGGAACTGTGCAATTTGTCTATAATATTCCTGGCAGTTTTCATGTTGGAATCTTGTTAAGGAGGTGATGAGTGGATTCTTTCAGTCTCTATTTTACCCTCTGGTTCTAGAATATCAGAACTCACATGACTTTTCTAATAGTAATGATAATATTGATTTGATTATTGTTCTCAAATTGAGAGGTGAAAAGCATTAGGCACCAGTAGTGGTGTGGTGAGAAAGGAAGAAGTAGAGAGAAAAAGGTGTGTAGCATTGAAGAAGATAGCAAGATGATCATTCTGGCTAGGCCTTAGTCTCCTAGAATTCTCCTAGACAGCTTACTGGATGACTAGATATATATGGTGACAATGGCTTCATTTGTCCTCTAATGCAGGTAGTTCCACCAGAGGGGAAGGACTCAAAGTTGAATGGTATAAAAGCCTTGAAGTGAGGGACAAGATCACTGAAGAACTGAGCCAGGAGGTTCATTATCCTAGTGGAGAAAGGAAGGAAATTGCAAGGAAGATGGCCATGCTGATTAGGTCAGGGTATCTCAGAAGGTGGAAGAAATCAATGAATGGTTATGATGGAGGTGATAGCAATGGTGATTATCATAACAGGTGATTATATTGGAGATAAGGTAAGAATTATAATGAAGGGAGGGTGATTATGTTGATGATGTAAGTGATGGTGGAAAAAATGATTGTGGTGGTGTTGATGATGGTGGTGGTGATAATGCTGATAGCAATGGAGGTAGTTTTTATGACTGATGATAGTAAAGACTGTGGTGGTGGTGAGGATGAGGGTAATAACATTTGGGATGTTAGGTATAATGGTAATTATTAGGAGACTGCAAATGATGATAATGGTAATGCTAGTGATAATAATGATGACAACTAGCAGATTGCCCCCATAGTAAAAAATATATCTATATCATTGCCTAATTTCATCCAGCATAGCACATGACATAGTGGGTGCTTGATGTATATTTGAGTTGAATTTGCTGAAGGGCAAAAATGATGATGATGACTATGACAAGATCAGGGGAATTTGAGCTGAACATCACATACTAGTGACAATGATGATGTGAGTGATAGTGTTACCATGTAGTTAGAGCTTTCCTTGATTCTACTCTCTAATCAGTAAGAGAACAAAAAATGAGAGAGAAAATAAAAAGTCATTGCACATTGTCCAATTTGGGGTGGCTCTCATCCCGGACGAGTAATGAATTAAAGAGAAATCATCATATTGTTCAGAACACCCAAGACCAAAACAGTTATTAACCACAACTATCTTCCCCCCCTCCACCCCCCGCACCCTGGAAAAAAAGCCTCCAAAAGCTAACCGAGACAGTCCAGTAAGGAAACAAAAAGACGGAATATAATGCCCTGTGTGAGCAGCCTGGTTATTAACAGCTCTACACAGAGAGACAGCAGCTTAACTCAAACATTCTTGTTGAAATATAAAAAACAATTATGACATTCAATTATTCCATTAAGGGAAATTAACTATTCTTCTTCTTCTTTGAAAAGAGCAAAATAAAGCACAGGATCTGAATAATTAGGTCAGCAAAGAAATCTGAAGAAAAGATGTCTAGACTTCTATTTTCATTTAAAACGACAAGCGGGGTTGTATGTATGTGAGTGTGTGAGCCTGTTTCAATGTATGTATGTGTGTGTGTGTGTGTGTGTGTGTGTGTGTGTGTGTTTTAAGAACTCCTTTGAATTCCCGGGGTGGTCACATTCATGCCTTTGCCCTGACAGGTATGGGAAAGTCTGGATCAAGATGTGGTATTCCCACTTTGATGTCGACGGTCATGCTCGGCTGCCATATGAGCTCTTTGGCTGCCATCAAGTCTGTTGTCGTGGGAGACCAGGTAAACCAGGGCTAGAACAGAAATTCTGCTTTACAATCCCTTTGGCACTCGATTCATAGCATTGGTTTCAGAATCTTTTTTCTACCTCCCTACGTCCTCACACCACACACACACAAACAGAGAGAGAAAGAGAGAGAGAAAGAGAGAGAGAGAAAGAGAGAGAGAGAAAGAGAGAGAGAGAGAGAGAGAGAGAGAGAGAGAGAGAGAGAGAGAGAGAGAGATTCTTCTATTCTTAAAAGGAATCTTTGCCTTTAACAAATACCTACTTGAGCTATATCATTGGATAGATCATAAACAAATGTGTACTTTCAAAAGTGGAAAGTGACCTTAAAGATCACCTAAACCACATATTCTTAATCTTTTTGTGTGTCATGGACCCCTTGGGCCATCTGATGAAGCCTATGAATCTCTTTTCAGAATCATATGTTGTTGCCTACATTGATAATGGAAGAAAGTGCTAGATTTCAGTTAGAAGTTAGAGAAAATAAAGATGCATGATTTTCCGATCTAAGTTCATTGACTCTCTAAAATCTACCCTTGAAGTTGTTAAGAGTTGTGG
Organism: Pseudochirops corinnae; assembly: GCA_028646515.1. Classification (NCBI taxonomy): domain Eukaryota; kingdom Metazoa; phylum Chordata; class Mammalia; order Diprotodontia; family Pseudocheiridae; genus Pseudochirops; species Pseudochirops corinnae. Next base: position 321,076,199 of record CM053585.1, on the reverse strand, counting down.
ACCCCAGTCAAAGAACTTCTGATCACAAAAAAAAAAAAGTACTCATTTGACAGAGGAGGAAAATGAAGTCCAGAGCTCAAAGTCATAACATCACAGGATTGAGTTACAAATCCAAAGTTTCTCAGCTCCAAATACTACATTATTCCAAAGCCCACTTAAAGTTCTTAGACTTTAGAGTTGGGAGAAAACCCTTGAAACCACCTAGTGTGAACTCTCTGACATTCTCCCACACACATATGTACACTTCACTTGACAGATGAAGAAACTGAGACCTAGAGAGAAGTGTCTGAGTCTGCCTATGTAGTCCCTGCCACCATATTCACCCACAAACATACATTGCCATTCTTACACACACATGTATATAGCACCACTACCACCTGGGAGAACAAAAAGAGGGTCAGCTTTCAGGTTAAGATATCCAGATCATAGTCATAACTCTAGCACATGCTACCTATATGGAACTAAGCAACTTTATGTTCTCAGTGTCCCTAGTTACACTCTGAGTCCAAGTTACAGGCAGAAGAGTTGTTAAATACTTCCACTAGTGGAGGCTTCATGGTACAATGGAAAGGACAGTGGATCCAGAGACAGAGGACCAGAGATTTAATCCTGGTTCTAACCCTTAGTACCTGTATGACTTTGGGTCAGGTCACCAAACTCCAGTTTCATCATGTTTAAATGAGGGAGTTGGACTAGGTAGCTTCTAATATCCCATTCAGTCATAAATCTACAATCTTTCGATTCTCACTGGGATTTTCCTGAACCAAATAAAATCCTTAGGTTGGACCAAGGGCAGAAAAAATGATGGAAATTTCAACTATTTTAATTACCTTGGCACTTTGGCAGTAAAGTATATCAGATTTTTCAGTGTTTAAGTACCAACTGCGCACACACACACACACACACACACACACACACACACACTCGACCAATGGTGTTCCCAGAATTCTGAGTGATCACTCAGGTGAGGAAGGCAGCATGAGACAATACAAAAGACATCAAATTCTTATTCCAGATGCTCTGGGTTCATATCCTGGCTCTACTATTTATTACATGTGTGACTTTGAGTAAGTCAACTCACTTCCCTGGGCCTCAGGCTTCTCATTTGTAAAATGAAATGAATGATTAGATGACTCTGAGACCCCTTCTGGCTCTAGATACATGATCCTTTAGGTTCAGAGAAGCTCATCAACACAAGCCTGCCCGGCTAGAAATGATTTTTCTCCCCACAGCAACTGGTGGGACTATTTGCTATGGGATGCAAGCATTATGATCCAAGGTGGTGAATGGAATATCCACACTGACAAAGTCACAAATCCTTAAAATATTGAAGAAATAATCATCTAAAAATAGCTTATTTAAAGGCATTTTAAGGTTTATAGTACTGGCACCAGACAATATTTAGGAGCAATAAGTGTAGAAGAGAACAGTAGTAGTGGGAGCAGTAGTAGTAGTAGTAGCAATAGCAGTGGCAGAAGTAGCAGCAGCAGTAGTGCTCATTCTAGTAAAGCAACTCATAGGTACTGTTTATTTATATTTTCTTCCAATCCTCATTTGTAGGGTGGAGGTACTCAGAGGTGGAAGAAATTTCAGTCATCATCTAATCTAGAAGTTTCAAACTTGTGACAAGTCCAGCAGACTGGAATTAAAATGTAATTGGGAAGTGGTTAGTAAAATAAATAAAACACAATAAAAATAGATAATGTGCATTTGCAGTTTTCTGCATCAATATGTGGCAACAGCAACTAATTCTATTTGAGTTTGACATCACTTGACCTAATGCACCTCACAACTGATCACAAATTCTTTCTAAAATATCCCCTACAAGAAGCCATCACCATCTTCCCTTAACCCAATCTGAAGATTGCTACCTAGCCAGGCATTTCATCCTGCTTTTTGATAGCTATAATTGTTATGAAGTTTTTACCTTATATAAAGTCTGAACAGCCCCTCTACATCTTCTACTCATTGCTTCTATTTTTTACCTGAGGAGGTTAAGTGGAATGCATCTAATTCCTTTTATGCAACATGCAAAAATCTGCATCTTCTCCATGACTCTCTAATTCTATCCTGTAGGCTACCATCTTGGTGTTTTTGAGATTTATTTCACTCAATAGAATGTAAGCTTTTTAAGGGCAGGTATGGTTTCATTTCTGTCCTCATATTCCCAGTACCCAACACTATGGCTAGCACATAGGAAATGTTTAATCAAAGTCTATTGATTAAGTTCTGCTACTGGCAGTACTAAATTTTTTATAGGTTCTACAAAGTGGGAAAGGCTTAGCCTATGGAACCATTGAAATATTACCTATTGTCTGATGACCATCCCAACTAAATGAAGATACGCTCATCAACGGATAGAAGATTAGTCATTAGGTCATTGTTGTTGTACTATTGCTAATATTGTTGTTGTTGTTGCTATTTTGACTAGTACAAATCATTAAATGGTATAGTCAGAAACTAGGAGCTGGTTTTATAAAAAATAAATAAATAAAATAGATAAACCCATGGATAATTTGATGAAAAAAAATCCTTTAAATCACTACTGATTAGAGAAGTACAAATTAAAACAACTTTGAGGTACCACCTCACATCTATCAGATTGTCTAATGTGACAGAAGATAGAAACGACAAATGTTGGAGAGGATATGAAAAAATTGGGACACTAATGCATTGTTGATGGAGTTGTGTACTGATACAATCATTTTAGAGAACAATTTGGGAATACGTCCGAAGGGCAACCAAATTGAGCGTACTCTTTGATCTAGCAATGCCACTATTGGATCTATATAACAAAGATATCAAAGCAAAAGGAAAAGGACCTACATGTACAAATATATTTATAGTAGCTGTTTTTATGATGGCAAATAACTGGAAATAGAAAAAGATATCCATCAACTGGGGAATGACTAAACAAATTATAGTATATAATTGGATGGAATATTATTGTGCTATAAGAAATGATGAGTAAAATGGTTTTGGAAGAAATTGGGAAGACTTATATGAACTGATGCAAGGTGAATTGAGCAGAACCAGGGCAACATTGTACATAGTACCAGCAATATTGTATAATGATCAACTATGAATGACTTAGCTATTCTTATCAATAAAATCATTCAAGACAATTCTGAAGTACTTATAATGAAAAACATTATCCACCTCCAGAGAAATAACTGATGGAGTCTGAACACATGTTGAAGCATAATTTTTTTTTTAAATTTTCCTTATTTTTCTTGCTTTTATTTTCAACATGGCTAATATGGAAATGTTTTGTATAATTTCATATGTATAATTGATATCACATTTCTGGCCTTCCTGATGGGTGAGGGAGGAAAGAGAGGAAAAGAATTCAGAAATCAAAATTCAAAAGAAAAGAATTTTAAAATAAATAAATAATATTTTTTTTTAAAAAATAAAAAAATTTAAAAACAAAAGTATGATTGGGCTGCTATCTGCATTGGTGAAGAGGAGAATTCATGCTTGTAAAATCAAGGATATTGTGAGTAATAAAATAGGTTATATTTAAAGCTCTTTAATGATTACTAAGGCTACACTCTGGTTTTCCCAACCATGCATCAGCTCTTTATCCACAAACTTCACTCCAACTCAAAATTCACACCTTCGATAAACCCTTCACCCCTTGTACTTCTCCTTCTGCTTGGAGGGCTCTTCCCAGAACCTTTATTTAAGGAGGTTCCCAGATCAGCCATGTCTCATTCTTTTCCAGCCTATACTCTTGGCTGTCTCCTCATCCTGAAGCTCATTCCAGCCGTGGAATTCACATGTTGAAAGTATCTCCCCAGACTATTCCTTTGGCTAGCCATGTTTCATTTGTCTAAAGGTTGTACTCCAGACTTCCTCTACCATGTCTGTGTATGTACTCTTAACCCCCCCCTCCCCCCAGTCCCGTAGCTTTCCAAGTTCCTTTTACGTATTGTCTTTTCCCATTAGAATCTGGAAGTCTTGTAGTTCAAGTTTCACCCAAAAAATTTCCTCTGCTTCCTTCCTGTTCCCTTCTCTCCCCTCTCCTTCCTTCTCCTCCTGTCTCTTTCCCTCCCTTCTCCTCACCTCCCCTCTTCTCTCCTCTTCTCTCCAGTAATTGAGGAGCTGATTCCCTACACAAGCAAAGTACTTTACTAATATAAATTATTATTATACAGTCCAATCCCACTTTTTGAACAGAGAGAACTGAGACCCCACGGGATTAAGTGGTTTATGCCATGTTCACATTATTAATTGAAGAACTAAAGTTAAAACCCAGGTCTCCTGATTTCAATTGTGATGTCTATTCTACTATAGCACACTGCCTCTCATAATCCAAATAATTGTGTCTCTCTTTTCTGGTAGGAGTGGGAGGCAATGGGGAGGGATGGAAGCAGAGTAGGGGCACAGGGCTTAACTGGCATTTGTACAGAGCTATGGACAATGTTGTAAAGACCACCCAAGAAGGAATGTTATCATATATTACTACAGAGGCCAGCAAATTGCAAGTCAGAATCTAGTAAAATTTCATAGGTTCTGAGATGAAAAATGAACAGGAGACACACTGGGTTAAAAGTTCCTTCTAGCATGGACAAATCCTTACCCTCTGGGGTCGAAAAGGGGGTTTTAAAAAAAAATTAGTCCTAAAGGCTGCCTGGACATCAAATAGTTCTTAAGGGACAACATTTTGGTGATTTGAGTGTAAATGAATCAGGAACATACGGATTAAATTTTCTTTGCAAAAACACATGGTTTGAGAACTTAAAGGCAAAAGAACTTGGCTAAACACATTTTGGGTTTTGCTGACCCCCAAATATTTGAAAATAGATGGAGACATCTGACCCACCCAACACCACTGGGCCCTCCCATCCCTAATTATTTTATTTTAAAAAACAAAAAAATCAGACAAAAATATGTGTTTGTGTCATTTACACCATTCTTTTAGTACCCTCAGCCTGAGATGGAATCTTAGACCGTTCAGTAGGGTGGGAACCATGAAACTGCAAAGGATGGAATTGGATGGGAAGGAAGGGGGTGGAGAGAGAAAGAGAGACAGAAAGAGAGAGAGAGAGAGAGAGAGAGAGAGAGAGAGAGAGAGAAAGAGAGAGAGAGAGAGGGAGAGAGAGACTCAGAAAGTATTCTAAAGGGAAACACAACTCCAGCACTATGGAAAGCTAGATTTAATGTTTGGAAGGAGGGGTAGAAATATAAGAAAGCATACAAAATCCAATCATGTCAAATGATTGGAACTTACTCTCCCAGACCAATGTCAGCATATGAGAAGAAGACAGAGAGACAGAGAGACAGAGACAGAGAGAAAAAGAAGAGAGAGATCACACAAATGCATCTCATACTGTGAAAGAAAGACTTCGAAATCTCATATACAAAATGTCACTTATTCCAACCCCCTGAGACTCAAGGTGATAAATGAGAGGAATCATCAGTGGGTACATAAGAGGGTCAGGGTTTTATTTGTTAAAGAATTTCTTAGTGGAGGCTCGAGAAATAGTCATAGAATTTTTCAATTTTTCATTATTCTTTTTAAATCTTTTAAAATTTTATTGATTTGTTTTACTTTTTTTCAGGATACTTTTGGACTTTTTTCTGTATATTCTACCTCCCTCCATCCAGAGAGCATTTCCTTGTCACAGCAGCAAAAAAAAAGAAAAAAAAAAGCAGTTAAGCAAAATCATGCCTCATTCTGTAGCCATAGTCTTCACCTTTCCCCAGGAAGAAAAGGCAAAGAAGGAAGTACATTTCCTCTTCTTTCTCTACAATGCAAGACTGATTGATACAATTACACTGCTTTCTGTTTTACTTTAGCTTTCTTTTTGTTTACACTGTTACCACCATTGTATAAGGATTCTACTTATTTCATTCTCCATCAATTTATACAAGTCTTCTCAAGTGTCTCTGAATTCCTCATATCTGTCATTTCTTAGTAGAACAATACTATTCTATTTAATCCACATTCTTCCATTTGTTCAGCTATTCTTCGATTGGTAGGCACCAACATTGTCTCTGGTTTTCTGATAAAACAAAAACTATTACTGTGAATATTTTGGTTTACATGGAATTTTTCTTCCTGTCTTTGATCTCCTTGTGGTATATGCTTAGCAAATGGATCACTGGCTTAAAGCCTAAAAATGAATTAGAACTGGAGATACCTTAGAGATCATTCAGTCAGATCAGTTATTTTTCTGAATAGTAAACTAAGACTCAGAGAGGGATAGTGACTTACCCAAGGTCACAAGATGATTTAAACAAAGTCAAGTCCTTTGACAGCTCTTTCCCCCACACTAAGGTATCTTTCATCACTGTAATTGACAGATAAGATAAAAGACACTGTAATTGACATTCAACACCAGTTCTGAGGGGACTACTATATAGCCTGATGTCTTAATTTGGGCACATTCTGGATTCAATCTAGGCAAAATGGTGAAAGAATAAGTCTGTCTTCGTTGTTCTTAGGCTTCCTGCTTGGTGTCTTTTTCTCACTTTATTCCCTTTAATAGTAACCTTTCCTCCTTTTGAGAATCCAGTGGCTTCACTCTCCACCCCTTGACCCAGTTGTCAGATCTTATATCCATCAAGTGTAGAGATCACAGAAAGTAAGAGTCAAAGGACCTAATCCTGTTGCCAATATTTAGAATGCTATCTATATTACTCAACACGAATCACCTAATCTTTCTGAGCCTCAGTCTCCTCATATGTGCAATGGGTATAATAATACTTATACTGACTGGCTCACAGGGTTATTTGAAGGGAGCGCTTTGTAGATGAGTAACTTAAAATGTACCAGAACTGCGGGCTATGGTCATTTATAAGATTTAAAGTAATGATAATTTAGTAACAAGCTAAAGTAAAGTAACATTAGTGATAGAATTTCAAGCCTTGTTCAATGGATGAGGAATGATTCTGTGGAGGAGAGGAGTAGGAATTTAACTGGAGTCTGCCAATTCATTTTGGATTAAGGAGTCAGATCAAAAATGTAAGAGGATGTAACCATATTTTTTTCAGTTTTAAATAAAGTCAGTCAGTTTCGTCAGTAAGCATTAATTAAGCCCTTATGAATAGAAAATAATGTGCTAGTAGCAAGAGGGGCAAACTACCTTTTTGTAATTTCTTTAAATTACACTGAAAAGATAAGCTTTCATAATAGAAATTGGTCTAGAGCAAGGGTCAGTAAATTGTGACCCATGGACCACTTGTCACTTAAGAATGTGGGGTTTTTTTTACACTTTTAAATAAAATTTCGTTGTATTTTAAAATGTAAAAATTATTCTAAACTCCCAGGTGAAACTGGTCTCCCTCAGGAGGTCATCTGCAGATCCCAGGTCTAAAGGAAAGTATATAGGATTTAGAGCCAGAGGGCCGAAGATTGACTCCCGTTTCATGTTTATTACACAAACATGTGACCTTAGCCAAGTGATTTCCCCTCTTTGGGGCTCAGATTTTTCATCTATAAAATGAGAGGGTTATCACCAGGCCTAGAAAAAAAACAACATCCTAGGGTACAGAAAGAACTGGTGGGTGGAATTTGTGACTGAACTACCATTAATTCTCTTTGAAAGATTATGGGATAATGAAAGAAGTGCCACAATCAATCTATCAATCCTCAGGCAACGAATGTTTATTAAATGCCTACTATGTTACAGACATAAGACCGGAGAGAAGTAGTTGCCCTGATTTAAGTAATTAAATAAATAGGCAAACTGATTAATTAATAAGTGAATGGATGAGTGAATGAAGGGAAAAGATTGGAATCTTTGTATAACGCCAATGAGCTTCACTTGGACTTCTAGCAAAATTCTAGTTCCTATTAGCTGGGAGGCAAAGTCTAGTAAGGATATGACTAGGACCAGAATGTCAGAGAACTGGATTCAAATTCTGTCTCAGATATTTATTAACTATGTGACCATGAGTGGGCATGTTCCTTAGTCTCAGTTTCTCTCATCTACAAAAATGGACAAACTATTATCCACAGGACCGACCTCAGAAATCTGTCAATTTTATTTAATGATATAATTTATATAAAGTGTTCTGCAAACCTTAAAGCATTACATAAATGCTGAATTTGGTTATTGGTGAATATTTAGAAGTTTGGATTTATTATAAAAACAACTCCCTATTATTTTGGGGGGGACAGGGCTGCTAAAGAGATAGAACATGGGAAATGTGGTAGATATACCCATATTGAGCTAAGTATTACACAAGTTCAAGTCCCTCAATTGATTCTTGTGGACAGGACAGGAAGATATGGGCAACAACAGGTTCCCCAACCCTACTCTAAACCAGAGATTCTCAACCTTCCTAATGCCACGACCCTTTAATACTCATATGTGAGCATATCTGCATGTGGGCAGACCCGCCTGGAGACAGATAGAGAAGCCGTGTCTCAGTTCCTAAGACCATTGGAAATATGTGTTTTCCAATGGTCTTAGGTGACCCCTGTGACCCCTGTGAAAGGGTCGTTCAACCCCCAAAGGGGTCACAACCCACAGGTTGAGAACTACTGCTCTAGACCATCACAAAAATAGGCAGATTCAGATCTGTTGAATGGACAGGCCCATAATCACTGATGGGCTTATGTCAACTTGGAAGAAGGTCTTTATTGGAATCTCTGTTTTGAATTAGGTAGTTTAAAATTTTTATCAGAGATATGCCTAAAGATATATCATTATTGTAAATGGCAAAAAGCCAAGTGTCTAATAATCCTGTCAACAATAGAAATGAAGTTAGTCTGTCATAACTGCTTATTGATAAAGTCATGTTCTGCTAGCTGTCCACTGACTATCCCTCAATGATTCAATAGTCTAAATGGATGTTCTTTTCTCAGTCTTAATACTTTCTTGTCCTTGCTGCTACATCTATCCCTGTTGACCACTCCCTCCTGGTTCTCCTCCTACCTGTCTGACAGTTCAGTCTTATTCTGACTTGTTTGATCATTATCCATTTCATGCCCCTAAATTGTGGGCATTTTCTAAGTACCTATCCTGGGCTCTTTTCTCTTCCTTTTCTGTACTCTCTCAGTAAACTCATCAGCTCCCAATCGTTTAATTATCATATTTATGCAGATGGCTCACAGATCTATAGATACAGCCCAACTCTCTCCTGAGCTCCATTCCCATGTCACCAGGTGCCTATTTTGCCATTCAAACCGAACATCAGTCACATCATGTCCAGAACAGGATCCATTATCTTTTGCCAAAAACTTAATCTTCTTCCATATGGGCATGTGGGCAGACCCACCTGGAGACAGATAGAGAAGCCGTGTCTCAGTTCCTAAGACCATTGGAAATATGTGTTTTCCGATGGTCTTAGGTGACCCCTGTGACCCCTGTGAAAGGATCATTCAGCCCCCAAAGGGGTCACAACCCACAGGTTGAGAACTACTGCTCTAGACCATCACAAACATAGGCAGATTCAGATCTGTTGAATGGACAGATCCATAATCACTGATGGGCTTATGTCAACTTGGAAGAAAATCTTCCTTTTTTTTCTGATAAATTCATCACCTTTCTTCCAGTCTACTAGGTACATAACCTACTGATCTTTGAAGGATTGTGGAAATGAGAGAGGAACTATAATTAATCAACCAATCCATCAAAAACCATTTATTAAGTGCTTCCTGTCACCCTCAACTCTTCATTCTCCCTCATCTCACAGATTCAATCAATTGACAAATCTTTCTATTTTTAGCTCCAAAACATCTCTCATATCCAACTTCTTCTCTCAACTCACAGGACACTCATCTTAGTTCAGGTTCTCATCGATTCTCACCTAGATTACTACAAGTAACTGTTATTACTAGTCCCTAGTCCATCTTCTATACCCCACCAGTGATTTTCTGTTAGCACAGATCTTAAAAACATGTTAGTCTCCTATTCAATGAAATCCAATGGCCTCTAAAAGTTTGCCTCTAAAATAAAATATAATTCTTTCCTCACTCTAATTTTTAAAAAATCTTTGCAAACTGATTCTGATCTATATCTCCATCCTGAGTTACATTACTTCCCCTCCTACACTTTCTAATCCAATCAAATTGACCTCTCTGTTCTTCACAAATAGTATCCCATTTCCCACCTCCATACCTTTGTACTGTCTATCTCCTATGCCTGGAATGTGCTCCCTCCTCATTTCCACATCTTTGAATCCCTCATTTCCTTCAAGACGCAACTCAAGCATCACTTTCTACATGAATCTTTTCTTGATTCTCACACACCCCCAACTGCTTGTGTCCTCTCTCCCTAGTAACCTTACATTTAACTCCCTGTAATTATTTGCCTTTATTATGTACATATGTAGTCAAAGAATATCACATATTCTCTAAATACTAGCCCCTTAGTGGTCAGTTCCCTCATCATATGTGTTACATATAAAATATTTTAATATATACCTATGTCATATATGTCATATATACATACACATATATTTTTTAGTTAATGTCTACGCTTTAGAATGTAAAATCCTTGGATGTAGACATAATTGAATTCTTTGCATGTACAATATTATTTTTTGTTTCATCATTATTGTTCAGTCATTTCAGTTGTGTTTGACTCTTTGTGATCCCAACACCTAACACAGTAAATAGAACATAAAAAACATTTAACAAATGCTCATTGATCTATGGATTGATTGGTTGATCCTTTTAAAAATACAGTTTTACCAAAAATTGAAGTTAAGCTTACTAATCAATAGTTTGTAGACCCTGCTATCTTCTGTTTGGGGAAAATTGAACCATTTGCCCTGATCCTTGAATACATCTCCTTTTCTCAGCTGCCTTTCAAAGATTACTGATGGACCTCAAAAATTTCATCTGTCAGTTCATTTAGTACTTAAGGAGTTTATCTGGGTCTTATTACTTTTAACTCATCAAGGTTAAGGTACAGGCCACTTTTATACAGCCCTTTCCATTCCAAAGTTAATTCTGCTTAACAGAGAAAACAGAAGCAAAATAATGATTGAGCACCTCTATCTCATTACACTGTCTTGTCTTCCCCAAGCAATGTCCTGATTCCTTCTCTGAGGCACAACAGCACTGGAATCTGGGCTGTTTCCTTGTTGATATTTGAATTTCACAAAACACCATTTTGTACTTTTCTTGCTGATATTTGAATTTCACAAAACACTGTTTTGGTACTTTTCTGATGCATTTATTTATTATGTAATGTTTTGTGATATAGTTATGTGCACAAGGATCTTATCCTCCTACTAGACTATAAGCTCCATGAGAGCAAGGACTGCCTTTTGTATAAAAGTAAACATCACATCAGAGGTATTCCTCACATAAAGGGCCCAGGACACACTAGGCACATTTATCTTAATTCATAGCCTCTTTCTAAGAAACCTAGAAGAATTGATATACCCTACCACCACCTGCCATGGAACTCAGAAATTGACTTCCACTTGTAAAGGAATTTTTATATAAATTTAGAGGAAATCAAGACAAAAAAAAAATGTTGAAAAAGGAAACTTTTTTTTTTTTCAAAGACACACGTAAACCCCAAATATTCTTAATATACAAAGTAGGATGACTCCTCAGGCTAAGAACCTCCCATATATTCTGGTTTTCACCACTGGTCTCTGATGCAAAGGGGACTCTTTCTCTGTCTTTCTCTGTCTCTCTCTCTGTGTCTCTGTGTCTCCATATGTCTCTCTCTGACTCTCTCTGTGTCTCTGTCTCTCTGAGTCTGTCTGTCTCTCTCTCTCAGCTTCTGTGTACCTTCCATCTTGACGTTTCTCATGGTTCTCCAATTTAACACATTCTCTCATGGTTCTCCAATTTAACACATTCTCTCCCATTTAAGATGAGAGGGAAATCTCTAGAATCTTTCTCCTCTCCTCTATGCCATTATAGCTTCTCTGAAGCTCTTTCCTTATTTCTTTTTTTTTCCTTTTTCTCCTACCCATCTGAAAAATAAAAGGGGTTAAACTAGACATTCTCTCATACCCTCTCCACCTTGCACAGTCTACTGAATCATTCTCCATTTGTTACCAATCCCACCCTTCACCATACATACCACCAGGCATGTACCTTTTCCCAACTGAGTGATGGATGGGGAAGGGAGGAAGACTTCTTCACTGTTCCATAATATCATAATTCCTGCAATACTGAGCATAGTGTTGTATACATAATAGGTGTTTTATACATGTATGTTAATGTGAATTCTGACGTTAAAACACAGATATATATATATATATATATATATATATATATATATATAACACTTATAAGGAAGACAGGCTATTAAATCTGAGAAATACTTTAGAGATCATTTAGTCCATACTCTATCGACTTCCCACTTTTCATGTGATGATGCAGTTGAGAATCAAAGAGGGAAAGTGGCTTACTCAGGATCATAAGAGATCCAGAAATAGAGCAAGGACTAGGCTTCAAGTGTCCCATGTCCCAGCCCAAAGCTCTTTCCACTCTACCAAGCTGACCAGAAGACAGTACCTTGACCTTGGTTGTCTCCTTTCTACATCTCTGACAATGGCCAACCTCATCCCTGAGATAAACTAGGAATTAACCCCCAGGCTGACTATGGGATTATCAGCCTGGGAATATTTCGCTACATTACAGTAGTTCAGAATAAGTAACGGAGAGATCGAATGAGGGATTTATATCATCAATTTAACATTAATTACGTAAATCTCTTTGAGGGCATGTAACAAAAAACCCTGACATTTGTGTCACCAAGATTATTGTAACGTGTTGCCAAGTCATACCAGAGCTGCACAGGCAGATAGAATTCAAATTCAAATATGAGCTAAAGATGCTACAGCTGCCACCACTCTCCCCCCTCCTCACCTCCCCACCCCCAACCGGCCAGAGGCTCAAATATTAGCTGTCCTCACCCTGCCTGCATTAATTCAGTGACTGATCCCAGGAGATTACTAATCCGGCCTTTTCCTAGCCCAGTTGACAGGAAGAATAAAGCTATTGTACCTTCCTAATAATTCAGACTAATCACAGACAAAAGAACATAGGGACAAGCATTTAACTCTTTGAAGACCAGCTATAGGAGGAAGCTCTCCTCCTCCCACACTCCCTCATACACACAACCAGGTAGGACAGAGCCTTTTATCCACAAAATGAAACAGGTCACTCTGTCTGACCACCTTGGCACATATGATCGTACTTTAATTTATACCATATTTGTTTCTAGACATCATATATCCTCCTTCCCCCCAGTAGGCTGTGAACTCATCAAAGACAGAGAACTAGATGGTTTCATCTTTGTGTGCCCAGTTCAAGGCTTAGCCAGAGTGAATACTTTAGGAAATGAAAGTGAATTAAGGTAAGTTACTTTTGGATTTTGTTTTTCAATTCAGTAATGTCTAAGAGTATGTACTTCAAGAATCCTTAATTTCATCAAGGTAGACACTTCCTCAAGCAATGCAGGAGGCAAGTCCTTGTCAAAGTTACTCTTTGTGAGTTACCAGTGACTCTGCTGATAATTATTACCTGGTGACCATGAATGAATGAATGATGCTCTCTGTGCTCAATGATACTGGTCCCAGAACAAGAGACACACACTGGAAATACAACTTGTTATTGTTGTTCTGACATTTCTGACTCTTCATGACCCCATCTGGGGTTTTCTTGGCAAAGACAATGGAGTGTTTTGCCATTCCTTTTCCAGCTCATTTTATAGATGAGGAAACTGAGGCAGCCAGGATTAAGTGACTTACTCAGGGTCATATAGCTATTAAGTGTCTGAGGCCAGATTTGAACTCAGATCTTCCTAACGCCAGGACCAGCTCTCCATCCACTGTGCCACCAAGCTGCCTAGAAATACTATTGAAGTTTTCCAACTTGGTAAGAACCTCTACGAGTTCAGTCTTTACTGACCCAGATTCTGAGTTCCCAGGGTCACCTCCACATACTACAGTGAATATAAGGATAGAGACTGATCCTATGATTACATCCATTTAGGGAATTCCAAGGTGAGGAAAATCTCTCAACCCATAGAGGTTCACATTTTCTCTGCCGCTAACAGTCTAAGAAACATCCTCACCAAGGCATGGCGGTATGTTGTTAAGTATTTAAGAAGCAGCTGTCTGGGGTGGGGATGGGAGGGGAGAAATGCACTCACAAGACACTTTTCAGTTTAACATACACTATTAACCTTTTCTCCATCACTCACTTAAGTCTAAACTATTAACCAAACATACATCAAGTCTTGATTTTTAGTGTTTGCCAATTTCCAACTTCTAAATGCTCACTCTGAAAATTTTACAATTGACTCAACTAGTTAGAGCTGATTTTGGCCCAGCTCTGCCCCCACCCTACTCCTCTATATTGGTGAAGTATGGAATTGGCTGACTAGCGGATTATCAAGCTTGGAATATTTCATTACATTATAGTAATTAAGAATAAATAATAGAGAGACTGAATAAAAGTGTCCATGGATGTGATACATTGCACTTATTTCCAAGTGTTTTCAGTGTATTAAACCATTTTGCTATTTTTTTCTCTTTTTTTTCTTTAAAAATATTTGTTATATGGGATGGCTTTCTGCAAAGAGAAAGGGATGCTGGGAGAAATTTTGGTGCTATAAAAGCAAGATATAAATAAAATTTTATTTAAAAATACTCATAATCTTAGACAACTGCCTAAAATATTAAGAGGCTAAGTATCTTACTCAGAGCAATATAGTCAGCATGTATTAGAGGTAATGTTCAAACTCAGGTACTAGGGGCTGACTCTCTATCCACTATACCAAGCAACCTGTATGTATGCGTATAAGAACACATGTATCATCATAACCTCTAAGATCTTTACACCTGTTAATATAAAGAGGGGAAAAAGTATCATCAACAAAAGAAATGCATAAATGAACAAATTTGATCCCATTCCTCTTTCGCTCCTCTGTTCACCTAGTCCCATTAGAATATGAGCCAGAGTGATTTGGGTTTAAGATATGGTCCTTAAGAAAGAAATCTAGCTCTTTGATAAACCCAAAGACCCCAGCTTCTGGGATAAGAACTCACTGTTTGACAAAAACTTCTGGGAAGCCTGGAAAATGGTATGGTGAAAACCGGGCATAGACCAATATGTTACACTGTATGCCAAAATAAAATCTAAATGGGTTCACAATTTAGATGTAAAGGCTGATACTGTAAGCAATCTAGGAGAACAAGAAATAATTTACTTGTCAGATTTATGGAGAAGGGAAGAATTTATGACTCAACAAGAGATAGAGAGTTTTACAAAATGCAAAATGGATAATTTTGATTACATTAAATTGAAAAGTTTCTGTATAAACAAAGTCGATGTAACCAAGGTAAGGAGGGAAGAAGAAAATTGGGAATGAATTTTTACAACCACAGTGTCTGATAAAGGTCTCATTTCTAAAACACAGAGAGAACTGAGTTAAATTCATAAGAATACAAGTCATTGCCCAGTTGATAAATGGTCAAAGGATATGAACAGGCAGTTTTCAGAGGAAAAAGTTAAAGATATTTATAAGCATATGAAAAAATGCTCTAAATCAGTACTGATCAGAGAAATGCAAATCAGAACAACTCTTAGGTACCACATCTCACTGGTCAGATTGACTAACATGACAA
Organism: Pseudochirops corinnae; assembly: GCA_028646515.1. Lineage (NCBI taxonomy): Eukaryota > Metazoa > Chordata > Mammalia > Diprotodontia > Pseudocheiridae > Pseudochirops > Pseudochirops corinnae. Next base: position 321,060,638 of record CM053585.1, on the reverse strand, counting down.
AATAAGAAAATGATGAATGCTGGAGAAGATGTGGGAAAATTGGGATACTAAAGCATTGTTGGTTGAGTTGTGACTTATCCAACCATTCTGTAGAGCAATTTGGAACTATGCCCAAAGGGCTACAAATAAGTGCATACCCTTTGACTCAGCAACACCACTTCTAGCGCAGTATCCCAAAGAGATTATACAAGTGGGAGGAGGACCCACATGTAGAAAAAATATTTACAGAAGCTCTTTTTGTGGTGGCCAAGAATTGGAAATTAAGGGGATGCCCATCAATTGGAGAATGGCTAAACAAGTTGTGGTATATGAATGTAATGGAATACTATTGTGCTATAAGAAATGAGGAGCAGACGGACTTCATAATAACCTGGAGGGAATAATATAAACCAATGCTGAGTGAGTGGAACAGAACTAGGAGAACATTATACACAATTACAGACACATCATATTTGTGATGACTGACTTTGATAGACTGGGCTCCCCTCAGCAAGGCAAGGTTGTAAGACAACTCCAAAATGATGGAAAAGGCTATCCACATCCAGAAAAAGAATTAAGGAGTCTGAATGCAGATTGAAGCAAACTGTCTACTTTCTCTCTTTTTCATTTTGTTTTGTTCCTTCTCTCTCATTATTCATTCTATTGGTTATAATTCTTTACACCTTGACTAATGTTTAATGTGAAGATATATGTATGTAGAATCCAAATCAGATTGCATGCCATCATAGGATGGGGGAGAAAATTTAGAACTCAAAAACCTGTGGAATTGAATGTTGTAAGCTAATAGTAAGTAAAATTTTTAAAAAAAAAGAAATCTAATCTGTAATTGCCAAGATATCTTGTGAGGATTCAGTAATTAAAATTTACATTCCTTTGGGAAGAGCACCCTCAGGTAAGGTTATTATACCCTATGTGGATGGAGAAGAGGAGAGGAGAGGGAAGAAGAGGAGAGGAGAATGGAGGGAAAGGGAGGGGAAGGACAGGAGCAGAGGGGAGGGGAGGGGAAGGGAGAGGAGGGGAGGGAAGGGGAGGGAAGGGGAGGGGAGGGGAGGGAAGGGTAGGGGAGGGGAGGGGAGGGAAGGGGAGGGGAGGGAAGAGCAGGGGAGGGGAGGGAAGGGAAGGGGAGGGGAGGGGAGGGAAGGGAAGAGGAGGAGAAAGGAGCTGAATTGCCTAAATGGAATTGGTCAGTTGGGTCCCCGGTGGGGCAGTACGTACTTCTTGCAGACTGTTATTTCTTCTTTGTTCTCAAAGAGGACCATGCTGTCAGGAAAATGATGTCATGACTTGCAAGTAAATTGGATCATCTGGCCCCAGTGGCAAGACATAGGTTAGGACTATAGGAGATGGTGAGGGGGGAGGGGGGTGCGGTGGGAGACCTCAGTTGGCCTTTTTAAGCCAAGATTTTTCCCGTGTCTCAATTTGACTGAGGCAAAATTCAGTGATTAAGGATAGATAAGAAAAGAGGCAAATAATGGCTTCTTTTACCTAGATAAAAAAAAAAAAAAACAATTTCTGAGAGGAAGACCCCTGGCCAAAAAAGAAACAGTTACTATTTACCTTCATTCTGTGCCATCATCTCCCAAACAAGCACCAGGTGGGGCTTGGACAGACTGTTGTCCTTAATCAATGAATGAGTGTTGCCTTAGCCAAAATGAGACTGAGGCTCAGCAAAATTGAAATTTAGACTCCTCTAAGACTTTTCAATTCACTATATCAACCAGAAGTCTTAAAAGAACTTTTTAAAAGAAATTTAGAAACAATATCTCATTTCATCCTCAAAACAGATCTCTAAATTATCTAATATGGGTAGTAATACTTCCTCTTGAAAAAAAATGAGGAAACAGAGATCCAGAAAGGCTAAGTGATTTCTTCAAAGCTACACAGTTAATGGTGGAAATGAGCTTAGTAACTTGATCTTCTAACCCCAGTTCCATGTTTCATCCAGTAGACCTCAGTTTTTTCTCAACTATATATGAAATATAGAGTGACAAAACAGACAAACTGATGAATAATTCTAAAACTTCAGCAATGGAAGCATCTTTAGAATCATAGAGCATGGAATGTCAGAGCCGAGAAGTGCCTTATAAATAGTCTAGTCTAATCTCACTTTATGAATAAGGAAACAGACATCAGAGAAGACTAGTGACTTGCTCAAGAGTCATATGACTAATCAATGGCAAAATTGTCTTGAATCCAGGTCCCATGGTTTCTAGAGCAATGTGTTTTCCACCCTATCATGCTGTACAGATCAATAATTTCAAGATAAGATTTGAGATAGTAGAAGTGCAACAACAAAAAATAACGTAGAAGTAATGTTTAGAAATGACTACTCACTGAAAAATGGTTAAAAATGAAGATAAGGCATCTCAGAAATTTTATTGAAAGTTGGTGGGTTATTTGCAATTCCATCAACAGAAATTTAATTTATAATGCACCTTTTCAGCAGCATATTTGTTTCATGCAGTTTGCATCTCCTGTGTATGGCAAAATGCAAATATGTGAATAATGTTTTTAGAATTATAGAAGTTTAAATATGGGAGACACCTTCAGGATCATCAAGTGTTCCCCCTTCATTTTAAATACAATGCCCAAAGAAGGGAAGGAATTTAGCAAAGTCATAAAAATTAGTGGAACAGTTAGGAACAAAATAATAGAATTAGAAATCAGAATGAACCTTAAATGACATTTAGTCCAAACCCTTCCTTTCACATATTAGGAAACTGACACCCAAAAAGGTTAAAATACTTGTCCAAGATCACAGAAATAATAAGTAGTAGAGACATGACTCAAACTCATCTTCTCTAAAACCAGCATTTTGATGCTGCCCTAAGATCATTGATTTGTTGTAAGGAAGGACATTTCCTCATCTTTAACTTTCACAAGATGTATTTTTCAAGGCATTGTGCTCTCTCTAACAAAATGGGCCAATCCTGTCCAATATTGCCATCCCTCAGACTTCTCAGGTTCATTACCTATCCCAGCATTCTTCCCCAAGCCAGTTTCTTTCTCTTGTAGTGAAGCCTACGATGGACCTGAAGAAGAAAATATGGTGGCTAGCTAAACCTTGTTTCTCTGCCTGGAATATAAGCACCAGAGTCTAGAACAGTGGTTCTCAATCTTCCTAATGCCATGAGCCTTTAATACTCATATGTGGACGTATCTGCATGTGGGCAGACCTGCTTGGAGACAGAGGAGCAGTGTCTCAGTTCCTAAGATCATCAGAAACATGTATTTTCTGATGGCCTTAGGAGACCCCATTCCACCTCCCAAAGAGGTCATGACCCACAGGTTGAGAACTGCTGGTCTAGAAGAAGTAGTTGTTTAATGCACAAAGCACAATATGAAAGTTTCAAAGGCTTAGGTTTAAGCCCCATGTGGACCATTTTTAGCTGAAATCCCCTTAGGCAAGGGAGGGTTTTTGCTGGTTATACCCCATGCCTAGAATGCTCTCCCTTCTCATCTTAGCTGCCAGGCTTCCCTGGCTTCCTTCAAGTCTCAGCTTCTCATTTTCTGCAAAAAGTTATTTTGTTTTGTTTTGTTTTGTTTTTCCTCATTCCTCTTAATCTTAGTGATTAAGACTGACACTATATTTCATTTTGTCCAGTATACATCTTCTTGGTACAAAGTGTTCTGCAGGTTATCTTGCCCTTAGAGGATAAGATCCATGAGAACAGGAATTGTTTTTTGCTCTTCTTTTTATCCTTAGCACTAAGCATAGTGCCTGGCACTTAGCAGCTTAATAAGCACTTAATAAAATGCTAGTTGATTGACTGGGAAGCTAGGTGGCACAGTGGGTAGAGCACTAGCCCTGGAGTCAAGAAGACCTGAGTTCCAATCCAACGTTAGACACTTACTACCTATGTGACCCTGGCAATTCATTTACCCTATTTGCTTCAATTTCTTCATCTGCAAAAGAGTAGGGGAAGGAAACAGAAAACTAATCCAGTATCTTGGCCAAGAAAACCCCAAATGGGGTCACAAAGACTCAGAAACAACTGAACAAAAACAGGCTGACTAACCAACTGACTGTTTCTCCAGAAACCTTAGTTTCTTTTTTTTAATTTTATATATATATATATATATATATATATACATATATATATATATGTATATTTTATTTATTTTAGTTTAAATCATTCATTTCCATGAGATTTTGAGTTACAAATTTTCTCCCAATCTTTCCCCTATCCACTACCCCAAAACAGCCACCCCAGTGTATAACCCCTCTCCCAATCTATTCTCTCCTATGTCCTCCCCCATCACCCCTCTTTCTTTCCGTTAGGGCAGGATGGATCTCCCTACCACAGTGCCTGTGTATCTTAAACCCAGTTGGATGTAGTTAATAATAATAATAATGATAATAATAATTGTGTGTGTATATATATATATATATATATATGCAAACATATTTTTAACATTTGATTATAGAACTTTAAATTCTAGACTCTTTCTCTTCCTCCCTCATCACCCACCCCCACTGGAAGGACAAGCAATTAAATACAGGCTGTACATGTGTAATTACGCAGAACCTCTCCACAGTGGGCTTATTGTGAGAGAGTGATTATATGTCCCTCCTTCCTATCCTGCCCCCCCCTTATTGTATTCTCTACCCTGTCCCTGTCCCTGTCCCTTTACAGAACTGTGTACTTCCATCAACCCTCCCC
>CM053585.1:321044478-321055874 GCA_028646515.1 Pseudochirops corinnae | reverse complement strand
CCCTGGGGCACAGCCACGGCTTCAGGCCAGGCTGGTTTCAGTTCACGGCGCTGATATGGTTCCTCGTAGCCGAGCTGACTTTAGTGGGAAGTAACCTTGTGTGAGCTTTGGGATTGTAGGTTTGGTTTAGAGTCCTATTTTATGGGTATTTTGGGGTGGCTATGTGAGAGCTGTGACGTGTCGCTGCTGCTATGCCGCCATCTTGGCTCCGCCCCCGAGCCTCTAAAATTTTAGAAATAACTTTGGTAGCAATAGTCTACTTTTGAATACCCAGAATACAACCTTGCTACTCCTTTGATCTTTCAGATGAGTAGATTTTCTCTTTCTTCCTTTGTTTCTCCATTCCTTATTTTCTTGCCTTATTTTTCGTCCTTCTTCCCTCCTGTGTTTCCTTCCTTTTTTCCTTCCTTTCTCTCTTCTTTCCTCTCTTCTTTCCTTTCTTCCTTCCTTCTTTTCCTCCTTCCTTCTTTCCTTCCTTCCTCCCTCCCTTCCTTCCTTCCTCCCTCCCTTCCTTCCTTCCTTCATTCCTTCCTTCCTCTCTTCTTTCCTTCCTTCCTTCCTTCCTTCATTCCTTCCTTCCTTCCTTCCTTCTTTCCTTCCTTCCTTCCTTCCTTCCTTCCTTCCTTCCTTCCTTCCTTCCTTCTATTTACTAGTGAGTACACTACCTTGTAATTACTATACTGCTCACTGGCATCAAGTATATGGAGGGGTTATTACATGACATCTAAGTGGATCAGTGGATGGAGTGTCAGAACTAGAGTCTCTCAGCCATTTATCATCTATAAGGCCCCAGGCAAGTCTCTTAACCACTCCCTTCCTCAATTAATAGTACCTATCATCCAGGGTTGCTGTGAGGAAAAAAAATCAGTAAATATTTGTGAAGAGCTTTGTTTGTCAATGTCAAAGTACTAAGTAAGTGCTCTTATTAATTATTAATACTGTTTAGTATTCTTATTTACTACATGAATTTTATCCCAAGAAATACAAGCACGAATAAGAAAGAATGTTTGCAACCAAGAGGTAGACCATACTCAGTGGACATCAGGAAAAAGGAAGCTGCCCTTGAGAAGGTTCAAGAAATGTCAAAACAAAATGTATATAGTGGACATAATCTCAGGTTATTAGAAATGCAAGCCTATCAAGGTGTTTTGCAGGATCACAATGGAATCTACTTCCAAAACCTTGGAGAGGGCATGTGGAAGACCATTCCAAGATATGTAAATGGTGTCACCATAAGGATAAATGACTCTTGAGGCAGGGAATATTGGGCAATTGTGTAGGATTTGGAAAAGCCACAGAAGGATTAAGGCTTGTGCACTTCATGAGGATGGGAGGAAGGATGGAGAGATGCATCTTGGTGAATGTGAAAGTTTATATTTCAAGAAGTGGGAAATTTAGCTTCAGCTGTGCTGCAGCAATCTAGTACCGCAAGATCTTTGTGAATCAGGAAAGCATTTAGATATAGCACAGTCTACTCCACATTACCAGTGACCATAACATGGCCAAGAGCAAAAGAAGAAACTTTATAAATAATATTCTAGCTGACTCTCTCTTTTGCAGATGAGGAAATCCAAGCCTTTAACACATAGCACAGTGATGGGCACATAGTAGAGACCTAAAAGTACTTGTTGACTTAAGTTGAGGGGAACAGTCCCACAGCTAGTGTGTAAAGTGCAAAGTCACACAGCTAGTCATCAAGAGACCTCAGGGCCTCTGGCTCCATTCAAATCTAGGCTGCATGCCAGGCTTTCACTTTCTAGCATCACATGCTCTAGATTATTCACTAATTTGGTGGGTTGGGCATCCTTTGTGGGGTACAGTGTAAAACAGTACCTAAGTAAAACAAAAAACCTGCGGATTGGATAAAATTTTAAGAGCTATTGCAGCAAAACTTCAGTGCTTTCATAGGATGAATACAAGATTAAATTTTTCAAAAAATAGGGGAAGAGATACAGATACATCTTTCTGATTAAAGAGCACATGGAAAATAGCATTCATCTTGGCACAACATTTTACATTGAGATGCAGATTAGAATATGTGAGGGGCCAAAAAGTCCCTCCACCCCCAACATCAGTGGCACTGGATTGATTTAGAAAGAATGATAAAAGGGGGTGAAATTTATTGACTAGGTTGTCACTACCAAAACACATTAAATAAATAGGCCTGTCTTGATATGTGAAAGACATAAAAACTACTGTTATTAAATATAGTACAGGGTAATTTTTATTAATATGAATTGACTAATGAAAGGGAGGGGTTGTCAGTTCAATGAAACAAACATTTAATAACTGCTTTGTCTGTGCAAGGGAAGAGTAGAATAGCTAGTAAGCATTTACATAGGAGGTAAAGAAATAGAACACTCAGCCTGGAGTCAGGAAGACATGAGTTCAGATCCACCTTCACACACTTAAATAGCTGTGTGACCTTGGGCAAGTCACAACCTCTGCCTCACTTTTCTCATTTGTAAAATGGGGATAATAATAGTACCTATAACACAGTTAGGTGAGGATTGTGAGGATTAACTGAAATATTTGTAAAGGTTTAGCAAATATGTGGGTCATAACGGGCACTGCAAAAATGTTAATTATTATTATTGTTATTATTACCTTTTTCTCATTTCCTTTCAAAGCAACCCTGGGAGACAGGTGTAATAATAATACCTGTAAAAAATAATAATAATATCCATTCTGCATATGAATCAATGGAGGCAAACAGGGTGAAGTGACTAGCCCAGGGTCACACAACTCATAAGTGTCTGAGGGAGGGTTTGAACACGGGTTTCTCTAAGTTAAGCACTTTATCACTGTACCTCAAGCTGCCTGGGCATTTTGGAATAGTGGATGAAAAAACAGTAGCCTTGACATATTCAGGTTCTGATTTGACACATACCAACTCTCTCGACGGTGGTAAATTGCTTTAGTTTCAATGCCTTCAGCAGTTCTTTAAGATAATAAATTACAGAGGAGTTGGAGATCTACATTGGTGTAGGGATTTTACACATCAGGAAAGAAGGAAAGAAGCAAGCATTTATTAAGAGTTTACTATGTATCATGTACTGTGCTAAGAAATTTAATGTCATTATCCCCTTTGATTTTCTCAATATGAAAAGTTGGATGGGGGGGGCAGAGTCAAGATGGCAGCATCGAAGCAGGAGAACTCTGCAACTCCCCCCATAACCACCACAAATACCTATAAAATATGACTCTAAACAAATTTCAGGGCTCCAGAACTCATAAAATGACAGAGAAACAAGGCTCCCACTGAAGACAGCCCGGCAGATGGACAAAAGGGCTCATTGCAGCTGTGGAGCAGAGCCCAGCCCCATGTAGTTTTTAGCCCCAGGCCATTCAGGAGAAGCCCCAGCTGGTGCTTTCAGGACAGCAGATCACCAGCACCTGTGGCAGTTTCCACAAATACCAACCCAGAACAGCTAAGGACAAAGGGAAAAGGTCAGTGGAATTTGGCTAAATTTGTGGGAGAGGGTCTGGCCAACTGCCTACAGAACTAGAAGCAGTCTGAAGTGACGTCCCTGCAACCATCTCCACGTGGCTGCTTCAGAAACTCCTGGCCTGCAGATTGCAGGCGGCCAAGCAATCATTCAGAGGCTAAGTGCTCTTGCCTTAAGCTGCCTGAATGGGGATCTCAGTCTTGGGTAGAGTTCTTGAGACACGTTTTCAGTGAGCCAAAGCTGGAGGGGGCTGCAGAGATGGCAGCAGCCTCCTAATAGCCCTAGCAGCTGTGAAAACCCCTGTGACTTGGAACAGAGCTCTCCCCTCTGAAAGCAGAGTTATACTGAGCCCAAAAGTCAACTAACTGACTGGCAACATGAGCAGACAAAGGAAGCAAAGAAAGCTCAGCAATCCATCTTTAGATTCCATTTTTGGGGACAAAAAAGATCAAAACATGGAATGGGAGGAAGACAACACATTAAGAACTCCCACACCAAAAGCTTCCAAGAAAAATGAAGACTAGTTACAAGCTATAGAGGATCTCAAGAAGGATTTTGAAAACCAAATAAGAGAAGTGGAGGAAAAATTGGGAAGAGAATTGAGAATGATACAAGAAAATCATGATAAGAGAGTCAACAGCCTGACTGAAGAAAATAACACCTTAAAAAATAGACTAACTCAAATGGCAAAAGAAGCCTAAAAAGTCAATGAGGAGAAGAATGCCTTAAAAAGTCGAATTTGCCTGATGGAAAAAGAATCTCAAAAGCTCACTTAAGAGAATAATTCCTTCAAAATTAGAGTGGAGTAAATGGAAGCAAATGACTTTATGAGAAATCAAGATACTATTAAACAGATCCAAATAAAGGAAAAAAATAGAAGGCAATGTGAAATATCTCACTGAAAAAACCATTGACCTAGAAAATAGAACCAGGAGGAAAAATTTAAAAATTCTTAGACTACCTGAAAGCCATGATCAAAAAGAGAACCTAAAATTATCCTTCAAGCAACTGTCAAGGAAAATTGCCCAGGTATTTTACAACCAGAGGGCAAAATAGAATTTGAAAGAATTCACCAACCACCTCTTGAAAAAGATCCCCAAAAGAAAACTCCTAAGAATGTTATAGCCAGATTCCAGAGTTCCCAGATCAAGGAGCAAATATTACAAGCTGCCAAGAAGAAAAAATTTGAATACTGTGGAAACATAATCAGAATAATCCAGGGCAGGTTCTACATTAAGGGACTGAAGGCCTGGAATATGATATTCCAGAGACCAAGGGAGGTAGGATTAAAACAATGAATCACCTACCCAGCAAAACTGAGTATAATGTTTCAGGGGAAAATATGGTCATTCAATGAGGTGGAGGACTTTCAAGTATTCTTGAGGAAAAAACCAGAACTGAATAGAAAATCTGACATTCAACCACAAGAAGCATGAGAAGGTAAACAAGGAAAAGAAATCATAAGGAGCTTATCAAAGTTGAAATATTTATATGCCAACACGGAAAAATGAGAATTGTAACTTATGCAACTTTTCTCAGTATGAGGACCCGTGAAGGGTATATAAATGTTTATACATGTATGCATACATGTATGTCTATATATGAGGGTATATATGCATATGAATAAATACGGGAGTGTGTGTATATATGTGTTCACAGACAGAGGACACAGGATCAGTTGAATAGGAAGGGATGATATTTTAAAAGGCGAAATTAAGAGGTAGGAGAGGAACAGAATGAAAGGAGACAGGGAAAGACAGAATGGGGTTAATCATTTCATACAGAAGAGGCAAGGGATAATTGTTACAATGGAGAGGAAGAACGGGAAGTCAAAAGGGAATGGATCAACCTTACTCTCATTGAATTTGGCTTAGGCAAGGAATGACACACACTCTAAATTGGGTATCTTGCCCTGTAGGAGAGTAGAGGGGGAGGGGGATGAGAGGGGAGATGATGGAGGGGAGGGCAGGTTGGGGGGTAGCATTGTTAGAAGCACACACTTATGTTAAGGTACAGGGACAAAGAGAATAAAACAAGTGGAGGGTAGTATACAATGGAGGGAAATATCATCAGTGTTATACAATACGTCCGTGGTAGAGATGTTTTGCATAACCACACATGTACAGCCTGTATTGAATTGCTTGTCTTTCCAGTGGGGGTGGGTGACAAGGGAGGAAGGGAAAGAATATGGAATTTAAAGTTCTAAAATCATATGTTAAAATATACTATTATTATTTTTACATGCAACTGAGAAATAAGATATACAGGCACTAGGAGAGGGAGATCCATCTTTCTCTACCAGAAAGTCTGAGGGATAATGGGGAAGGATATAGGAGAAATCAGATTGGAGGAAGGAGTATGCAGTACGATCGCTGTTTTTTGGGGGGTGGGTAGGGGAAAGACGGGGAGAAAATTTGTAACTCAAAATCTTGTGGAAATCAATGATGTAAATTAAAAATAAACAGAAGTTAATTAAAAGGAACAAAAAAAAAAGTTTTAGAGGCCCTCCCCCCAAAAGAAAAGTTAGATGCCATTATTATCCCAATTTTACAGATGGGGAAACTGAGGCAAAGCGTGGTGAAGTGAATTGTGTGATCAGGATAATTTAGCTAGCGAGGGGCTAAGACCAGATTTGAACTTAGGTCTTGTTAATTCCAAACCCTACAACAATAGTATAGACAAAACAAAACTTGTAAGTATTAGATTAGGCACCAGAGGGAAAAAAAGACATATACATGCATGCATACATGTATGTATGTATGTATATATATATATGTATATGTGTGTGTATATATATATATATTTGTACACACACACATATGATATATAGTCGCTGCCAACAGAGAGTTACATTATGCTTAGGAAGGCCAGACAATATAAAAACAGGTGAAACTTTGTTTCTTATTTTAAAAACTCAAGTTGTTACAGAGGAAGAGAGCATTAACAGAAAAAAAAAAAAACCTGGAAGATCAGAGCATCAAGTAACTGATCTAGAAATTCTCAAGCTTGAATTAAGTTTCTACTGAGGCAGCTAAGTGTAACAAAGAATGGAATGGTACAAGGAATGCATAGAGTCAGGAAGACCTGAGTTCAAATGTGACCTCAGACATTTCCTAGCTGTGTGACCCTAGGCAAATGACTTAAACTCTTTGCCTCAATTTCCCCATCTGTAAAGTGGGGATAATAAAAGCATCTATGTCCTGGGGTCACTGAGAGGATCAGTGTGATAGTATTTGTAAAAAGTGCCCAGCATAGTGCCTGACTCATAGCAAGCTTTATACTGATACTTATTTCATTCCCTCCATCTCTTCTCCCTTACTATACTTAGCCCCAAGTATGCAAAGACAAAAACAAACCAGTTCCTTCCCTCAAAAAGCTTACTCTATTTCAGGAACGACATGTCCACAAAGCTGCACACACAGAAGAGAGAAAGAGTACATACAAAGTCATTTCAGATGACCCTGACAGTTAAGGAGATTAGGAAAGGTCGTGTATATAAGGTGGCATTTGTACTGGGCTTCTAAGGAAACCAAAGTTGAGCTGAAGATGGAGCATGTTCCAGTCATGAGGGAAGGCCTATGTCAAAGCAGAGAGGAGAAAAGTGGTGTGCCATGTGCCAGGGACAGTAAGAAGGCCAGTTAGGCTGGAATGAAGATCTCTTGAAGGAGCATAATGTATAAGTGTGGAAAAGTAAACCAGTGCCAGCTTGTGAAATATCAAATGGTGGAGGTGGATTGAGAAAGCCATTGGAAATTCACGAGCAATTGAGAATCATCAGATTTCTACTTAAGAAATATCACTCTTCTATCTGTGTAGACAATAGAATGGGGAACGAAGAGTCCTGAAGCAAGAGGTCAATTAGAAGGATGTTGTAGTAGTTCATGTGAGACATGATGAGGGCCTGAAGACTTCATGGTGAAACTTGAGTTGATCACTGAAGATAATAGCAGAGATGGAAGCAAACCCATTCAGGACATGGGGACAGCTGAATTCAGTGCACAGAAAGAGAAGCTCGATTATTAGAGAGGAGCAAGGAACCTGGTTTTGCTGCAATGAATACCATGTGAAGGGGTCTCATGTGAAATAATGATTAAAGAAAGATGGATGGGTACAAAATTATGGGATTCCTCAAAAATAAGGCCAACAAATTTGTAGTTTGCCTTCAAATCAACCTAGAATCATTTAAGATTTCTGAAAGATATCAAGGCATCAGGCAAATTCTTTTCCTAGTGTTGAAGTTCAGAAATGTAAGATGAAGTTACAATCATTGAAACCCTTAATAATTGCTCAGGCAAGAGGTGACATGTAATTCAACTAAGACAGTTTTTCTGTGCCTGGGTCACGTATGAGATAATGTTGGATGTTAAAATGAGATTTCAACACTTACATACACAGTAAGACAGAAGAAAGTAAAAAAATGATTTCATTGTTACAAACAGGTGCCTTGAACAAAGAACAGTGCTGCCCATCAACAGAAAAGGGGAAATGTGTGGAATTCTGAGCAGTTTAAGGGAGAATTGAATCAAGTCTTTTGGATTTACTGAGTTATACACTGAGCTAGGAATGTTCAAAAAGTAGCAATATAAGATTAGAATTTCAGAGAGCAATTAAGGTTAGACAGAGAGATTATAGGGTGTCATCTAGACAAAGACAGTCATTGACTCTATGCAAATTGATATGGTCACTAAAAGAGAGGAGATACAGAGAATGGAGCAGATGGTCCAGGACAGAACTAATGTAGAGGCACACCTAAAGGGTAGAGGAATAGAAGATGATCCAGTAAAGGAAGCTGAGGGGAACAGCTAGATGGTGCAGTGAATAGAGCACCAGCCCTGCAGTCAGGAGGACTTGAGTTCAAATCTGGGCTCAGACACTTAACACTTACTAGCTGTGTGACCTTGGAAAATTCAATTAACCATAATTGCCCTGCCTTCCCCCCTCCAAAAAGACAAAAAAAGGAGGCTGAGTAGGAATATTCAGTAGATCATGTGTAGAAACACACAGACACATATAAACACACACAGAATATATATGGATGTAATAACTCAATAAATTCAAATTTCTATGTGCCTACTATGTGCTAGGAACTATGCTAGGCAATGAAGATATAAAGATGCAATGAAGATATAAAGATGCATGTAGATACATTGGGTGTATGTGTGTGTGTGTGTGTGTGTGTGTGTGTGTGTGTGTGTGTGGAGACAGGGAGAGAGAGAGAGAGAGAGAGAGAGAGAGAGAGAGAGAGAGAACAAACATAAAAGGAGGTAGGAAAGTGGAAGGGAAAGGGACATACCTAGCACTGGGGCATGTTGTTCCATGTAGCTAAAACCAGGTCAAGAAGCAGATGCAGAGTGGAGTAAGCCCAAGAGACCAGTTTCTGCTCTCTCTATAAAGGAAGGCATTGGGAGGAGTTTGGTATTCCACTCTACTGCCTTCTAATCAGAAGTAAGAAGAGGCTGAAGAAAATGCTATCAGTATATACAGTAAATATAAAATTAATAAATGGAAATAAACACACGTAGTTAGAGAGGCAGAGAGAGTACTAGCAATAGTTGTAAGGGAGACAGGCAAAAGACAAAAGGTGTAGAAAACAGAGAGGTCAAGAAGGATGAGAAGGGACTAGAAATCATCCATCATATGGACAGTTAAGAAAGCATTGAGATTCATGATGAAAAATGCCCTTCACCTCCAGAGGGAGAATTGATGAATTCTGAGTGAAGATTGAAGGCTATTTTTTTCCTTTCTTTTTCTTGTTTTTGATTGTATATATTTTCTTCTGCAACATACCTAATAAGGAAATATGTTTTGCATGATTTCACCCATATAATCAATACCATCTTGTTGGCCTTTTCAAGGGGTAGTGATGGCGACAGAGGAAGAGAATTTAAAACTTGTCTTCTAAAATGAATGAAAAATTTTAATGTAAGTAGTAACTATTTAATGTTTTTTTTTTTAAAGAGACAGTATTGGTAACCTTTGGGATGATAGTTCCTATAGAACGACAGGGTTAGAAGTTAGATTGGAAGATTAAACATATATAAATTTCTTTGCAAATGTAACGTGCTACATAAATTCTAGTTGTTGTTCATTATCATTATTATTACTAGCCTAAGAATTGAGTGTTGGTAGGAAGGTAGAGGCAGGAAGTATAGAAACTCAGACTTTGAAAAATAAGTGAAGGAATAATAAAGTGAGAAGCTGAGGGGATGACAAGGTCAAAAGAAGATTTTGCTATTACTCTTCAGTGTAGCTGACACTTGATCATGTTATTAAGTGATTAAGAAAAAAACTAGTACAGAGCGTGGGATTGATAAAGAAAAACAGACAAATGGGGATTTCCAGTGTGACTTCCTGGAGGACAAGGGAGCAATGGGAGAACAAGAACACAAGTAGAGATCTTCAGAAGGAGAAAGGCCATCTCCTTTTCTTTGAACCAAAAGAGAGGCAGGGAAAAGCTATGGAAGGACTTTGAGGAAGGAGATAAAAGTGGTTAGGAATGTCAAAACCTTGTTTCTACCTTTGTCAAGAATCATCCCCAGATGGCTTAGTTCACTTATGACTACTCAAGGTCATCCATCGAGATAATCATCAAGCAATGGAAGTGGCTGCTGAAGGAAGCAAAGAGTTCATTTTACTGGACTTGTATTGGCAGCAACTAAGCAAATAACAACTTGGTTACAGGAATGTTGCCAAGAGAATTCTTGTTCAGATCTGGATGGAATTGGCCAGTCCCTGGGATCCCTTCCAACTCTGAGGTTTTGTGATTTACTATTACACCCAGAGTTCGGGATGATGGGTACTAGTAACAACACTGCTGCTGTGTTCATCATTTTGTTCTTGCTTTAAAATTAAATCCTTGATACAAAGGATGTTTTTCAAGTTTTCCCCTTACTTGTCTTTCCTATGCAAAGTTGAATGCTGGACTCAGGTAAGGAGGAAGAAGAGGTGAGAAGAAGAAAGAGAAAAAAAAAATTCTTGTCATTTGAAGATTCTAGTAATGGGAGTTTTAAACAAATGAATTTTTAATTTCTAAGAGTACATTAAAAGCAAATTGGAAAAGACAATTATTTTGGGGAAACATTGCATGAAAATACCAGTCAGAGATAGTGGCAGGCTCCCAGTACATGAAGTACATCCATACAGAAGGATTTAAGGGAAGGACTGGACAAGAATCACACAAAATGACTGAGGTGGCATTTGGGTGTCTGGATTGAGACCTACTCTAATGTATGGAGCAACAAAATGGATCCTGAAGGGCAACAGTCCCTTACATTACTCAAGCATGTGGCCTGGGCTCTATAAGGACTAGGAATTTACAATCCCTTCCCACTGTGTGATGAAAAAACAAAAGAGGAAAGGAGAGAAGGGAAAGAAAATGAAAAGAAAAAGAAAGAAAAAGAAAAAAATGTTATGAATGCCCAGGGCCCATATGTGTAGATCATATTACATGTGCTTAAATACTCACATAGACTTCCCCCCACGACCTGTTTGTACTAGTTTTCTAACAAGATTTTAAGCCTCTGAAAGGCAAGTCATATCATTTCCTTGGTAGAGCTAGATAGATAAATGTTTGATATATCTTGGCAGCTAGGTGGCACAGGGGATAGAATGCCGTGCCTGGAATCAGGAAGACTAATTTTCCTGAAGTCAAATTTAGCCTCAGACACGAGTTGTATGATTGTAGGCAAGTCACTTGTCTCTTTGCCATGGTTTCCTCAACCATAAAATGAGCTGGAAAAGGAAATGGGAAACCATTACTATAGCTTTGCCAAGAAAACCACAAATAGGGTCATGACTGAACAAAAAATCCCTAGACAAACCAAAAAAGGTGCAATACAAGAATGTGACACACATATATTTAATAGAACAGAATTTCTCATTTTACAGATTAAGAAATCAAGGACTTGACACATAGAGTGACCAATAATAAAGTTAGTTACGAAAAAC
>CM053585.1:321010033-321038506 GCA_028646515.1 Pseudochirops corinnae | reverse complement strand
GAAGGAAAGTAGGAAGGAAGGAAGAAAGGAAAGAAGGAAGGAAGGAAAGAAGGAAGGAAGGAAGGAAGGAAGGAAGGAAGGAAGGAAGGAAGAAAAAGAAAGCAGGCATTTCCAGCCTATTTACATTTTCTGGTATTGTTTACCTCCCCTCATTCTGTCCCCTTCCCACCTCAATAAGTAATAATTCTATCAAATGGTGTGTTGGTAAATGTTCAACAACAGACTCTCTGGGAAAAAAATGCACAACATACTTTTAAGTTTAATCATGGAGATTAATAGCACATATTAACATTTTCTCTGTCCTAGATAATCATTGAAACAATAGCTCAGGTCTTGATTTGTGACCTCTACTAATTTCTGAGTTATCAATGCTATAATAAGCCTATTCAAGATGACTGGAACATACATTTGATTCTCTCCCTTCCCATAGCTAAACCCAAAACCTAGCCAAAGCACCTCATAAACATTGCTATTATTAAGTCTTTTTATTGCTTATATTTCCCTCAGCGCCCATAATGCTTTGTATGTAGAAGGAGCTCAGTAAATGCCCATTGTTTGCTTTCTTCATTGAGTTGTGTATATGTTGAAAAATCAATGAATGTTGCTGGACCAACTGCTTGTTATGCCTACGGACTCACTTAAAAGGGCATGGTAAGAATTCTTCAGAAACCTTACCTCCTAAGAAAGCTGGAAAAGACTAATTCATTCAGGGTGAAATTGGAGAACAAAATCAGCAAAAAATCAGGAGACAATGAAGAATTTGGAATTTCAGGAGCCACTCCAACTAAAGAAGGGAGGGAAGTCAGGAGGTCTTTACTCCTACAGGTAAGAAGGCCCAGGGAGATTCTGGCTCAGCTCCTGTGTAATCTCAGATCTGCATAATCTTGAACAAGTTTAAGCCTTACTTTCCTCATCTGTAAGATGGGGTCTACTAGCCCCATCACTTCTTCATCAAATAAAACCTAGTTGACTCACAGGTAGAAAGATAGATAGATAGATAGATAGATATGTACATAAATACCTCATGCATAAGGTGCTTATTAAGCATTTACTTTGTGCCAAGCACTGAATTATGCACTGAAAATATAAATACAAGGGAGTTCATGCCCTCAAAGAGCTTACGTTCTAATAGGGAAAGACAATACACAAAAAAGAATTGGAAATGGTTGAGTATGTTGTAGAGATGGCTAGGAAGTGGTATGAAGGATTAGTTTTGGGCAAGATGACATTAAATCTCACATCTCAGAGCCCAGTGTCTCAAGGGCAGAGTCCAAGGTTCCAGTTGGGGGCAGAGGAGGATAATGACTATGCACCGTTAGCATGGTATATAGATGTCCATGTAGGAAGTGGTATGGAGGCATGGTCTCCGTCAAGAGAAGGCAAAAGCTCAGCAGTAAAAGTTCAATGAGCTAGGTAGGGGTGAGTCCAAGACTGTGTCAGTGAGAGGAGGGCAGGGAGATGAGAATGATGCCTAGTGTCCAGGGTGCATGGTTTTGGAGATAGCTAGGAAGTGAGAACAGAAAGACAAATTTTATTTCTGAGCACTTCTGTGTTGTAATGTAAATGTGTCGATTATTTTTGTTGTCATTTTTGACATCTGTTCTCAGTATCACAAAGTCCACAATTTGCAAAGTTTGTCCCTCTGCATGTAGCATGGGAGTATCTTTGAAGGGAGACACAACAAATATCTCCAACCTCTTCTCCCCTCACTCTTCTCCAAGGGAGATTTTAATTCCTGCCTGGGGGAGAAGCAGGAAGTTGGGTACGTAGTCCTTTCTTCCCTTGGAGAAAGGGGGTACCAGGCTAGAATTATATTTATTTGCTCCCTTAAATATTATTAATCGAGGGCATCTGATCAGATTCAAGCTAACTTCTGATAATGATTTTATTGTTGGTGGAGGAAAGAAAGACTTTGGGCTTTATATCCAAGGCTCAGTCCCTTCATTCCGCATACCAGTTCCACAATAAATACACGTAGCATTTAGCCAAGAAAATCCATTTATCCAAATCGGTAGTGAAACAGAAATTAGAGAAGGTATACACAAGAGAATATATACCAGATAATGCAGAGTGAAGGAGATCTCCCCTTGGGAGCGAGGTAATTCATCTCAGCCAAGGGAGTGAACCCCAGACCTCACCCAAAGGAAAGTTTCCCTAATACTTTAGTGTAGCAAACTGGGAATAGGGACATGATGGAGATTATCTGTCCTTCCCATATCTTCCCATAGTCTGTTCCTTCAACAGCTTCAAGTGGAGTTGGTCTCCAATCATCTTTCCTCTCAGAGCTGGAAGCCAGAAGTGCCCAAAGCATCTGCAGAACCTGGAGCAACAGCATGATTTGACAAAAATTGAAGAGTTCTCTCCCCTGCTCTGAACCAGTCTTTCCCCACCCTTCACACAGGGCAGCGGACTCAACTCTACAAATCAGAAGAGTCTTATACCAATAGACTATAAGACTGAGGTTATATTATATTGTCTGTGCCACATTATAAATTTATGCAGAGTTAGAACAGTTTTTATTTCATATAATGGCCGAGACCACGACATTCACAGATCCAGGCTTAAGACATACTTTTGTAATTCAATACTTGGAAACATCCTGTCATAAGTATTAGATTTGGAGTTAGGAGACTTGAATTCAAATGCCTACTGTCCCACTTATTAGATGAATGTCCATGGACAAATGAGTTCCTCTGGTTGAGCTTTAGTTTTCACATCTGCCAAATGGGTACAATGGTATGTGTCACACTTATTCAGAATACGGTATCTTTGTAAATTTTAAAGCTTTTTAGGGATGGAAGTTGTCAAGAGTATCTAGGTAGTATTATAGAAGGAGCAGTGAATTCAGAGTCAGAAGATTTAGGCTCAGATATTGACTGTGAACCCGGTTAACTTAATATCGCAAGGTCTCAGTTTCCTCATATGTAAGATGACAGCATGATCTCTAATTCTCCTTCTAGCTCCAAATACTGATGCTTCCTCAGGTAGGCAGGGCAGGCTAATGCGACTCAGGTGAGTTTTCTTCCGAATTCTATGCTATGACGATGAAGTCAGTTTCTCTAGTCTTACTTTCCATGTGTATGAAATACCATTGATGATAATACTTGCATTGCCTACCTCACAGGATCATTGCTAAGAAAGCCCTCCATAAACCTTAAAGTGTTATAAAGACACCTGAATCGCTATTGTTATCAATGCCTAGTGTAGACTTACTCTTTCTGGTTCAGGAGGGAAGGAATCGGTGGAAGAGACAAGGGAGGTAACTGTATCTCACTTTAAGGAAACAAGTTCATGAAATTAAAAAGTGCCAAACAACGAATGGGCCTCTCTTGTTTCCCATCCCTGTAGGTGTTGAAGCAGAAAGTGAGTGATCACTTGTGAGCGGAGTGATCGCAAAGCTTGGTTTTTTCAGGTGAGGGCTGAAGTAGTTAATCTTCCAGCTAGGAGAGACTCTGAGTCTCTGACGTCATAATGTTTGTTTATTTTCCATTGTTTTTCTTTTAATCCACTAAATGGAAAGGGGTTATCACCATGTTCCTGACGTCATGGGGCCATAATTACACATCAGTCTGAGGACTCTTTGCCTTGAACTACAGGCACATGTTCCTGGCAGTAACATTTCTGGTGTAATCATGCATATACTCCGTGTTCCTCTGGCCAGCATGAAGCTGTAGGAGCTAATGTATTCTGAGTCAGACCAACTGCCGCTCATGAAGGGAAAAAAAAAAAAAAAGACTTGCTTGAGTAACCGTAATAATTGGAAAATTATTTTGATAGCCTGAAACAATCTAATATATTACAGAATTTTATTAAAATAATATCAAATCAAATTAACTGCTATTCCATAATGAATTAGGTAACAAGGTAGGCAGATATTAATCGGCCTTGGCTCCCAGGCAGGGGAGCCAGGAATTTATTAGTTCTCTCGGCTTGTGTGAGGGTGAGGACAGAAATCAGTATCACAGGCTGTGAGGGAAGCCCCTGAGACAAGGGAGCTTTTCCTTTTTTTTCCTCTCTCCCACTTTTACTTTATAATCCATCATTAAACACTTGTATTTCTTTTATGTTGGGTCTTATGAAATTTTTAATTTTTTAATTGCTTTGTGATTTAGTAATGAGGACTTTTTATTTTGCCCGAATAAGGCATGGGATGCTGATATTGGAATTATTTCACCTCTGTCCACCTCCAGTAACCTTCGGTTTTTTTTTTTTCTCTCTTTCCCCCCCCCCTCTCAAGTCCTATTACATGCTGGATAATTAACAGGTGAAGAGATTACCATGCAGACTGGACGTTTCCTTTAATAAGGAGCTGATGATCCTAGGTGACAGACAGGCTGAATGTCCAGGGCCCTGGGGCAACCAAAGGTGGGGGATGGGGTGGGCCGGAAGGAGACTTGCAAATTACCTGATGAATTGGTAATCATAGGGAATATCAATTCAGATAATTCAGGCCAAAATGGATTGTTTCTTTCCCTTTTTCTTTTTTTTTCCTCTTATTTTTGCACCCAAATTATCATAGAATCAGAGAATATTAAACTTAGCAAGAAGATCATTCTTTGTCCAAGTGACATGACTGCAGTAGTACAATAAAACAAATACTGGTTCTATACCGGCTCTTGGGAAGCTCTGTGACAGGTGCTGGAGGAGATACAAAGTCCAGATAATATGATGTTCCTTTCCTGAAAGAGTTTAGGATCCAGCAGAAATACATTCCTATCACACTTCAATGTTCACAGAAAACTTTCTTTACAGCAGCCTTGGGAGCTATGAAGTGTGAGCATTTTTATCCTCATCTTTTTTTTTTTTTTCTGTTTAATTGTTTTTTGGTAGTGTCTGACTCTTCATGACCCTTTTTGGCGTTTTCTTAGCAGAGATACTAGCATTATCTGCCATTTCCTTCTCCAGCTCATTTTACAGATGAGAAAACTGAGGCAAGACATTCCCAGGGTCACACAACTAGTAAGTGTCTGAGGCCGGATTCGAACTCAAGAAGATGAGTCTCTTCCTGACTCCAGGACCAGCACTCTATACCCTGTGCCACGTAGGTGCCCACAGATCATTTTACAGAGGAGACACTGAGGCTTAGAGAGGTGGCTGTTGGTAGAGCCAAAACTTGGCCCCAGATGTCCTGACTCTAGACCAGTGGTTCTCAACCTTCCTAATGCCACGACCCTTTAATACTCATATGTGAGTGTATCTGTATGTGAGCGGACCCACCTGGAGATGATAGAGGAGCAGTGTCTCAGTTCCTAAGATCATCGGAAATATGTGTTTTCCGATGGTTTTAGGCAAGCCCTGTGACCCCTGTAAAAGGGTCGTTTGACCCCCAAAGGAGTCACGACCGACATATTGAGAACCACTGCTCTAGGCTTAAGTAGGGCTCTTCCCACTATACCAATACTGCCTGTCAGTTCTAATACTTTTGAAATTGGAACCTTTAAGATTTGTGTAATCCATTTGCCTATTCTTAGCTATCTACTTGGCTTTCCAAAATCCTTGACAGTTGCCCTGATTGTCAATTGCCTTTTTTGTTCCCTTTTCAAATAATAGAAACTTGGAAATCTTTTATAATCTATGATATGACAGAAAGAACACTAGTCTTGGTGTCAGAAGATCTGGGTTCAAATACAGCTCTGTTATTAGCTGGGTGACTTTGGGTAACTTAAATTCTCTGGGCCTCAGTTTGTTCATCAGTAAAATGGAATTAATGCCCCTTGCATGGAGGAAGTTGTGAACTGCCACATGAGTTATGAGATGTGAAAGTGCTTTGTAAATTGTAAAGCATTATTAAACAGTGTCTATGTGACCTCAAGCAAGTCCTTCCATTGCTTATTAGCTTCACCATCTAAAGGAAGGAGTTGGATTAAATGAGCCATAAGGACCCATTTGGTAAATCCTGTGATCCAGTTAAGAATGAGAATGAATTTTAATATTTAAATTCAAAGAGGTTTTTTTTTTTTCCTAGTTAAAGAATTGCTCACAACTGGTTCCTTATTGATTGGTTGATTGATTTAATCTCAGTTTGTTCAACTAGTGAACTCAGAAGTTTGTCTAGGAGACTAAATGTTGGAAAACCTCATGAGTTTGGGCTTCCCAAGGAAAAGAACTCCCAGTTTCCAGGGAAAAAGCTAAAGCTTAAATATGTCCACATATGCTATTGCTACTTTTTTTCCAAAAGAGAGAAAAGTCACATGTTTCAAATTTTCTACCTTTATTGACAAGAATATGTCAAATTTCTTTAACAAATGCTCTGATTTGAGGAAACAGCATCTTCTCACCTACAATATTTCATTGCCAGGAACCATCCTGTCTTAGAAGAGGCTCTTGTGGAGAGGAAGGTGTGCCTAGTCTTGCTGAAAAGCAGCATAAAGGTTAGGAAATAAAATGGTGACTCAAATTCCCCCTCCTCCTCCAAGGCTGTTGACATTTTGAAGAACTTGGCTAAATTTTCATTTTTCTTCATTGTGTTAGAAAAGTCATTTATTTTTACATAGACTGTTCTGTTTTTTTTTTTTTTTCTTTAGTGAGGGAGGAGGCTATCCTTCAGATTTAATTGTTCTGGGGGATTAAGATTAGAATCATGGTCATTGCTTTCTGTCCTCTTGAGGTAAAAAAGCCTATTCAATGAATAGCTAGAGATCCTCAGACTGGACAGAATGCCCTGTGCCTTGGGAAGCAGTAACTGGGTGTTGTCATCAAGGAAAATGTGGAAATGGATGGAGTAGCATATACCTGGATCTGTGACTATATCTTTAAAAAAGTCTTTTTATTGTCAATTAAATTTATCTTTTAATTAAATTCTATAGGGTCCATGAATGTTTTATTATGTTCTGATCACTAAACTGGCCTAAGCTATGGATGGTCCGGAACAATTGGTATCAGTCATCAGGATTTGTTGACTTTGTGGTTTCAACATCTCACTTCCTATTTTGGTATATTTCACAAACCATCCCTAGGCTTGAAATACCTTCCCTTTTCTTCCTCCACCTCACAGAATTCTTATCTTTCAAGGTTTGATTCAGGTGCTGCATTTTTTATTTAAATGGGAGTGAAGTGAGGGAGTGTAAAACCAAACACGAGCAGCTTTCCAGAGGACTGCTGCTGTGAACAGTTTCAAGGTTCTTATTACATAATATAGTGAACTCTCTATTTATTCAGCAGTAAATTAAAGCAAAATATTCACAGAAACCAAAGTACAGCATTTACAATGTCATAACATAACTTATCACTAAAGTGGCCACATAGTTTTCACCCAAAGTGGCCACATAGTTTTAAACAAAATATATCATTCAATGCTAAGTACTTCTTTGCTTGCCGTTACAAACTGAGAGATTTGAGTGACTGGATCACCAGATACAAATTTCTGGTGCCCTGGTGTTTCCCTGCTCCTGACAGTTTGCATTGGGTCCTATCAACAAGACATAGAGGCATCCATATGGATCCTGTAGAAGGAAGTCAGGGCAGCCAGAAGTTGGAGATAAGGAGAGAGACAATTCCAGACTGAGGACAGACATGGAAAACAGAGTCAGGAGAGGAAGTGACCTGTTCAAGAAATAGCAAGGAGGACAGTGTCACTGGATTGCTGAGCATGTAGAAGAGAGTAGGGTATAAGAAGCCTGGGAAGATAGGAGAGTGACTAGTTTGTGAAGGACTTTAAAAGTCAAACAAAGCATTTTCTTTTTAATCTTGGAATAACAGATATAAGATAGAATGATAAAAATGACGTGTATTTTGTCCTGTTTTCACATGGTTAATCTTTTTTCCACTAGGTCTCTATATTTTGAAAACTTTTCATCCCATGTAGTTTAGAGATTATAAGTTGTAGTGAGATCAGTTTAAAATATTGTTTTCATGAATTAGTTAAAGGCAACAGTTCAATCTGTAAAAATTCTCCACTTCCAGTCCAATTAATTTGATGAAATTTTTCTTTCTTTTTTTCTTTTTTCATTTGGCTTTTTGATCTTAACTGCTTCACTATCTGGGGAAAGCCTCCTTTGGTTACATTTCAGTCAGTCAGTCAATTAACATTTATTAACTGCCTGCTATGTATGTATAAATCCAGTAGCATTTACTTGCTACCATATCTTACTATTGCATTGTAAAGTTATGTGTTTATTCCAAAACTATTTCCATATTTTTTCTTTTTTTGTTTTTATTAATTAATTTATTTTTAGTTTTCAATATTCACTTCCACGAGATTCTGGATTCCAAATGTTCTCTCCCTCTCTCACCTCCTCCACCTCAAGATGGCATGAATTCTGGTTGCTACTTCCCCCAATTTAACCTCCCTTCTATTACTCCTTTTCTCTTCCCTTCTATTTTCTTATAGGGCAAGATAGATTTCTCTACCCCATTACCTGTATATCTTATTTTCTGGTTGCATGTAAAAACAATTTTTTAACATTTTTTAAAAAACTTTGAGTTCTACATTCTCTCCCTTCCACCCTCCCCACCCAACCTCATTGAGAAGGCAAGCAATTCAATATATGTTATATATGGGTAGTAATGCAAAACACTTTCATAATAGTAATGTTGTGAAAGACTAACTATATTTCCCTCTATCCTATCCTGGCCCCCATTTATTCTATTCTCTCCTTTGACCCTCTACCTTCTCAAAAGTGTTTGCTTCTGATTATCTCCTTCCCCAATCTGCCATCTCTTCTATCATCCCCCCTCCCCTTTCTTATCTTCTCCACTTCTACTTTCCTATAGATTTCTATGTTGATGATTTGTGTTGACCTTTTGGACCTTGTTTGTGGGTCTGTGTTGATTTCTATACTGATGATTTGTGTTGAGTTCTCAGACTTTGTTAGTGGGTCTGAGTTGATTTCACAAGCAGATAGTGAATTGATGATGGTGCTGGAAATATGTATGAATATTATTGTGGCTCTGTTAAGCTTTGTCTTCCCAGAAACAGGAATTGTGAAGGACTTGAGATGGACTGGACATTGTGTGCTTCAATATGAAATGGGAACTGGACGAGGAGCTGGACAAGGAACTGAGAGTTGCCTGATTTTGAATCCAGGTGACAGTTGTGTAGATTTGGGCAGGAGCTGGGACCATGGAAGAGGAACCATGGAAGTTGAGAACCAGCCTTGATCCCTCCTTGGGTACGTGATGCTGACTGAGAAGATTATGATTTACTGTGACCTAGGGGTGGAGAACTTTGACCTTGGTACTTTGTACTTCGTGTCCATTAAGGAGACAAGCTTCCTTAAGGATGATTGAATTAAGGACTTACTGAATGATTGTACTTTGTGTCCAGCCTCCTTAAGGATAATTGAATTAAGGGCATACTAAATGATTGAGTTACTAAATGATTGTATCTTTTCCTTAAATCTATGTGACCACTTTGGTGAAAGTTATGTGGCCATTTTAGTGATAAGTTGTTATGTCATAACATTATGAATGTTGTACTTTGATTTCTATGAATGTTTTGCTTTAATTTACTGCTGAATAAATAGAGAGTTCACTGTACTATGTAATCAGAACCTTGAAGCTGTTCACAGCAGCAATCCTTTGGAAAGCTGCTCATGCCTGGCTTTATACAGCTCAACTTTAATACATCCTGTATGATTTCTCTTTACTGTTTACCTTTTCTTGTTTCTCTTGAGTCTTCTATTTGAAAGTTAAATTTTCTATTCAACTTTGGTCTTTTCATCAAAAATGCATGTAAGTTCTCTATCTCATTGAATGTCCGTTTTTCCCCCTGAAGGATTTTGCTCAGTTTTGCTGGGTACATGATTCTTGGTTTTAAATGTAGCTCCTTTGATCTCCAGAATATCATATTCCAACCCTTTAATCCCTTAATGTAGCAGCTACTAAATCTTGTCTTATACGGATTGTATTTCCACAATAATGAATTGGTTCTTTCTGGCTGCTTGCAATATTTTCTCCTTGACATGGGAACTCTGGAATTTGGCTACAATATTCCTAGGAGTTTTTCTTTTGGGATCTCTTTCAGTAGGTGATTGGTGGATTCTTTCCATTTCTATTTTACCTGCTCATTCTAGAATATCAAGGCAGTTTTTCTTGGTAATGTCTTGAAAGATGATATCTAGGCTCTTTTTTTTTATCATGACTTTCAGGTAGTTCAAAAATATTAAAATTATCTCTCCTTGCTCTATTTTCCAGGTTGGTTGTTTTTCCAATGAGATACTTCATTCTCATTATCTTCCATTTTTTCATTTTTCTTTTTTTAGTTTTGTTTTATAATTCTTTGGTTTCTCATAGTCATTAGCTTTCATTTGCTCTGTTATAATTTTGAAGGAATTGTTTTTTTCAGGGAGCTTTTGGATATCCTCTTCCATTTGGCTAATATTGCTTTTTAAGGTAGTCATCTCCTCATTGGCTTTTTGGACCTCTTTTGACATTTGGGTTAGTCTACTTTTTAAGGTGTTATTTTTTTCAGTATTTTTTGGGTTTCCTTTAGCAAGTTGTTTACTTGTTTTTCATGATTTTCTTGCGTAACTCTTATTTCTCTTCCAACTTCTTCCTCTACTTCTCTCAGTTGATTTTCAAAATCCTTTTTGAGTTCTTCTATGGCATTTGACCAATTCATATTTTTCTTGGAGGCTTTGGATGTAGGAACTTTCACTCTTTTGTCTTCTTCTGATTGTATGTTTTGATCTTCTTTGTCATCAAATAAGATTCTATAGTCTGAGATTTTTTTCACTGTCTGCTCATTTTCCCAGTATGTTATTTGACTTTTTAACTCTTTTGGTTTTTTGTGTTTTGGAGGGGGAGGGCAGGACAATTGGGGTTAAGTTACTTGCCTAAGGTCACGTGGCTAGTAAGTGACTTTTTAACTCTTTATTAAGGCAAGTCTCTGCTTTCAATGTGGAGGGTGTACTATTCCAAGCTTCAGGCATTTTGTACAGCTGTTTTCAGAGACACTTCTAGGGACCTGTAAATTTTCAGTTCTTTCAAGGTGCTATGATCAAAGGAGGGGTGCATTTGAGCCAGCAAAGAGATCTCCCTCTCATCAGCTACTTGATCCACCCCCACCGTCTGTTAGTTGAGAACTTTAGATGCAGTCACTGACACCCCTGGACTGGGGTGAGACCATGCACCTCTCTCATCCAGGTCTGTCAGACCTTTTCTACTGACGTTTTAAGTTATCTTTGACATTTGTGGGTTAAGAAGTGTGGAAATCACCACAATTGCCAGTGAGTCAGTCCCCTGAGGCCTGTTCTGGGTTTGCTGGGGCCTGGTCTGTGCTGGTAGGATTTTTATTGGACTGTGCTCTTTTCTCAATCCAGTGCAATGGACCTTCTCTGTCAATATTCTGTCATTTTGTGGGTTTGATGGTCTAGAACTTGTTTAGAGTCATTTTTAAAGTATTTGGAGGGGCTTGGGGGAGATTTCATGCAAGTCCTTGATTTTACTCCACCATCTTAGTTCTGCCCCTATTTCCACAAATTTTAAACCGATCTTAATGTGCTATGAGTACATCAATCAGTACTCTTGCTCCATTTTAATAAAGAAGTATTAATATTTCTAGAATTGCCTTGTGGTAATGAACCTTGTGGTTTGGTAACATTTTGAATGATTTTGTTTGTACATATAAATCCCTCATTGTACATTTTAAGATGCCAACAGGACATGTAAAACTGATATTGCATAGTTGTTAAGTGCTCTAAATGTGTCCCTCCTATTAAGCTTTGAGTTAAGGATGAAGGTTAGTCTGTTAACAGTCATAACCTTATCTTTCCATTTAATATTCTTATACCGGATGAATTTTGCCTCTAGAGAAGTCCCAGGTATTTTTAACTATTCCCTTTTTCCTTTAGTTCAATTTGACTGCTGTGTTCAAATTTGAAGCTTTCAATCTCTATTTTTCTTTCATACTCATCAAGAATTTTATACTTATTTAAGTTTATAAGTGGAGAATATTTCCATAAGATAAAATAGCTATTTAGCAACAGTGCTTTTGTAAGCTGATATTATCAATGTCACACAGGTGAGTAGTAGGATTTTTTTTTTTTTTTTTTAGTAAAATTCCTTCTCTGACTTGAAAGACATGCTCAGTTTTGGTCAGGAATGGTAATAATAATTTTAAGGCTAGACAGAAGCATTTTAGACTTAACTTGACCCCCTGGAAGATGCAATGTTTTGTATCATTTTTTCTTTACATTATTATGTTGTTGTAGACAGCACTTTTTCAGGTAACCATCAAGATATTATATTGTTCTTAAACTCTTGGATAGGTTCCACATATTTACAATACACTGTCTTCAGTTTATGTAAATGTAATAAAACTTCATGGATGCACCAATCACAGCAAACACTGACATTTAATAAACTATGTCATTGTAAGGAGAAGAAATAGAACGTGAGAATGACAAGGCAATGTGTGGCACCAAGTGCTGGGCCAATCATAGACTTAACCTCACCAAGCTAAACATTTGCATCCAACAAAAGCTGCATCCCCGAGGAAAAGTGACTACCAGAAAATCTAATGTCAACAGATTAGGACACTGTTCTGTGGGTGAACAGTTTGTTGCTAAGTTGGAGGGAAAACTGAACAGTTGACAACTATGGAGGAGAAAAGCAGTGGGAAGCTTTCAGAAATTTGGTGGATAGCACCACATTTATTCATCTGATCCAGAACTCTTTGAAACATCCAGATTGGTTTGATGAAAATGATGGGTAAATTCAGAAGCTGATAAACAAAAAAAGAGAGCTTCATAAGGTTTACCAGTAGGATAGTTCATATGTCTCTAAGAAGGCAGTGTTTAATTCCATTGAAAGTTAAGGGCAAGTGAAATTTAGAGAGATGCAGGATTCTATGTTCATAAGAAGGCAGATAAAATTCATTTTTACTCTGATGGTAACAATCCAAAGTACTTTTATGATGCCCTGAGGGCTATTTATGGGCCAAAGAACTATGGTGCATCTCAGTTACTTAGTGCTGATAAAATCACGTTGATGAGTGATAAGGACATGATCCTGGAGAGATAGACTGAATGCTTATAAAGTGTTCTCAACTGCAGTTAAGTATACATGTCTAAAAAGACTATTTTAAAGACTATTTTAGGGAGAATTCACATAAGGCAGTCACTCACATAGAGATCAGAAGAAGTGATACAAGGACATCCTCAAGGTCTCTCTGAAGAACTTTGGAATAATTTGTGAGACAAGGGTGGCACTGGCACAGGACTGCCCATCATGGCATGCCTGTATCAAAGAAGGTACCTTGCTCTATGAGCAAAGAAGAATTGTAGTAGCCCAAAAGATATATGAGATGTACAAGTTTAGAGATATTTCCACTTTATATGGACTATTTATGCAGAGGCCATTGACTCAGGTCAACCTCAGTTTGAAGTCAATCCTTCTTTAAGTGAAATTCCCACTGAAGAGAAGGTTTTGCGTTCTATAAAGCTCCTCTTGTGTGGCAACTTGCCTGATGCTGAATCTATTCTAGCTGAGATTTACAAGGTGGAGAATCCACTGCCCATACAAAAACTGGCTGAAATCTTCCAAGTGATATGGCAATAGGAAATTATCCCCCAAGAGTTTAAGGATGCCTCCATTGTACATCTCTAGAAAGGAAAATGAAATGATTGTCCTGTGACAATCACAGAAGGGTCTCTCTCATAATCCCTGCTGGCAAGATTCATGCCAGAATCCTCCTTTATAGGCTGATTCTCATTTGGAATATGGTCATCAACCCAATGTGGCTTCAGAAAGGATTGAGGAATGGTAGATACAGTATTTACTGTCTGACAGCTCTGGAAGAAATACTAGGAGTAGAACATAGATTGGTGCACAGCATCATTGACCAAGACCTTTGATACTGTCAATTATGAGAGCCTGTAGAATATCATGGCAAAATTTGGTTGCCTGGAAGACTATATCAGTATTTTTGTCAGTTTCGCAATGGCATGCTTACACAGGTTCTGCATAATGGACAATGCTCTTGTGCTTTCCCAGTCACCAATAGAGTGAAGCAAGGCTGTGTTTTTTAGCACAATGTTTTCAGTGATGTAAGAAACCTTCAAGCATGAAATCATAGCATCATCTATAGCACCGATGGTAAATTATTTAACTTGAAAAGGCTACAAGCTATAACTTAAACGAAGGAAGAGTTGGCGTGCAAAATTTTGTTCATAGATGATTGCGCTCTCAATGTAGCCTCTTAGGCTGAGATGCAACAAGGTATGGATAGATTCTCTGTCACTTGTGCTAATTTTGGCCTGACAGTTAACACCAAGAAAACAGAGGTTCTCCATAAGCCAGCACCAGACGATCCATATGTGGAACCATTGCCTATAGCAAATGGAGAAATTTTCAATGCTGTGGATAAGTTCACTGACATTGGCAGTATACTTTCCAGGGATGTACACATTGATAATGAGGTTGACACACATTGCTAGAGTTGGCTCAGTGTTTGGGATGCCCTAAAAGAAAGTGTGGGAGAGAAGAGGTATTAGACTGCTTACCAAACTGAAAGTATACAGTACCATTGTGCTGATCTCATTGTTGTATGCCCATTTGAATTGTCTTAGGAAGATTCTCAAGATCACCTGGCAAGATAAAGTACAGGACACTGAGGTCCTTTTTAGAGTTAACCTTCCAAGCATTCAAACTCTGCTGCAGAAAGCACAACTCCACTGGGCTGGCCATGTTGTTCAAATGCCAAATGCTTGTTTGTCTAAGACTATTTTAGGGAGAACTCACACAAGATAGTCACTCACATAGAGATGAAGAAGTGATACAAGGACACTCCCAAGGTCTCTCTGAAGAACTTTGGAATAATTTGTGAGACAAGAGCAGCACTAGCATAGGACTGCCCATCATGGCATACCTATATCAAAGAAGGTCCTGTGCTCTATGAGCAAAGCAGAATTGCAGAATCCCAAAAGATATATGAGATACACAAATTTAAAGACATTTCCAGTTCAAATGTTCAAACAGGCTATTTATGCCCAACCTTGGTAGAGCCTTGTGAGTTCATATTGTTTTGATCAGCCATACCTGGACACACTGTAACTTGACCCTGATGTAGTGATGCCATTTTGGGCCTCTTTGAGGATGGACAACTAACAGTACACAACTAAATCACAAATGTGAAATAATAAAGTTGATATAAATGTTGCAGTACTTTTGGTGTCTAATTCATTAGATGAAAGACAACTCTTTACAGTCCCAGATATTTTGGTATACTTTTTTTTTGCTACTCAACAAAAATACTTCTTAATAAATGTTTAGAGATTCTTCATTTTAGAAGCTGTGACTACTTCATATAAAGTAAATAAACAATTATTATATTTGAAGGGGTCAGGTTTTTTAAAATAATAAATATGTGATGCCTTCTGTTAAGAAAGATGGGGTCAGATTTTCATCATAGAGGAAGTTAGTAAAGGGCTTTGATGGAAGTTGATATGCCGCAGTGAGGCATTTGAGCTAAGAATTAAAGAGCTTATCTAGGTCTGCAACTTTCTAGTGTTGCAGAGAAGCAGTCATTTGGCTTGAGATAACCAATCTGTTATTTATATTTACAGAATATAAGTTCTCTGTTTCATGTGTGACCTAACTTGCACTTTCTTTATATGAGACTTCCTTAAATTATGTAGACAAACAAAAATTTTCCACATCATCCTTTTTATTGGGGGAGGGGAGTTGTTTCTTTTCTTTAATTTCTTTGCTTCTGGAGCCTTTATAGTATAGTGTTTAATTGTTGATGAATTATTTGTTTTGATTTTTTTCTTGCACTGATTTGGCTCTTTGTATCACCTTAGCTTTTTGACCTTTGCTTTTAGTATTTTACTAAGCATATCAAGAATATATGAATTCCATTTTACATATTTCTATTCATTGTCTTTAATTGGAAAATACAGCATTTAAGTTTTTTAATGCGCTTACTAGCTAAATATTGATATCGTTTTCATATGCCTTTCTTCAGCTCTTTATTGATTTCCTCAACCTATTTTTGACATCATAGGATTTGATGTTTATCCTTTTGAGCATACTTAGATATGGTCTTTACTGTGGCAATGACCGCAGCATATGCTATATTGTGTTTAGGTCCTGGAATGCTTTACACTCTCTGTCAAGTATATTATTTTCTCATGAGGATGTGTTCTTTTGTGATACAATTTTAATAAATGCCAATTAAAATTGCTTTGATATGTGATCTGTTTGTTGGATTTGTGATGTACAACTCAAAAAAGACTTTTGAAATTCCTTTCCAAGTATATTAATCACCTCAAAATCATGGGAGATATTGGCATTATTTTAGCCAGTTATTTGTTATTAGGTAGTAAATCTAGAATTTTATCAAGTATAACTTTTTCAGTTTCTTCAGCTCTTCCTTTTACAAATTTAAATGATTAATCACTTCCCAATTTTATTTCATCAACTCTGCTCCTAGAAAAATATTATTTCTTATGATTTCCTTGCATTTATCTTCAAAATCTTTGTCTTTCTGATTTTTCCCAATACATA
This sequence comes from Pseudochirops corinnae, assembly GCA_028646515.1. Taxonomy (NCBI): domain Eukaryota; kingdom Metazoa; phylum Chordata; class Mammalia; order Diprotodontia; family Pseudocheiridae; genus Pseudochirops; species Pseudochirops corinnae. The sequence goes on along the minus strand of CM053585.1, from coordinate 321,022,057 downwards.
TCACCTTCTTATGGGACAGGAACATGAAAGAATACTGTTCTCCCTATCCTGCTGTTCATCATAACAGTTCTGAGCAGGGTCAACCTGCCCTACTCAGCTATGCTGCCCTGTTTATTTCTTAGCTTCATAGAGGCAGTTATATTTCACTGGGCGTGGTACTAACCCAATCAGTAGTAGCTGACTGACTTTTCAGGGATCCTATCAGGGCTTCTTACCTATTATGGCATCCCCAGGGCACACAAAGTCTCCCCACTGAATAAATGTCTTTGGTTGGCATCCCTTACTTTGCTGTTGCCCACCTTCACCCTGCCCCATGACATGAATAATGGAATGGGCTTTGAGTGATGCTAATTAATGTTGTTGTTATTGATGCTGGTGTTTTTACAGTGATTGTCTTCATATTGCTAATGCTTGAGAAGCAGACATAGCCTAGCCAGAGAACTGGCTGTTGAGTCAGGAAGACCCAAAGTCAAGTCTCATATTCTGACTGTTCAACCCTGGACAAATCCCTCAACCTCTTCATGTTTTAGATACCTGTCTAAGACTAAGTTTCAGAGAAGATACTGACCAGTATAGATAAAGGGAGTGTCCTCATCTGGGAGTTCCATATATCACTGAAATCACATGGTGAGTTCCTATCTCTTGCCTTAGTGGCTAGCTCATTAATTAATTATAATGATAATGATTTCTCAGAAAGTTTTCAAGGGCTGGGTCAAAGCTCGACTGTGTCTTTTAGACACGGAGTAGTCTACCGTGTTTAGGGAAGGCCGTCATCTGAGGTATGGCCATCCGAGAATGAATTATTTTGTTTGTAATGACTTCTTCACACCATCTCTGAAGGAATGAAGAAGCTGAATTAGTGGAGTGAGTAGTCACTAAAAAGTATTGAAAAAATATTGGTAAACTCTGGGAGTAGAAGCACTGCAAATGTGTTGGATCTGCCATTAGTAGAGAATTAGATTTAAATCCTTGCCCCCTTTCTTACCAGCAGGATGGACATGGGCAAGCTGTCTTGTGGCATCTACTTCACAGGACTGTTGTATAGAAAGAGCTTTGCAGTCTTCAAGAACTGAAGTCATATAAGTAATATTACTTCAAGAGCCGAGGTGATGTCTTATTAAACCTTCATGTCTTTCCAGTGTCTATTATAGTGTTTAGTATAAAATGGGTGCTTTTAATAAATGTTTGTTGAGTTGTGAATCTGGGAGGGTACATTAAGTCTTTTAGCTACAATTCTATTACTCTTTTTTGCTTGACTGCACCCAAAATGTGATTATCTCTTTCAATATGTTATCAACACCAAGTCTTAAACTGCCCCAATTATTCGGCAGGCTATTCTGACTTCTTAAGAAATGAATCAGAGAACCATAGACATTCAGTTTGGAAAGGACTATAGAATCATAATGGTAGACTGTCAGAGCCAGACTCCTTCCATTCCATTCGAAGTAATTCAATTTAGCAAATGGTTATTAAGCATTTACTACCTGCCAGACACTGTTCTAACTGCTGACCACAGAGAGACAAAAATGCCCCAGTTCCTGCCCTCGTGGAGTTTTAACACTTGTATCTCTCCATTGTACTCACCTTTGCTACTTTGGTTATCTGTGTACTTTTTCTCTCCTCAGTCTTAAGAGTAGGAGCTCCTTGAAAGCATGATTTAAATCAAAGCTGTCTTTTTATACCCAGAGCCTAACCCAAAGGTGGAGCTCAGAGTGGACACATAATACATGTTCTTAGAATTTAATTGAAGGGATATTGGAATGATAATCTCATGGTAAAACACCTCTCTTTCTCAGCAGAAAAGTGGTAGGCCATAGGTGTGAAATGAGGCATGCATTGTCAGAAATGGCTAGTGTATCTGTTTGTTTTGCTTAATTGCTTGGTTACAAGAAAGGGTTCTATGTGGTAGGGATTACTGAGAAGTGAAAGAAATGTAAAACAAAAAGGGATCAAAAAAAATATAATTTTTTTTAAAAAAAGAATCCTAGTTGTATAATGATTATTCTGGAAAGGACTAAAGATGATTTAATCTCATCTAGCCCCTTCGTTGTGCAGAAGAGGAAATAGGTTAGAGAAGTGACTGACTCTGTTCAGGTTCTTTCCACTAGAAATCTGAAAGAAAATCTTTCATAGATGGATAGACAAATGAAATTTGAATAGAAGGGCCACTCACCATCACAGCTGTGTGTTTACAAGAACCACCAAACAGTAACCTACCCCACATTGTGTTAGAAAGACAGCTTCTGTAATGGACAGCTCCCTGTCAAAATTCAGAAGAAGAGTACTTTACAGTGTTTATGCTTTGGAGGCAGAGTCAATTTTATGCCTTTTTTTTTTTTTTTGTCATGGTTTAGATATAAAATGCAGCCAAAATGAAGTGAATGTCTCTCTTGTGGATAATTGCTTCCAAAAGAATGAGTACTAAACAACTCCCTTGATGCTTGCATGGAAAAAAAATAATAAAAAGGATTTAAAATTAAGGACAAAAAGAATAAAAGGGTAGATAAAATCTGAGATGCATCTGAGGGAAGATAAAGTGACTTTTTGGCAGCAACTTTAATAGAAGCTTTGCTTCAAGAATCATATGACTATGGTGTTAATCTGTGCCTTCTTTATGAAACTTCAGGAACGTATGTTTCTATGTTATTATCTCAGTTAAAAGGATATATATCTCAAATCAGTATCTGTTGAAACTAGTTATTGAGCATTATTTTGCATTTCATGTTTCTGTCGATGGGTAATAAGAGATCATGCTGCTTTACCCACTTTTTAAAAAAGAAAATAAAAAAAAATTATAAAAAAATAACATTCCACTTTCCAAACATGGCCTGGGGCTGCCTGAACTTTAGTGTCTGCATAATTCTGGTCAAGGCAGAATAGATCTGAGGGGATAAAAGGGCACCACAGAATGGGGGACAGAGTCCGAGGACAGGAGCAGGCAATATTCTTTGCACTTTTGAACTCTGGGAGTCATTTTCAAAGAGCAGCAACCTTAACATGTCTCTCCCCCTGACATCTTCCTCCTCCCTTTGGAGACTTCTCTCTCCTGGCCACCCACACATAAAGGATGCTGCTTACTCTGGTTTTCACTCTTCCTGTTCCTAAGCAGCATTTGGAGAAATCAGGAGTGCAGGCTCCAGGATAACCTGAAGAAGAGTTGGGGTGGTTCCCACCCCAGATAGTTATTGTTTCCAGCTTAGATTCCCCTTTGAGCTTCATTCATGTGCACACACCACCAGAAATCTTAGAATTTTCTCTGGAAGGTATGCTAAAGGGGACAGCATCAAAGCAGCAGGAGATATGGACATGGCTCCAAAGAAAGTGACTTCTTGACTTCTATTCCTTCTTCTGCCTCAGATTTTTCTGCCTGAGCCAGCAGAGGAAGGAGCTAGAAAACTTCTGTGTGCCTCAAGTGAACAGTTCCTCTAATAATCTAAATAGTTCACATTTCTATGGGGTTTTATAGTTTACAATGCACTTTCCTCACGGCAGCTGCTAGTGTAGTAGGGACTGTAAGTATTATTATTCTCTTTTAACACATAAGGGACACTGAGCTAGAGAGGGGGAGTGATTTGCTTGCTCACAAAACCACTAGGTGCTAGACTTAGGTCTGCAACCTAAGCCTTCTGAGTTTTCAGCCTAACTTTCTTTAAGACTTAGATCAGGCCTCTCATTCTACTTGAAGGATTTCTTGATCACTCCTAGTTCTCAATACTCCTTCACTTAATTGTTTTCTCTCTGCAGAACAGAGTATATGATGAATGTCTTTGGGAAGAATGCAAGGGGAGGGAGTTTTTATATCCCCAGTATCTAGCATAGTGCCTTGCACATAATAGAAGTATAACATTCAACAATTCAACTGAACTCATGCATGCCAGACACAAAAATCTGGTGCTACCACCATTTCCAGTATTGTACCATCCTATTTCCCTCCATTACACTGTTTCAGATAAATGAAATGAATGAATTTTGAATCTGTAAATGGGCCTCCCTATTTTTTTTCCTCTGAGTCTCAGTTTTCTTATCTGTAAAATGTAGAGTTGAATGATGATAGAATCCTAGAGTTTCAGAGTTGGAAGGGCTCTCACCATCTCTATAACCAAAACACACAAATAGCATGACAATGCATGACAATAGTCATTTAGCTTTTGCTTGGAGACCTCCAGTGAAGGAAAACCTACTGTATTCCAAGACAGGACACTTCAATTAAACAACTCCAATTATTAGTTTAGTATATTTTTCTCTCATATCAAGCCTAGATTTGCTTCTGCAACATCCACCCATTATTATTAATTTTGTCTTCTGGAATCAAACAGGGTAAGTCTAACTCATTTTTGGTAAGATAGCCATTCACATGTTAGAAGGCAGCTCTCATTCCCTTTGTCCCTTTTTCTCCAGGCTTGATATTCCCTGTTCTTGAACAAATCTTCATCTGTAGCATGAACACATAACTTTTCGCTATTGTGTTTGTACTCTTCTCATTGCAGAAGAATGTTCACTGTATTTTTCTCTAGATGTTCTACAGATAACTTGAATTCAAGGCTCTGTTAGTTACTTCCTCTAAACTAGGTAATTGCTAAGGTCTTTTCTGACTTCAAATCTATAATCCAATGTGGTTTTATGATTATGTCAGTCACTAGTTCCCCAATGTAAAAAAAAAAACAGATTGAGGAGGCTAGACATGTGCTACTTTCTCTTGGTATAGAGTTTTGGTGGAAAAGGCATTTTGGGAATGAGGGTTTAGGAAAATTAGGGTGCTTCATCACTTAGATAGGTAATGAATTATATTATTTATGAATACACTGGGGGATACAGGGTTTTCTGCTCTGGAATGAAGAGTTTCTCGATAAACAATGAGCTATGGGAAGGGTGATTTACTTTCTTATTTAGGAACCCATTTGACCCATCAATGATGGAGGAGTCGGAACAAAATCACATATTCAAGGTGATCCCAATTGGCATGAATATGTAAAGCAAGTTGATGACCAGTTAGTCAATGTAGTAGGGAATCAGGGGTCTGCAGAGAATTGTGCTAATTGCTAGAGGTGTGATTATAAAAGGGAGAGCATATAGGTAAGTTTTGTTTTGGATAGACTTACAATGTAATTCGATTCAATCTGATTCAAAAATCATTTGTTAACCTCTGTGTGCAGAATGCTATGTTATAAATAGGGAAAGATGCAAAACTTATATAATACAATTCCCGCTCTCATGAAACTTGAAGTCTAGGATATAGCTTTTGAACAGATAATTACAATACATAAGTAGCACAGTGCCTTAGAAATAGGGCTTAACATATGTGTTCACTTAATATTACATGGTAAGAGAATTTTGGGCAGCTAGGTGGTACAGTGGATAGAACACCAGACCTGGAGTCAGGAAGGCTCATCTTCCTGAATTCAAATCTGGCCTTAGACACTTACTAGCTATGGGAACCTGGGCAAGTCATTTAACCCTCTTTGCCTCAGTTTCCTCCTCTGTAAAATGAGATGGAGAAGGAAATCATAAATCATTAGTTTCTTTGCCAAGAAAACCCCGAATAGGGTCATGATGAGTGGGACACAACTGAAAAAAGACTGAACAACAGCAACTGAGAATTCTATTTGATATCTAACCTCCTCCTGAACCCTCCCCTATAATTAATAAGATACTGTGATAGGTGCTGGGTATGCAAGGTCAAAAATGAAAAATTCCTGCCCTTTAAAGGACCTTACTTGTTCTACATATTACTGAGGGGATAGAACTTATACAAAAAGTAAGTAAATATGAATTGATTGTAGAGAGAAGAGACTGGAAAAAAGGAGATCAATTTGGAGGCTATTACAATAGAATGGTGGGAAGTGGGGGCTGAGTAAAGATGGTGGTGTAGAAGCGGGAAAACTCCATAGCTCCCCCCATAACCACCTCAAATACCTATAAAATATGACTCTAAACAAATTTTAGACTTACAGAATCCACAAAGTGACAGAGAGAAACAAATCTCCTGCTGAAGGCAGCCTGGTAGGCAGACAGGAAGGGTTCATCACAGCATGCTGGGAGCAGAGCCCAGCCCCATGTGAGCCCATGGTTTTAGCTCCAGGGTGGCCTGGACCAACAGCAGCTGGAGCATTTGGGAGAGTGGACAACCAGCAGCTGTGGTGGTTTCCAGAATTATCAACCTATAAATGCTGAAGACAAAGTAAAAGGTCAGTGGAATTCTCCTGGCTCTAGAGGAGATGGAGTGTGGTCTGGTCTCTGCTCCTGGAGGCAGAAGTGGCAGAAGCAGCAGCCCTGCAGCCACCTCCACGTGGCTGATTCAGAGCCCCCAGCCTGCAGATCATAGAGGGGCCACTCAGAGGCTAAGCACTCTTGCCTTATCCTGCCTGGATCTGGATCATAGTCTTGGGTGGTGGTCCTGAAGTGTGTGACCAGTGAGCCAAAATTGGTGGCAGCTGTAGAGACAATACCCTCCTAATAGCTCTGACAGCTGCAAAACCCCCAGCAATTTGGGACAAAGTTTTCCCTTCTGGAAACAGAGTTCTACTGTGCCAAAGAGCTCAAAAGTCAAGTAATTGAGTGACAACATGAGCAAGCAAAGGAAACAAAGAAAGCACAGCCACCCAACTTTAGATTCCTTTTTTGGAGACAAAAAGGATCAAAGCATGGAATGGGAGAAAAACAACACAGTAAGAACTACTCTACCAAAAGCTTCCAAGAAAAATATAAATTGGTTACAGGCAATACAGGAATTCAAGAAAGATTTTGAAAATCAAATAAGAGAAGTGGAGGAAAAATTGGGAAGAGAAATGAGAATGATGCAAGAAAACCATGAAAAGAGAGTCAACAACCTGACTAAAGAAAATAACACCTTAAAAAACAGACTAACTCAAATGGCAAAAAAGGCCCAAAAACCAATGAGGAAAAGAATGCCTTAAAAAGCCAAATTTGCCAGATGGAAAAAGAATTTCAAAGGCTCACTGAAGAGAATCATTCCCTCAGAATTAAATTGGAGCAAATGGAAGCGAATGACTTCATGAGAAATCAAGATACTATTAAACTGATTCAAATAAATGAAAAAAATAGAAGGCAATGTGAAATATCTCATTAGAAAAACCATTGACCTGGAAAATAGTTCCAGGAGAGAAAATTTAAAAATTACTGGATTACCTGAAAGCCATGATCAGAAAAAGAACCTAGAAATCATCCTTCAAGAAATTCTCAATGAAAATTGCCTTGATATTTTAGAACCAGAGGGCAAAATAGAAATTGAAAGAATTCATCAATCACCTCTTGAAAAAAATCCCCAAAAGAAAACTCCTGGGAATATTATATCAGAGTTCCCAGACCAAGGAAAAAATATTGTAAGCATCCAAGAAGAAACAATTTGAATATTGTAGAAATACAATCATGATAACACAGGATCTGACATCTTCTACATTAAGGGATTTAATGGCTTGGAATATTATATTCTGGAGATCAAAGGAGCTAGGTTTAAAACCAAGAATCACCTACCCAGCAAAACTGAGTATATTGTTTCAGGGGAAAATATAGTCATTCAATGAGGTGGAGAACTTTCAAGCATTCTTGATGAAAAAACCAGAACTGAATAGAAAATTTGACATTCAAATACAAGACACAAGAGAAGCATGAAAAGATAAACAGGGAAAAGAAATCATAAGGAACTTATCAAAGTTGAACTATTTACATTCCTACATGGAAAAATGATAGTTGTAACTTATGAAACTTTTCTCATTATGAGGATAGTTGAAGTTAATATATATATATATATGTTTTATATATATATATGTATGTATGTATGTATACATACATATATGTTTATATAGAAGAGTATCTATGCATACGAATACATATGTGAGAGTGTGTATATATGTGTACAGGTATACATAGACAGAGGGCACAGAATCAATTGAATAGGAAGGGATTATATTTAAAAGGTGAAATTGAGAGGTGAGAGAGGAAAATCATGACAGGAGATGGGGAGAGACAGAATGGGGTAAATTATCTTATATAGAAGAGGCAAGGGATAACTGTCCCAATGGAGGGGAAGAACAAGAAGGCAAAAGAGAATGGGTCAACCTCACTTTCATTGAATTTGGCTTAGGTAGGGAATGACATACACACTGAATTGCCCTGTAGGAGAGTAGGGGGGAAGGGGAAGAGAGGTGGGATGATGGAGGGGAGGGCAGGTTGGGGGGAGTGTAGTTAGAACCACACACTTTTGTAAAGGGACAGGGACAAAGTAGAGAATAGAACAAGTGTGGGGGATAGGAAAGAGGGAAATATAGTCAGTCTTTCACAATATATCCACTATGGAACTGTTTCGTGTAACTACACATGTACAACCTATATTGAATTGCTTATCTTCCCAGTAAGGTTGGGAGACAAGGGAGGAAGGGAAAGAATCTGAACTTTAAAGTTTTAAAATAAAATGATTTTTAAAAATACTATTATTATTATTATTATTATTATTTACATGCAACTGGGAAATAAGATATATAAGCACTGGGGTATGGAGATTCATCTTGCCCTACCAGAAAGTCAGATGGAGGATGGGGGAGGATATAGAAGAGAACAGATTAGGGGTGGGGGTATTCAGTGGGATCACTGTTTTGGTGTGGTGATAGAGGAAAGAAGGAAGAGAAAATTATAACTCAAAATCTTGTGGAAATGAATGATGTAAGCTAAAAATAAACACAAAAGTTAATTTAAAAATAAATAAAATGCAGGTACTGTATGTCATACAAAAAAACCAAAAATAAATGGTGGCAAGTAATGAAGGTCATGATCAGAATCAGTCTAGTGGTTATACTAGAGCACAGATGACAGAGATTGTGAAGGTAAAATCAACAAGATTTAGCCATTGAGTGGATAGAGGGGATGGAAGGAAGGAAAAGGAAGAGTCAGAGATGACTTTGATTTTATTACCTTTGGTAACTTGGAGGATGGCTTATCATGTGCGAATCAGAAATAAGGAAGCTTTGAGGATGTGAAAAGGTGAACACTCATGGTCCCTTCCTTCAAGCAGATTACATTCAAATGGGAGAGACAATATGTAAATGACTATGTCCATATGAAATAGATGGAAGATAATGTCAAAGGGAAATGGGGATGGGAGGAAAAAGGTCTCTTACAGAAGGTGGGATTTGTGCTTAGGCTAGAAGGCAGCCAGGGATGACAAGTGACCCAGATGAGGAGAGAGAGCATTCCAGGCAGCCATGGTGACCAGCCAGTGAAAGGGTGTGGATTTGAGAGATGGAGGGTCACATGAAAGGAATAGTCAGAAAGTTGGTGTCATTGGGTTTCAGAATGGGTGAAAGGAGTAATGTAATAAGCATACTGAAAAGATAGGAAGAGGACTACTCCTCTGGGTTCAAAAGCAGAGGTCTGTGTCCTGTTGTGTGACTTTGGGTACCCCTCTCTATCCATTTGAGCCTCAGTTATGGGAATAACAATATTTTCTCCATCAACTTCCCATAGCCATCATTAGGAAAGTGATGTGAAAATGAAAATTTTTGAGAATAGCATGGAATAGTAGAAAGAGCAATGACACCAAAGGACCTGTGTTCAGATCCCACCTGTACCACTTCCTACCTCTAAATCTATGATCCTACATGTTAATTATTGAGTCCCTTTTGGGATATCATTTTTTAGTTCACCAGAATGGCTTCATAGAACCCAGACATGCCCCAATTCTGCAAAATGGTACCTGGACCCTTTGAATTTTCAATGATGTCAGAATTATTGTTTTTCTTCCTTATTTGAAGAAGAACCTTGGGCTCAAACTTCAGGCAAAGTTTAAAATTTGATATCTGTAGTTATTTCCCACTATCAATGGTTAATTGCTTGAAGATACATATCTCTGAACAGGAGCTCCTACTCTTCAGAGAATGTAGGTTAATAGAAAAAACATCAGAATGAGAGGAGCCAGTACACCTTAATTGGAGTTCCAGCTCTTTAAATTATTAGCTATTGACTTCATGAAAGTCCTAGGTTCACAGATTGCTCAGTCTGGAAGGGGTCTTGGTTACCATCTAGCTCAGCACTCTCATTTTTACTGCAGAGGAACCAGACCCAGAGATATGAGATGAGCTGTCCAAGGTCACACAGCTAATTAAGAAGCATCACCCAAGTCTCCTGAGTTTGGTGCCACTCCCTTGGCTGAGTCTGAGTTTTCTCATTGGCTAATGGGGAACTACTTATCCTACATTCCTCATGGAAGTGTAAGGAAATCGCCTTACAAACTGTAAAGGGCTGTGTGTCTTTGAGCTCTGTCTTTACCAACATGTGCCTGGCAGCACTGAAATCTCTCCTTTGGTAGCTGTTCTTGAAGCTTGCATTCTGAAACACAAGCTAGGCAGAAGATAGATGTGACATTACAAGAGAGAAACAGGAAACTGAGGCCCATGGAGAAGCCATGGGAGACAAGGCCGCTCAGTCTCCCAAGCACTGTCTCCCTCCTCTGTCTCTCTTCTGTCTGCCACTTTCAATCTCTCTCTCTCTTTCTCTTTCAGCATGTCTCCCTCACTTCAAACATTTCTTAATAACCTGTAATTTTATGAAAGGAATAAAGGATAAAGAAGACCTAAAAGGTAACTGAATTTGCATATGAATGTTGCATTTTCATTTTAATTTTGATGAAGTGTAAAGGTTCATAATAAAAAGCATCATTATAGTCTCCTGATTTCTTTGATGGACTCCTGAACAGATTGCTAAGATATGGAGAAGAACCTGAGGGTCACCAGCTTTACCAGTAACTCTCTCTATGCCTATTAAAATTTTTTGAAAAAGTAAAAGTGGCAATTTAGCCCAAAATTGAATTATTTTAATTTGGAGGAAATAATGACCAGGGTGTATGTTTCTGAGAGGTAGGAAAAACAAGCCATATGTTTTAGGATAGGCTATTTCCTTAAGTTATGCAGATGTTTACAGTGCCTCGTCTGGAGGCCCATGGAAAAGAAAACTTTGCTCTTCATCTTTGCTTAGCCCCTAAGGGACAAACTCAAAAGCTAAGACAAACAGTTCAGGGAGAACCTAAGAGGGTTTTAGGCATGACTGTTCAACAACTGTGATCCAGGATGCAAGACTGAAGGGATTCTGCAATCCATAGCATATTAGAACTGGACAAGTCCCTAGAAATCTTCTGATCTAACCTCATATTACACTTGTAAGAAACTAAGACTTCAAAGGGTGGAGCCAAGATGGTGGCGTAGGGGCAGCAAGGTATGGCAGCTCCCACACAGCCACATAAAATACCCATAAAATATGACTCTAAACAAATTTTAGGGCTCAAAAACGCACACAAATATATCACCTGCTGAAGGCACCTTGGCTCAAAGGGACCATCTAAGCACTGAGAGCTGAAACCAGCCCAGGCTGAAACCACAGTGTGGCCCCAGGGGTGGCCGGAGGAGCTGAGCCGAGCCACAGTTGGAGCTTCAGGAGAGTGGATCTGCAGCAGCTGTGGCAGTTTCCAGAATTATCAAGCCATAAGAAAAAAGGACTAAGTGAAAGGTCAATGGAACTTGGCTAAAATTGGGGGAGAAAAACAGGTCCGGCCAAACTGCCTCCAGGGCAAGGAAGTGGCAGAAATGAAGGCCCTGCAGCTGCCTCCACATGGCTGCTTCAGAGCTCCCAGGCTGCAGACTGCAGGGAGGCCAAGCAATTGTTCAAAGGCCAAGTGCTCTTGCATTGAGCGGCCTGGATCTGGATTGTGGTCTTGGGTGGTGGTCTTGGGGTGTGTCTTCAGTGAGCCGAAGCTGGTGGGGGCTTCTGCAGCCTACTAAAAGCTCCAGCAGCTGGGAAAAACCCAGCATTTTGGGACAGAGCTTTCCCCTCTGGAAGCAGAGTCACACAGAGCTAAAAAACATCACTGACTGACGATCATGAGCAGGCAAAGGAAGCAAAGTAAGAATAGCAACCAAACTCTAGATTCCTTCTTTGGGGATAAGAAGGATCAAAGCAGGGAATAGAAGGAAGACAACACAGTCAGAACTCCCACACCAAAAGCTTCCAAGAAACATGAAG
>CM053585.1:320940674-321009533 GCA_028646515.1 Pseudochirops corinnae | reverse complement strand
CAACACGGAGGCGGGTGCAAAACCTCTGCCTTTCGCTTTTCCACTCTGGAGACCTTTCGGCCAGACTGCTTTATCTCCCCCTTCCACAATCCCCACGCGCAGTTGTCCGCTAATCCACTCACCAGAGAGCTTTCTCTGCTTCTCCTGCCCAGCCGCCCCCGGGGCACAGCCGCGGCTTCAGGCCAGACTGGTTTCGGTTCGCAGTGCTGATATGGTTCCTCGTAGCCAAGCTGACTTTAGTGGGAAGTATCCTTGTGTGTGTTTTGGAGTTCTAGGATTGGTTTAGAGTCCTATTTTATGGGTATTTTGGGGTGGCTATGTGAGAGCTGCAATATGTTGCTGCTGCTATGCTGCCATCTTGGCTCCGCCCCCCTTGATTTTTCGATAATACAATGCAGGGGAGAGACAGCTAATACACTGGACAGTAGTCAGGATCCAAAAAAGTATTGACAAGACAGACATTTGTTTCAACCAGTGAAATAAAATGAAATTCACTAGGAACAACCATAAAGTCTTATACTTGGGTTCAAAAAGCCAATTTCATAAATACAAGATGGCATAGACATGGCTACCAGTTATCAGATCTATGTAGTTTTGTGGATTTATACACTCAATATAATTCAGCAGTGTGATGTGCCAGTCAAAAAGCCAATGTGATCTTGGGTTTTGTTGAGAGGTATTGTTTACAGCAGTGGTTCTCAACCTTCCTAATGCTGCAACCCTTTAATACAGTTCCTCCTGTTGTGGTGACCCCCAACCATAAAATTATTTTCATTGCTACTTCATAACTGTAATTTTGCTACTGTTAGGAATCTATCTGATATGCAGGATGTATTTTCATTGTTACAAACTGAACATGACCCACAGGTTGAGAACCACTGGTTTACAGGAATATATAGGTGATTGTCCCTCTGCACTCTGCCCTGGTCAGACCACATTGGGACTATTTGTGTCCTGTTTGGGGCACTGGAGTTTAAAAACAATAATAAAGAGAAGGGCAAGCAAAACTGGACAAGCTGGAGGGCCTTGAATCTATGATAAATGAGTATTGGTTGAAGGAACTGGGAAATTCAGCATCACTAAGAGAAGATTCAGAGGATACATGATAGTTGCTTTCAAATATTTGAAGAATTGACATGTTCATGAGATTAGTTTGGTTTGGCCTCAGAGACATAGCCAAGAGCAATGGGTGAAGTTGTACAGTCAAGTCTAGGTCTTGCCAGGGAAAAAATAAACTTCCTAATAAGTAAAATTGTCTCAAAGTATAATGGATAGCCTTGGGAAGTAGTGCATTCCCACTCAGTGGAAGTTTTCAAGCAAAGGCTGGAAGACTACTTATTAGGTATGTTGTAGTACAGATTTCTTTAGTGAATTAGACTAGGTACCCACTGGCATTCCTTCCAACTCTAAGACTTAGTGATTACATGATTCTATGTAAAGTTCCCTTTGATTTCAGAGAGGTTCTGTAGCTAACAGAGAGAATCTGAGCATGATATTCACAGTACCCTCCATGGAACCTCAACAATAAAGACAATGTAGTGAATGAGGCAAGTTAGTTCCCTGCTCTGGGCCTGAGATTAACATGGTGTTTGGCACATAGTAGGTACTGACTAAATGATTATTGATGAATTAAGTGATTGTAGACCCTTTGAGATTAGGGTTCTCTAAGACTATATCCTCTGTCCCCTTGTGCCTAAGAAATTGCACTTCTTTCCATGACCTCTGTCACTTCATTCATTCATTCATTCAGTAAACATTTATTAAGGACCTACTACGTGCCAGGTGCTGTGCTAAGCACTGGGGGTACAAAAAGAGGCAAAAGACAGTTTCTACCCCCTTACTCTCTTCCTCTTGCATTCATTACCTGCATCCTTCTTAGATGCTTCTCGGGCATATTACACTCCATTTGCCCCACCTGTTTCTCTCTCTGTCTCTCTGTCTTTCTCTCTTTTAATACACATGTGCGTATGTATTGTGTATGTGTATATACATATATGTGGGTATGTGTGTGTATATAGACCTTCCAACTCAATTTTATTTTTCACATCCTTTGTTCCCTTTCAGTCCTTTCTCCTCACTGTTTCTCCAACCTCAAACTATGTACAACTCAACAAACATTTATTAAGCACATCCTGGCTCTCTGGTAATCATAATTTATCATTAGCCCTTAGGAAGGGGACTTAGCAAGCCAATGGATGTGAGAAAAGGACTCTCCCGCTCATTAGAGGCCAGGCTCCCCAAGAATGAACCTGGTCCAATCCTGTATCTGGATACTGGACCGAGGTGGAGAAATGGCCCAGAGCCCCTACAGGCTCAGCTTAACAGTTTCTCAGTGCTAGATACCATTACAAGATAATTAAATCAGAGATGTGCAAAGCAAAATGCTACCTGATATCTGGAGAGTGGAAGGAAAGGTCGTTAACAACCCAGAGATCAAGAACTGAACTTTAAAGGATGGAGAGACATTCAACAAGCAAAGAAGAGAGGGAAGGAGAACACTCTAGGACTGGGGAAAAGCCAGCGTGAAAAAAAAAAATTGTCATCAATTCCACAGGTAAAAACATTTACCAGTTATATATCCAGACAGGAAAGCCTGGGGTCATGTTTGAGGTGGATGGACCATGCTTGTTCTTGTCTTGTGTGCCCCACCCTGTCTCCTGGAATGCCCTCCCTCTGCTCTCCAAATCCTACCCACCTTAGCCCACCTCTGGGGAGTCTTCCGTGGCTACCCCACCTCTCCCCAATCTTCATCTTCAGGGTCACCAGCCATACTGCACGCTTTTTTTTTTTTTTTTTTAACTACTGCCCAGGTGAAAGACACTCAGGGCCCAGTGGGAAGTGCCTGGGCTTCTTTCCCCCACACACATGCCTCCTAGGACTATTTCTGGGGCCCCATTAGAATAAAATCTCTACAGATGGCCTTTGATTCCTCAGAACTCCTTCAGCAATTACAGGCTGAATCACCACATTAAGCCCTTAATCATATTCTTTCTTGTATTATTCACAGTTGTGAGTAACATTCCCTGGTGTGAATGTCTGTTAGCATTGTCTTGTCGACTCAACAGTGAGCAGGGACCAGGCCCCATCCTTCCTTTTTATCTACCCCAATGTCCAGCACAGTGCTGGGTATAATGAATAGCCCCCTTGATAACTGGAAGGCAGGAAAGACCTCCCTCTTACCGCACCTTCTCTGATTCCATTCTATTCCATTCAAGGAGCATCTATAAATATTAGATGATCTCAGTGGCTCAGAGTGGGAGGGGACCTTGTATACCTTTTAGTCTAACCCCTAGTCTACTGGGTGCAGATGACTAAACTGATACCCCACTAGGAGAAATCATAGTCCTATCCTCCAAAACTTACTGTTTAGGGGGTCGTCAAATTGTTTTGGAATCTGGCTTTCTTATTCTCTCTAGGCCTGTTTTCTGACTAAGATATGGAGACAACAAAAGCAGATTTGTCAATTAAGTTTACAGAATCAAGTAAGTAGAAGTAATAGTATAGATCATATAGTGCAGAATCTCATTTTATAAATAGGGGAACTGAGGCAAGAAAGGGGCTATGCCTTACTCTGGATCATACAGTAAATTAGTGGCAGAACCTAAAACAGAATCCAGGGCTTCTAACTCCCAGGCCAGCACATAGCAGCGTCATAGGGAAACTGAGTTTCTTTGTGAATAAACATTTGTGGAATTTGGTTGTTCCCAGATGGAAATAAAGTACAGAGTTCCAAGGTAGTAATTATACTGAGAAGAGCACTGTAATTGGAATCCAGAGGCCTGTCTTAAGTTCTAACTGGTACATTTATTTTAGTACGTCCTAAAGCAAGTCATTTCTTAGAATTAAAAACGTGGGGCTAGAAGAATCCAACCTCTTCTCTTTACAGTGAGGAAACTGAGGCTCAGAGAGGTTGATGGACTTCCCAAAGCTGTTCAGAAAGTGAGGGGCAGACCTGACATTTCAAGTCAAGTCTTTTCTCACCTGAAGTTTAAAAATCTCTCCTACCAAGACAAAGTCAAAGTGGGCATGTGATTTAGACATAAAAGGTGATGCCTTAAGCAATTTAGGGAAACACAGAATAGTTTACCTGTCAGACCTATGGATAAAGGAAGCATTTATTACTAAACAAGAAAATAGAGCTCATTACAGGATGTAAAATGGATGAATTTTGATTATATTAAATGAAAAAGGGCTTACACAAACAAAACCAATGCAATCAAGATTAGAGGGAAAAGAGAAAACTGGAGGTAGGAGGGGGAGGATTTACAGCAAATTTCTCTGATTAAAGTCTCATCTCTCAAATATATAGAGAACAAATTTATAATAATACTAGTCATTTTCCAATTGTTAAACCAAATCACCTGTAGTCATATAAAAAATATCCTCTAAATCACTATTGATTAGAGGAGACAAATTAAAACAACTCGGAGGTATTATTACCTCATAACTATCAAATTGTCTAACATGACAGAAAAAGAAAATGACAAATGTTGGAAGAGATGTGGGAAAATTGGGACCCTAATGCATTGTTGGTGGAGTTGCAAATTGATCCAAACATTCTAGAGAACAATGTGGAACTAGGACAAAGGGGTATAAAACCATGTATACCTTTTAATCCAGCAATATTATTACTAGGTCTATATCCCAAAGAGATTTAAAAACAAAAACAAAAACAAAAAAAGGAAAAGGACCTATTTGTCAAAAAATATTTATTGCAGCTCTTTTTGTGGTGGCAAAGAATTGAAAATTGAAGGAGTGCCCATCAATTGGGGAATGGCTCTAAACAAGTTGTGGTATATGGTTGCAATGGATTTACTTTAATTAATTTATTTATTTATTATGCTCTAAGAAATGATGAGCAGGATGCTTTGGGGGGAAAAAACTGGAAAGACTTACATGAACTGATGGCAAGTGAAGTAAGCAGAACCAGCATAACATCATGCATCGTAACACCAATATTGTACAATGATCAATTGTGAATGGCTTATCTATTCTCAGCAATACAGTGATCTAAGACAATTTCAAACGACTTATGATGAAAAACGCTATCCACCTCCAAAGAAAGACTGATGGAGTCTGAATCCAGATTGAAGAACACTTTTTTTTTTTACTTTATTTTTCTTGGGTTTTTTTTCATCTGTGTTTTCTTTCACAATATGACTAATATGGAAATATATTTTGCATGACTGCACATGTATGATCTATATGAAATTGTTTGCCTTCTCAATGACGGGGGAGTGGAAGAAAGGAGAGAATTTGGAACTCAAAATTATAAAAATTAATGAAGGTTAAAATTTGTTTTTACGTGTAAGTGGAAAAAATATTTTTTTTTCATTTTTTATCTCTCTTGCTTTCAGTTTCCTCATCTTTAAAATGAATCACTTGGACTAGATGCTTTCTAAAGTTCTTTCCAGATTGGAACCTCCTAGTTCCTTCCAGTATGTAAATTCCATATAACAAGTTATGTAAATCCTTTAATCTCTCTGCTTCCTCATCTGTGAAATGGATGTAACAGTAATTGTTACTTTCTCTTTCTCTTTTCTCTCTCTCTTTTTTCTGTTCTCTCTCTCTTTCTTTCTCTAGATTACTATACAGAATTTTTTTTTTTTTTTGCAAACTTTAAAATGCTATCAAAAAAGGTACAAGAAGGGCAAGAAAACTTGGAATGTCATTTATTTCACAGGTAAAGACAGTTCAACAGTTAAACACCCAAGGTAATACAGGTAAATCCACATGGCATATGGTGTCGGTTTTTGAAATCCTATACATTTTTTCTAAAATCTATAATTATGTGGCATGCACCTAATTAAAATGTACTATAATTGTTGAAATATTTTATTGAAGTCATTTTTTTTTTCCAAGCGACAGGTTTACCAGATGATAAAACTTGTCTTGTGGTTTTCTGGGGCCTGCCAAGAAGCTCAGGGCTGAGTAGAGTGGGTGGGGTCAGTGGCGGACATTAACCTCCTCTGTGGGTGCCAGCATTCTTTACTAAGCACTCCTTCTGAAGGCTTAAGTCCGGCTCTTTGCCAAACGCTCCAGTCCAAGACAAATAGCCCATGTTGGTGTTTTGTGCACAAAGATGATTAAGGTTCATTTTAGCTCAATAGATAAATCTTTTGAAATCAAACTTGTTCAGGACTTCTAGAGAGAGAAAAGATCAAGGACAGTTGTTTTTATTGAAAAGAACTGTGGGAGAAATGTCAATTATGCCCTCTGGCTCTGGGGGGCCCCTGAACGAGAGTAGACCTAGACCTTCAATAGGAGGGGAGACTTGCTAAGAAATGTACCTTTTCCTCCGGCAGATGACTATGATAAGTAACCTGTTATGGAAGAGGTGAATGGGAGGAGGAGACAATGCCAATAGAAGACAGAGGAGTACAATTCTGAGGAAGAAGGGGAAGGGAAGGAGCATTTATTCCAACTACGGACCAGGCTCTGTGCTGTTTCACAAACACTAGTTCATTTTATCCTCATAATAACTTTGGGAGGTAGGTGCCCTTATTATCTCTGTTCGCAAATGTGGAAACTGAAGCAGACAAAGGCCATACTTCTGGAAAGTATTTGAAGTTAGATTTGAACTCAGGTCTTTCTGACTCTAAACCCAATACTCTATCCACAATACCACCTCCTTATTTTTCCAAAATGGTTTTAAATGGATCACAGAGATCTTTCTAGTCCAGCCCCTCTCCTTTTGCAGCACAGAAAACAGAGGCTGAGGAAGATAAGCGGCTTGAGTTGAGTAGCTAGTTAGAAGCCAAGCTGGGATGTATAGATTTATAGAACCAAAGACTGTCACATCTGAAAGGGAACTTAGAATCATAGAATAACAACCAACATTTCTATGGCATTTTAAGATTTGCAAAGTACATGCTCCAAAATAGCTTCATGAAGTGGGTCATATAACCAACTAATCAATAAGTATTAATTACCCATAATGTACTGTGCTAAGCACTGGAGTTAAAAATGAAGAAGTGAAACAGTCTCTACCATTAGGCAGTTTTTGCTCTGCATGCCCGCAGACAAAGAAATACAAAATTTTTATGACCTCATCAATGTGGTCCTTTCTGACAGCACAAATAACAATTCATCTCCTGCGTTCTTTCCCCCACACTCACACCCCTCTTCACCTCCTTCCTTCACCAATTGGTCTAATTCTGACCTCAGGGCCTCACTAGCACTACCTACAAGTAGCACAGTATCTGTAGATCCCTTATCATGCCAGGCCCCGAGTGTTGGGTGCTGGGATTACAAAGACAAAAGCAAAAGAGAGCCTGCCTTCAACAGGCTTACATTTTTCTGGGGGCAAACATCACCTACACATGAAAATACACACTATATACCGGGCAAGGAAAAAGCCGGTTCAGAGAGTGGAAAGCAACAGCAGGGGCATCAGGAAAGCCTTCCTCTCATGGGTGGCACCTGAGATGTTCTCCAGAGGAAGCTACGGACTGATCATTCGGGAGGAGGTGAAGAAAGCCTGGACCACAGCACAGAGGCAAGGAAAGGATAGAATATTGTCTTTGGACAACAGCAATTAGGCCCATTTTGCCAGAAGGCAGAGTGCCTGAGAAAAGATTAAGTTGTAAACTGATAAATTTGGAAAAGGAAGTCTGGAGCCGATTAGAAGGGCTTTCCTTAAGTGACCACAGGCCAATCACCTTCTGTGGACATCGGTTTCTGTATCTGTGAGACTGAGATAATAATTATCATACTATCTACCTTACAGAGTCAAAGTTAGGAAGGTACTTTGTAAACTTGAAATCATTAAGGTGTAACTGATGATTCAGGACCCCCAAGAACTCTGGACTCACAGGAACCAAGTTTAGTCATACGGGCTTGACCCTAAGAGGGTCATTTTCTCTCTGTGACTCTCGCTCCCATCCCCCAAAACTCCTAGAATATCTGAATAAACTGAGGTATGACTCTTGCATGAGGCAGCTAGGTGGCTCAGTGGATAGAGCTCTGAAAGCCCAGAAAGACCTGAGTTCAGATGTGATCTCAGACACTCACTGGTTATATAATCCTGAGTGGGTCACTTAGTCTCTGTTTACCTAATCAACTGGAGAAGGAAATGACAAACCACTCCAATATCTTTGCCAAGAAAACCCCATATGGGATCACAAAGAGTCCAAGATGACTGAACAGCAACAGCAACAAAGAGCTTAATTCCAAAAGGGGACAGGTGCCCCCAAATTGCTCACAATTATGATGAATAAATCAGCCTTAGGAGGTAACATCATGATGATGTGCGGTCAGGAGTTCCTTGGGTCCCTCAGCTGATGCCAGTGTCACTGCGGGGGGTGCTCCCTGAAGGCTCCACAGCTCTTCCTGGAGGAGAAGATGACAAACAGCAGTAGGAAGAACCCAAGTTCCATCTCTCTTGTAAGAAAACATAAATCTTGAGGGAGCCATGGCAAAGGGAAATCTCTCTTCAGCAGTTCCATCAAATGTCTCATGTTTTGTAAGTTGTAAATTAATACAGGTTACAAATTATTATAGTTATAGTTTCATATATCTTATCACTTTACAGTAATGTGTCTTTTAAGTATTTCTTTTGCATGGAAGAAATAAAGTTGTCCTATAACTGATCGACATTGTATATCAAATATCTTCTTATCTCCTTTTGGAAGGACCCTAGACATGAGCCAGAGGTTGGCTTTAAGTGATTTATCCTGGGGAGTATCTCCTTTGATATATCCTGATGGGATGGAGCTGACTCTGGATTCTCAAAAGCAACACCATCAGAGTATAAGTTCCAGCAAGTCCTACCAAGCTTCAGAGGCCTCAGCTTTGGACCTGACATCCTATGTCTTTGCCATCTAAGGACCAACCTTGCTGTGTAAGGAGAGGCTGATCACCAAAGGGGTGGTCATAAGGTGAAAGGAAGCATACTGTGGTAGAAAGAAAGGGGGGTGAGGGGGGAAGTCCACTAGCTATAAAGTAATAGGACCTAGGCTTGAATCTTGGCTCTGCTACCTACCTGTATGATGACTTTGGGCATATCAGCCAGTCACGATACAACAGTGGACAACATTGGATTTGAAGTCAATAGGGCGAAAATGAAAACTCAGTCTACTTACTGCCTGTGAATTTAAGCAAATCAGGATAGTACAGTATAAAGTATACAGGTTTGAGAGGACTTTGTTTCAAATCTCAAATTCAACATGTATTATCTGCGTGACCTTGGCCAAGTCCCTTAACCTCCCTGGGCCCTTTCTTCCCTTTTCTGTATAATGAGATCAATGGTCTAGACTGGCGTCTGGGAGCCCTCTGCCTTTAAAGCTCTAATCCTAGAAGCTTAATGTTTCTATATGCATCCATCTACAAAGAGGTTGTTAGACTAGATCAGTGGTGTCAAACTTGAATAGAAATAGGAGTCACTAAAGCATACCTGCGCATGGATGGTGCAGTGAGTAGAGCATCAGGCCCAGAGGCAGGACGAGTCACCTTCCTGAGCTCAGATCTGACACTTACTAGCTGTGTGACCCTGGGCAAGTCCTTTCATCTCCCTTTGCCTCAGTTTTTTCATCTATAAAATGGACATGAGCACTTCCGTGGTACAGAAATAGCAAACCATTCTAATAACTTTGCCAGGAAAAAACCCAGTGGGGTCATGAAGAGTCATGGATGCAACCAAAATGACTGAACAGCCAATGAAACCATACCTAAGAATCCCTGAGGTCTTCATATTGACTTAGTTGGGAAATGTAACAATGCCTATGTTTTATTGTGTTTTCATCTATTTTGTTCAATATTTCCCGATTACATTTTAATCCGGCATTGGTCACACCTGGGAGTGTTGTGGACTGCATGTCTGACACTCCAGACTAGGTTTTAAAGGTCCCTTTCTGTTTATATAGGAAATTTTTGGTCTTTCAATTACCATACAACTTTGAGATGCTGTAATCACTCAATTTCCTTGGATTGTTTACACACATATAATGTAAGTATTTTATGTGTATATACTACATATACATGACATGTTTTATAGATACAATTTATGTGATATATGTATGTGTATATTATATGTACACCCACATTTTAGTCATAGCAAATCATGAAGTCATTCTCGTGGCATAAAAGTCTTACAACTGGTGAAGGGAAGGCTCACTCAAAGAAATAGGTGCCATGTGTTTTTCAAGTGGGTGTCACCCTCACTTCTAGCTGAGAGTGGTCACAGAAGGTTGTATGGAAGAGTTGGGCCTTGAAGGACAGAAAAGATTCCCTTGAGGATGGGAGGAAGAAAAGGGTTGGGAGAGAACACAGGGCAGATCAGAGGAGAGGGGGAAATGCTTTCCTCTGGGGTGGCTAGGTGGCACAGTGAATAGAGCATCAGCCCTGGAGTCAGGAGGACCTGAGTTCAAATCCGGCCTCAGACACTTAACACTTACTAGCCATGTGACCTTGGGCAAGTCGCTTACCCCAACTGCCCTGCCTTCCCTCTTCCAAAAAGAAAAAAAAGGGAAATGCTTTCCTCAATACTGCCTTATACCAAGTGATATTCCCAAAGTGTAAGATACTAGAAGTCATTAATAGAGCATTTTTTTAAATCCTGAGTTGCCAATGGTTGCCATAGCAGCATGCTATTCATTCATTCTGTGTGGAATCAAAAAAAGTAAATTTTTTTTTAATAGCGTCAACAAAAGAAATATTAAGGCACATACTGTTTGTTGCCTTTGTGACAGATTGGCTACTCACAGGCCTTTTTCATTATTTTCTTCCTCAGTAAGGTTGCCTATGATTGCTAATTATATTAACTCATTTCTACAATGTTTTAGCGTTTACAAGGCCTTTGCTTCCCACAGCAGGGCATTCCACTTTGGGATGGTTCTGATGGTTGGGAAGTTTGTTTGTTTTCCTTGACATTTCGCCTAAAACTTCCTTTCCGCAGCCTCCATCCACTGCTCCTGGTTCCACTCTCTGCTGCTGTTGGGTTGTTTTAGTTGGGTCCAATTCTCTGTGACCCCATTTTGAGGTTTTCTTGGCAAAGATCCTGGAGTGGTTTGCCATTTCCTTCTTCGGCTCATTTTATAGATGAGGAAACGGAAGCCAACAGGGTTAAGTGACTTGCCCAGGGTCACATAGTTAGTAAGTGTATGAGGCTGGATTTGAACTCAGGAAGATGAGTCTTCTAAGCCTAGTGCTCTATCCACTGAGTCACCTAGTACCCATTTCTGCTCTCTAAGGCCAACAAATCTAATCTCTCTTCCATGTGACAATCTTTCCAATAATTGAAAAGAGTGGTAATTTCTTCCCTAATTTCATCTTCTCAAGATAAACATCCAGGCCCTCAAATGATTCTCACATGCTGAGATCTCCAGATCCTTACTCCTCAGGTGTCCTTGCTTTGAACATGCTAGGTTTGCCAATATTCTTCCTAAAATGTGGCACCTGGAACTGGACACAGCGTAACAGAGACAGCAGAATTATAACAGAGAACTGAAGAAGAGCTATCACCTCGAATGGCATAACTAAAAGGCTTAAGCTTTGAGTTTCTGAAGGACTTATGACCACCATGACAGATGAAATCAATCCTAAGGTACAGCTCCTTTGGGCTTCTACCCTAATTTGCACTTATACCCCAGTTTGGATATGAGACTTGCCCATAATCACAGGTCATCTAGAGCTGAAAGGGACTTCAGACGTCTTTGAGTCCAGCCCCCTCATTATAAGGATGAGAAAAATGAAACACAAGTAAAGTGACTTGCCCAATGTCACACAGTTCATATGTCTAAGATAATGTTTGAATCTAGGTCTTCCTTACACCAAGTATAGCTCACTGTTCCCCCATGGCATGCTCCTTCTTCTGATACTAGAACCCAGATCTCCTGACTCCAACTGTGCAGTCCTTCTAATATGGCATAAAAACTTCCATAATATGTTTTTGAAATTATAGATATCTACGTATTTAAATTATTTTTCACTATGTATGTGTGCATGTATATATAAAACTTACACCTCCATTATTTTTCAGTGCTGCTGCCAAAGTGTTTAAAGGAAGTATTATCGCCTAAAGAAACAAACATGGTGTTAAGTATTCCTTCTTATCACTAAGCATTTAATCATTAATGCATTGATTTTTACAGATGAAACTGGAAATCTAAAAGTGACTAGAAAACCAGATTTTTTTTTCTTTCTATTTCTTACTCCAGTTCCTAGAACTTCAATCTGACAATGCCCACTGGATGTTGGTTCTTTGTGTAGAAGGGAGCTCCAACCCATCAGTCATGATTGACTACTATCTCCATCTTGATAAAATTATTTCTGTCACTGTCTTACTGTCCATGCCAAACCACAAGACCAAACTCTTCTAACCATTTGTTTTTATGGGAAGAAATGGTTCCTTAGAATAAAGTGGGAGCCAGTATTGGGCACTTGATAAAAACAACTTATATTAAATCTAATCCAGTTGTATAATGAAGTCAATCTATTGTGCCAAGGCTATAATAGGATCACAGTATCATCTATTTAGAGATGGAAAGGACCTTAGATTTCATCTTATCCAGCCTCCTCATTTTAGACCTCAGGAAACTCACGCACAAAGAAGTTAAATCATTTTTTTTCTACCATACTACTTATTGTGAATAGTAATTTCCATTTGACTCTTAAGACAAAGAAGTATACAGGATGGAGTCATGCTGGTGCAGTGAAGTATCAGTGACTGCCAACCCTTCCCCAAAATTTTTTTATATAATGACCACAGGGGGAACCAAGATGACTAAGCACAGGTTGGGACTCAGCTGAACTTCCCAGCATTCACTTCCAAATATCCTGAGACAGAAGGACACACACAAAGTTGAAATGAAGGACTGGAGCAGAGTCTATCATGCTTCAGTAAAGTGGGCAGTAAAGTAAAGAGGGCAGATGTGGTGATCATGATCTCAGACGAAGCAAAAGAAAAATTAGACCTATATTGAAAGAGATAATCAGGACAATTATATTTTGCTAAAAGGTATCATAGACAATGAAGTAATAACAAAATATTTTATATCAAGTTTCTTTGACAAAGGCCTCATTTCTCAAATACATAAACTGAATCAAAGTCATTCCCCAATTCTAAGTAGTCAAAAAATGTGAACAAGAAGTTTTCAGAAGAAATTAAGGCTATTCATATTCATAAGACAAAATGTTTTAAATAATTATTGATTAGAGAATGGCAAATTAAAACAACTCTGAGGTAACACTTCACACCCATCAAAAATGGTAAATATTAGAGGGGATGACGGAAAAATAGGTACACTAATGAACTGTTGGTGGAGTAGTGAACTGGTCCAACCACTCTGGAAAATAATCTAGAACTATGCCCAAAGGGCTATAAAAATATGCATACCCTTTGATCCAGCAGTACCACTTTTTGGTCTTAAACCTAAGAGATTTAAAAAAAAAAAAAAAAGGAAAAGGACCTACATACACAAAAATATTTATAGAAGCACTTTTTGTGGTGGCGAAGAATTAGAAAGTGAAAGGATGCTCATCAGTTAGGGAATGGCTAAGCAAGTAGTGGTATATGATTGAGATGGAATGTTATTGTAATATAAGAAATGACAAGGGGGATGATTTCAGGAAAAAAAAATGACAAGATCTATATGAACGGATGCAAAGTGAAGTGAAAAGAACCAGAAGATCATTGTTACAGTAACATCACTGTTCTAATGATGATCAGGGTGAAAGACTTGGCTACGCTGATCAATAGAGTGATCCAAGACAATTCCAAGGGACTCATGATGAAAAAATGCTAACCACCTCCAGAGAGATAACTGATGAACTCTTGAGTACAAATTGAAGTAATTTTTTTTTACTTTATTTTTGTGGGTTTTTTTTCTTTTTTGGTGATATACTAATATGGAAATATGTTTTGCATGATTTTACTTGTCTAATTGGTCTTACGTTTTTTGTCTTCTTAGTGGTGGGGGAAGGATAAGAGAGATGAAGAGAATCAGAAAATCAAAATTTAAAAAGAAAAGAATGTTAAAAATAACATAGAAAATGCCTAACCAAATTCTGAGTGAGAAAGCCATCAAAAAAATCACAGGAGTTTTTCTATCCCAAGGCAGCTTAAAAAAACAGAATGAAAAGTTTGCAGATGCTGGGGTACAGTGCCAGGAGTGCAATGTGGCAGAAGCAATGGTGGCTGGGCCAACAGAGAGTGACCGGACTGAACACTTGGTCAGAAAGAGATCCCAGAGAACTCCTGTACTGCACCCTGCACTGGGTGCAGGATCAAGCACCATTTGTCAACTCTGTCCCCTGTTACTCAATTAGGTCTGAGTTCCAGAGTAGAGAGGAGAAGTCATAGCCACAAGAGAGGAGAATCCCTGCTTGTGTAACAGCCAGAGTGCAGCCTGGGAGGACAGTGACTAGACCTCTCCCTAGATCATGCCATACTGCAAGCACCAAAAATTTCTAGGCCCTCAAATCAAGCTGTGAAAATAGAAAAATATAAAAGCCAGAAATTAAGGCCAGTCATCCCCTCCAGAAGTGAGCAGAGCTGCTCTAACATAAAGTCCAGTGTCAAGAAATAGAATGGAAGAATGAACAAATAACAACAAAACAAAAACAAACAAAAATACAACCTGACAAAGGAGCTCAAGACACACTCAGAAAAAGACAGTGACTTGAAAACATCTGCAAACAAATCCTCAAAGAAAAATGCAGATTAGACACAAGTCCAGCAAGAATTCCTAGAAAAGCTAAAGAAGGAGATAAAAAGAACAAAAAATATATTTTAAAAATCAAGTAAGAATTATAAGGAAATGGTTTTGTAAATAAGAAGGTACCAAAATCCATGGGCTAAAGACCACTGTGGAGTGAGAATACCTAAGACTGAATCTTTTTGGGGACATTTATTGCCTATGCAAGGCATTTACATCTCTGGACCCCAGCTTTCTTATCTGTAAAATGTGGTGGTTATAGTAGATGACCTCGGAGGTTCCTCCTAGCTATCTAAATCTACCATCCTATTGCTATTATAAATAATCTAATCAAGATTAATAATATAATGATGTCTCATATTCTAGAGTGATTGATATAATTTATGAATTCTTTGACATCACTCATTTAATTGGATGCCTATAAAAAGCCTTTGAAAGAGGTAACTCTGGGATTATTGTTACATTTTACAGATGAGGAAACTGAGATCCATAAAATTTAAATTTCTTGGATAAGGCCAGCCAGATAATAAGTAATAGAGTTAGGTTAAAGGCTTTAAGTACTCCACTTTACTAGGGAGAAAGAAGACAAAAGAAAAAGAAAACTGAAAAAAAAAAAAGTCCCCTTCCCATATTAACTCCTAAGCCATAAGGTCTATGAGAACAACTGGGGCCCCTTCAGGCTCTGCTACTGCCCTTTATCAGCAAAGTCAACATGTACAGGCACTGGTAACAGAGAAAAGCTTCATTTCTTCCTGAAGAAGGGTTTGCTCTCTGGCAAAGCTGGCCATGGAGGGGGCACTTCCCACAGAGAAGGGAAGGAGGGGTCAGCTGGCACTTACTTGCCTTGCCCAATTACCCAGTTCTAGCTGCCATACCTGCAGCTGGCCAGAGGTCAAGTAAAGACCCACCACAAGCTGGCCAGTCAGGCACTGGAACAGCAATGGGAATGGGTGGGTGGCTTCTGGGTAAAGGAAACTAGGGTGCCATGCTAAATCAAAGCAGCCAGCCCTAGAGTCACAACTAGTCTAAGATACCATGGTAGGGCAGAAAAGAACATTGATCCTGGTATCAGGATACCTGAGCCCTATAAGAACTTTCCTCAAGGGTTGTTTAAATGTTACATAAGAAAAATGATAGGCACCATAGCTCCCACCTAAGGCAATTCAGAAAGGCGGCATCATATAGTACTGGATTTGAAGTCAAAGGATGAAGACAGGTATTCTACCCCTCCTATTTTCTTTCTCTGGGCTTTAGTGTCTTCATCTTTGAAATAAGGCTTGGTGTTCTGTGGTCCCTTTCAGCTTCAGTTTCCATGCCTTGCTAGCTATATGATCCTGAACATATCTCTCCTCAAATTGAACATGGCATTCAATGCTACATACATTTGCTAGATACCCACTGTATACCTGTATTACATAATCAATCAATCAAAAGGCATTCATTAAGCACCTACTACTATGTGCTTAATAAATTGTGTTAAATGTGCTTAATAAATGGTGTTAGATGATTGGGATAAAAATGTAAAAGTAAGCCTTCAATAAGCTTACAATATACCAAGAGGCTACAACACGCTTACAGATCAGTATAGGATATTTACAGAACGATTAACATGATTACGGGAAGGAGGATATTAACACTGTGGGAAAAAGGAAAGGCTTCCCAAATGAATGATAAAAATA
Source organism: Pseudochirops corinnae (assembly GCA_028646515.1). Lineage (NCBI taxonomy): Eukaryota > Metazoa > Chordata > Mammalia > Diprotodontia > Pseudocheiridae > Pseudochirops > Pseudochirops corinnae. Next base: position 320,993,200 of record CM053585.1, on the reverse strand, counting down.
AATTTATGTTCACCATGGACCTTGCTTTGAGGAAAACCCTTTGCAAAAAACTTACTAAATAAATGAGAGCCCTTAATAGCATTAAGGTTTGCACTGAAATCATAGCGAAAAATTAAAAGGACTTTGGAGGGCGGAAAGGGGGGAAAGAGAAGGGAGAGTTAAAGAAGGGTGGAACCCTGGCTAACTGCCACAACATTTAAATTGTATTTCACTATCTAAACTCTCTCTTTAGCTTGCAGGGACAGTGCTTCCCACCTGCAGCTCCCAGAGGTGCTGAAGGCCTGGGAGTGGGTCTCCTAAGAGGGTGCCCCTCCCTGGGCCTGGCTGCCTGACAGTGGAGGAGGATGAAACTCACCACATACTTCTGGGCTGTTATCTGATCACCCTCTTCAAATATCTGAAGGGCTGTCTTTGAAGAAAAGGGATGAGACTTGTTCTGGTTGGCCCTGGAGGGCAAAAGGAAGACCAACTGAGGAAAGCTAAAGGAAGACAGATAGATTTCAACTGGATACATGGAAGATATTTCTAACAAGCAGAGCTGTCCAACCATAGAGCTAGATGTCTCAACAGATACGTCAGTGAGTTCCCCTTTAAGATTGGTATTAAAACACAATTTTGGTGACCCCCCAAATACATTTCCTCCCTCTCTCTCTCTCTCTCTCTCTCTCTCTCTTACACACACACACACACACACACACACACACACACACACACACACACACACAGAACTCCTACAGTGGGTATAAATTTGGATTTAGGACCTCTGCGGTCCCTCCTAGCTCTGAGATTTTATGATTCTATCATTTGGCTAGAGCTCCTCAACCAAGCTTTGTTCCCTAAGCTAGCACTGAGGGTAAGAGTTGAAAACTGACCAATAGGATGGCAATAGTCAGCAAATATTTACTGAACACCAACAGAGCACAACCCTGGTGGAGTGCCAGTGGAGAGTACAACATTAGAATTGGTCCCCATTTTAAAGGGGATTAAAATCTTTTTAAAGAAAAAGTCTCAATTGGAGAAAAAACTTTCAAGGTTTCCTCTGGAGTCCTCTGGCTGAGGTTTATACTTTTTCCTTTCTAACCTAACTGGCCATGGAGTGGAAGAAGTCAATCCTGAGGCAGAATTACATAATTTCAGATTTAGAAAAGGCCACCCAGGCCATATAATCCAACCCAGAGTCAATTAAAAACCTGCTTAATAATATCTCCAAGTGGTCATCCAATCTCCATTTGCAAACACTTCTAGTGAAGAGGGGACCTAATACCTATGGAGGCAACTCACATTGATTTGGCTGTATCTAATTGTTAGGAAGCTTTTCCATATATGGAAAGAAATTCCATATTTAACTCACAAATAAACATTGTAACTAAACTTTTAAATTATAATACCAAACAATAAACTTTGTAGGAAACAAGGAAGAAACCTTGAACAATCCAATAAAAATCCATCAGAATATTAAAAGATCACTCTTTGTTTATAAAAAAAAAATCAAAGGAAAGAAGTAGAATGATATACCTAAAGCATAAAAGATCAATTGTAACTACCAAAATAGAATATCAAACAAAAATTAGCTTAAGTATCAAATAAAGTATTTGAACATTAAACAAAAGGAAAGGATTTTTGCCATTCTTTCAAAAGAATTCAGAGGTGATCAGAATATTCAAAATGCAAACTCACCATACTGAGGAAAGTTAATTTTTTTTTCACACAGCAGTAAAAGATGGAAAAATCAAAGTGTATACTCATACAGGTAGTGCTGATGAAGGCCTGGCAATGTGGGGTAAACTGTGTTTTTTTTTTTCTTTTTGTTTGATATTGATTTTCTTAAAAAACAAAACTTCCCACATTGAGAGAAATAAGAAGGCAGGGAACATTTAAAGGCTAATGAATCTAAGGAACAAATGGAAAAATTAAGAAAATTTGAGGAAGAAAATTAATATTTTAGAGAGAAAATCTCATTTCACTCATTAGCAAATTTAAAAATTAGATGATATGGGGCATCTGGGTGACACAGTGAATAGATTACTGGCCCTGGAGTCAGGAGGATCTGAGTTCAAATTTGGCCTCAGACACTTAACACAAAAACTAGCTGTGTGACCTTGGGCAAGTCACTTAACATCAATTGCCTTATCCTCCCCCCTTCAAAAAGCAAAAAATGAAATAAAATAATAAAATAAAAATTAGATGATGTGATAATAAAGAAGATTTCTTCCAGATAGAGGAAAGGACAACATGGGACACGGTCTCATAAGACTCGATAAAACTTAAGAGGAGAGGTAGATAAAAATCTTTTAATTTCTCCACCTCCTCTTGGATTGGTGGGAAATTATGGAAAGAATATTTGGAGAAGATCATAGAATGAAGACTAGAACTTGCCAAGAGATAAGGAATGGTCTGATAACATAATGAAATAATCCCATATAGGTGAAAGGAAATAGGATGTGAGGTATGAAATAAAGTCTTTTGAGAAGAGCAGGTTAGACACCTAAGGATGTGATCTTCTCCAGCATGAGACTCTACATCATGGCACTAACTCACAATATAGAGAGGAGAAAGTCATTAAGTCGCCAGAGAACCTTGATTCAGAAAGAGTCAAGAAGACATCAAAAGAAATAATTAAATGACATCAAAAGATGAGGAAAAAATCAAAAACAGGATCTGATTCCCTGGGTATAGGTTATAACATACCCCAATATCTCTGTCAAGAATTAACATTCCTGAGAGAAGAACAAGTGACTTTCCACAGTCTGAGTAAAGAATAAGGTAGGCAGGAGGTAGAGGAAAGTATATGGCAGCCAGGTGGCACAGTGGATAGAGTGCTGGTCCTAGAGTCATGAAGACTCATCTTCCTGAGTTCACATCTGGCCTCGGACACTTATTAGCTGTGTGACTATAAAGCCAAGCACAAACAGCTCTCCAAAGGACTACTGCTGGGAATAGCATTAAGGTTATGATCACATAGTATAGTGAACTCTCTATTTATTCAGCAGTAAACTAAAGCAAAACACTCACAGAAACCAAAGTACAGCAATCACAATGATATAACATAACTACTTATCACTAAAGTGGCCACATAGTTTTAAACAAATGATATCATTCAGGATACAAAGTACAAAGAGCTCCCACTCATAGGTCACATTGTCTTAATTTCTCAGTCAGAAAGTCTTCTTTCTTCTTGATTAGAGACTAGCTTCCAATCATCCTTAACTCAATCATCCTCGAAGGGTACAAGAAACAAAGTACAAAGTTCTCCCACTCCTAGGTCACAGTAAATCATAATCATCACTAAGTACCCAAGGAGTGGTCTTTTCATCTTGGCTCAATGCTAGCACCCAAATTCCATGGTTCCTCTTCCATGGTCCCAGCTTTTGCCTGAATTCACCCAACCTGGATTCACAGGCAGACAGCTCTCAGCTCCTCATCCAGCTCCTTTTCCAGTTCCCATTCCATATTGAATCTCACAGTGTACAGTCCACCTCAAGTCCTTCACAGTTCATGTTTCTGGGAAGACAAAGCTTCACAGAGCCAAAACAACATTCATGCACATTGCCAGCACCATCATCAATTCACTTTCTGCCTGTGAAATCAACACAGACCCACAAACAAGGTCTGAGAACTCAAAACAAATCATCAGTATAGTCCCAGGACCTCTGAAACCCTCCTCTAGGACTTCTGTAAACAGACAACAAGAAAATCCTCTTTCAGGGCTTCTGAACCAGCAGTAAGGTCCCAGGGCTTCAGTACAAAGTATCACAAACAAAAATCAACAAAGACAGAACAGACAAAGAGAGTGCCAGACACCACAAGTTTTCTCCTTCTCAGCTCTGCTCAGTGTCAGTTTGTTCTCCTCCTTTTATATGGTCAGTTCCTTCCTGTTCTGCCCCTTCCTATTGCATCAGCAAGTTCCTCCCACTTTCAGATCACAAGGGGCTCAAACAAGGTGCTAAATACTTAAGTAGTTGAAACAAGGTGCTCAGTAATTCTTGGCTTGCTGTTACAGTGACTCTGGGCAAGTAATTCAACCTTGTTTGCCTCAGTATGTCCATCTGTCAAATGAGCTGGATAAGGAAATGGCAAACCACCTGTAATGTTAATGGAATAGGAAGTTCTTCCCCACTCATTAACAGTCCTATGTGACCTGCTTTGAGCTCTGTCAACTGTGATACAGCCAGAGTCACATGGAGTCCAGTGTAGGAGGAGCTCGTTTAACAGAATAACTGAAACAGAGCAGGAAAAGCAGAGCAGAGAGCACAGGGAGGAACTTGCCTAGGGGAACTTGTTTGTGGGGAGACCTAACAGAAAGAACACTTAAGATGTTGGCACTCCCTGGATTAGTGAAGAGTACCTTGATAAATCTTATCTCCTGGTATCCTAATAATGATGTTCCAAATAAAAATTTTGGTTTTGACTTTGAGGAAGAGAGTTTATTATATTTTGCGAATTTACCCTCGAAATACATATGCATATTCATAGCAGCTGCTATGGGTATTGCATTGGCATTATACCACTCTAGTATCTCTGCTAAGAAAACCTCAAATGACTTGCCCCAGGTAATAGCCAGAGGCAGTATTTAAACCTAGGACTTCCCAGCTCTACATGCATCATCATGTCATGTTGCCTTTCATGTTGTATGAAAGAAAAGCTTAGCATTCCACTTTATAAAAATGGAAGAGGTGCTAGGAACCTTTACAGCATATATATGATTATGGCATTGCCATCTACTCTGTGACGTCGAATCATACATGTAGGAAACTTATATAGACAAATAAAGAGTTCTTTTAAAGGAAGGAATAAACAAAATCTAATCTTTTGTAGGAATTTCTAGTGAAGCAAGAATTACAATCATGATCACAGTTAAGACAACAAAAAAAAATTATGCAGAGACAGAGAAACTACATTATGCTTGAAGGCACCATCAACAACGGAAAATTACACTATCATATATATGTGAACCAAATAGTGTGTCATCTTTCTTAAAAGAAAAATCAGGCAAAAAGCTACTAATAGGAAAACCACAATAGCAGATTTTAGCAATCCTCTCTCACTGATAGATAAATTCCACAGAAAGGTAAGCAAAAAAGGAAAGTATAGAGTTGATCAGATTGTTAAAAAATTTTACTTGATGTTATTCCTGTGACTTCTAAATGAGAATATTAAAGAATATACATATGTTTCAGTATCCAACAAAACCTTTGCAAAAATTTGTTACATGTTATGACATAAAGATATCAAAAATAAGCAAATAAAGATAGAACCAATAAACACATTTCTTATAGACCGATATGGAATAAAATGGTGATTAATATAGAAAGAAGGAGCAAACAGCATAGATAAGGTAAAAACTAAGTAATAACATTCTAAATAATGATTAGATCAAAGAAAAATTATAAAAAGTAATTATCGTGTTAAAGATAATTAAAGCAATGAGACAACATAACAACATTTATGGGATATAATGAAAAGTCATTGGGAAAATTTATTTCTCAAATCTTACATTAACTAAATAGAAAGGAAAAATGCCAGTGAACTAAGCATACAATTTAAAAGATAAGAAAATAAAATAGTTACAATTAAAACATTTAAAATGAAATCTTGAAAATTAAAGAAAAATAAAGAAATGGCAAAAAATTAACAAAATCAATAAATCATTAGTTAACTTGATCTATAAAAAGAGAGGGGGAAAATCAAATTACCAAAATGAAAAAATAATAATAAGGTGAATTCATAACAGTGGAAAAGAAAAGAATTATATACAAGTATTTGCTTGCAAAACTGAGAATTCAAAAGGAATGGATAATAATCTACATAAATTTAAAATGCACAAACTGACAGACAAAACAAAAAATAGACCTTGAACAGTATAATCTCAAAAATAAGAAATTGGATAAGCCATATGTGGTTGGAACAGTATATACTAGCTTCCTTGCCATGCAGGCTAATCTAGATTCTCCTTGCCACATACACATTGAACATTAAAAAAAAAAAAAAGGCAGGGAAACTGTCTCTGAGCCTTAATTATTCCAGAAGGCTAAACCTTGAATTACCAAGTGCCTTTTCAGTCACCTAAAACACAAAAAGTCGGTGGTGAAGAGGCAATGACCTTTAGAGTTGGTAAGAGGTGACCCCCTGCCATAGGAATTATCACACCTATCTGCCCAGTCTGACCCAACAGCCAATTTCCATAAGGAAACCAGAGGAGGGGAGAGAAAGCTACCTGAATCAGTGCTATATCCTTGCCAAGTATCCTTTCCATACCATATTTAGTGTTTTGTTTTGTTTTTAAAGAGCTTATTTAAAGGTTTTGCATGACGTTGGAGGGAGAAGTTAAGTGTGAAAGAGTCCACAAGTTTCTCATGTTGTTCCAATCCTAGACCTGAACCACCAGACCAGTCTAAGACAGGCCTGGTTCTGGCTCAATATCATAAGAAAAAAACTGAAGAAAAAATTCTTGGGCAAGATGAAGTTAAAGACAATTTTAGCAAACATTTAAAGAGCAATTAATATTCATGCTACAAAAACTTGCTCTTAAAAATAGAGGCAGACATTATTCCACTAAATCTTTTGATAGATACTATCACTCTACTAAACTTTTATGAGGAAAACATATTCCTTATGCCCAATCCAGGGAGGAAAAGCAAAGAATGATCTCTAAAATAATTTCACTGCTGGACATTGATTTTTTTTTTTTTTTTGCTTTTTTTGGAGGGGGAAGACAGGGCAATTGGGGTTAAGTGACTTGCCCAAATTCACATGGCTAATAATGTTAAGTTTCTGAGGCCAGATTTGAACTCAGGTCCTCCTGACTCCAGGGCTGGTGCTCTATTCACTGCACCACCTAGCCATCCCTGGACATTGATTTTTAAAAAAGTTATCACAGAGAAAATACATAAATGCATACATAGATATATGTATATTTGTGTATGTATACATATACACACACACATACACATATACTATGACCAAGTTATTTTTTAAAAATCTTAAAAATATAAAGATTTTTAAAGTCCTTCAATTTGATTTTTAAAAAACCACATTTCCAAAGAAGAGAATTTGGCATTATTTGCAGTCGTGAAAATTTTCCCAGATAAAACAGGAATAAAGCAAAGAGGTTCCCTCTCCCTACTCTTTTAAATATGATTCTATCTATGTAAAAGACAACAAGAACAAGAGAGAACATAATTGAATATAAAAGCACTGACAAAGAGGAGACAAAATCTTCCCTGTGTGCAGATTAAATAATGGCATATAGTAGGTAGAAAACTGCAGAGAATCAGTGAAGAAACTAAGAGAGAAGTGTGATCGCTTCAGTAAAATGCCCGCGTACAAAAGAAATCCACAAAGATCATTAGCATGTCTACATCGTGTTAAGAAAAAACAGGAAGAAATGAAAATAGATCCTCATTCAAAATAACTATAAAATTCAAAATACGTCTGGAAATTAAGTGAGTGAGGTTCTTCTCAATCCTGTAAAATTATAAATACTCATTATAAGAATAAAGGACAATTTTAACAAATTAAAACATTCAGTGCTCACGGTAGGGTGATACAAAGCTAATAGAAATAATGGTGCTAGCCTCATTTACAGATGTGGTTCAGTCATTTTTCAGTCCTGTCCAACACTTTATGACCCCATTTAGGGTTTTGTTGGCAAAGGTACTGGAGTGATTTGCTAAATCTTTCTCCAGCTCATTTAACAGGTGAGGAAACTGAGAGAAAAAGGGTGAAGTGGCTTGCCCAGGGTCACAGAGCTATTGAGTGTCTGAGGCTGAAGGTGAGCCCAGGTCTTCCTGACTCCAGACCTGGTGCTCTATCCACAGATCTCCCGTGATACTGTTCAAATAACCAAGGGAGAGTTTATACAATCAGACAAGCAATAACAAAATTCATTTTCAGGAATTAAGTTCTATAACCTCAAGGAAAACAATGACAAAAAGTACAAGTAAAGGAGATGTTAGCAAACATCAGATTATATTTTCAATAACTAGCTATAAAAAATAACTTGGTTATTGGCAATGGTTTAAAAAACAGAAGAGTGGTGCATGTATTGTTGGAATAACTCTATGAATTTTCCATCCAGGAATGTTGTGGTTGGATAATTGGGCCACCATCTTTTCATGGACATTGAATGCCATAATGTAGCTGTCTGGGGCTTGACACAATTAGCACACACCTTCTGCAGATAGAAAGATCCACAGGACCTCATCTTTAGAGAATCTCTCTTTCATTTTGTCTCCGGATGCTCTTGATGACAGTGGTGAAAACCTTTGGCAAACATGATTCGTCTATTTTATGCCTTTCTTGATATTAATAATCAAAGTCATCTTTAAAATAAAATTATATTGTTTTAGCATACACATGTGCAATACCATATTGGAGGATATTTTAGGGTAGCATTTTTTCCCTAAGGAATAAAATATTTGCTTTTTGTTGGTTGTTTTTTTTTTTCTTGTAGTCATCAAATAATATGTAATTAGGGTCTAATAACTATTGCTATTTTTCAGACCCCTCCCTGTAGAACTGAAAATATTCTGCCAAAATACGTTATCTGCAAAAGTCTGGCTGTGCCCTTCACTAAGGATACCTTCAGTATGTGTGTAGATTTTTCATCGTTGAATCTTTGGAAATTGTTTAGGACTTCCAGTGCCAAGATGACAGAGTGAGGAAGGAACCCTTTGAAGCCATCCCAAATGCCCTTCCAAACAACTAGAAAACTGCCTCAGAATCGATCTAGGATCAGGGAAGCAGCTTACCAGTCAGGCAGGAAAAGTCTGTCTCACTGGGTTGGGAAGGGAGCAAGGTCCAAAAGTAGCAGCCGCAGAAGCCTCACAGCAGGGGTACAGGAGCAAGGCTCCAAGCCTGGGACAACCCACCAGTGAGATCCCACCCTCCTGAAAACCAGCAGCCCCCCAGAGAAGTGAGCAGTCTGCGCAGCATAGCAAGGCCCCATTCCAGCCACCCCAATCCCAGCACAAACCGCCAGAGACCTTGACCCCATTGCTGAATAGTAGTGAAGCCTCACCCCAGAGCTGGCCAACAGGAAGACCCTGCTCATGGGGCCTACCAGCAGAGAGCCTCTGTGCCCAGAGCAACTCAGCAGCAGGGCCCCACCTCTGGGGCAGATCACCAATATTCCTTCTCCAGGGGCTGCTAGCAGAAAGGCCTTGTTTCCATAGTAATCCAGTAGAAGCCCCCCCCCCCCCCCCCCAGGGCAAAGCAGTAATAAGATCACTCCTCCAGGACCAGCCACCAGAAAGAATCTCTTACCATAGAAAGCCAGTGGCAAGGCTCCACCCCTGAGGCAAATCAGCATCTAACCCTCACACCTAGGGGAAGCCAACAGGGAGAACCCACCCCCCAGTATAATCCATAAAGGAAGCCTACCCTCCCGTGAAAACAGGTAGCTAAGCCCTGAAGCCCAGTGAAAGCCAGCAGTAAGACCTTGAACCCCATCACAAAACACTTGGGACAATGCAGGACCAGAGCCCAATTCTCACATAAAAACACCAACTCACAAAAAAGTCAAAAAAAAAATAAGCAAGAAAGTTACTATTGAGACAGGGAGAATCAAGGCATGAACTTCTAAGAGGACAATAGTGTCAAAATAGCTACATGTGAAGCCTCAAAGGAAAATGTAATTTGATCTCAGACCTAAAAAGAATTCCTGGAAGAACTTTAAAAGGATTTTAAAAAGCAGAATAGATAATTAAAAGAACAATTGGGAAAAGAAATGAGAATAATGCAAAAGAATCATGAAAAAAGAGTAAATAACATGGGAAAAGATGTACAAAAATTTACTAAGGAAAATAACTCCCTAAAAAAATAGAATTGGCTAAACGGAAAGAGAAGTACAAAACTCACTGAAGAAAATAATTCCTTAGAAATTAGAATTGAGCAAGTGGAAGCTAATGACTGTATGAAACATCATGATAACAATAAAACAAAATCAAAAAAGGGAAAAAATAGAAGAAAATGTTAAATTTCTCATTGGAAAAAGAACTAACCTAGAAAATAGATTCGGGAAAAATAATATAAGAATTATTGGACTACCTGAAAGTCATGATAAAAAAAAAGTCCTGGACAACATTTTCCAAAAAATTATCAAGGAAAGTTGCCTTGATTTATTAGAACCAGAAGGCAAAATAGAAATTAAAAGAATTCACTGACCACTGCCTGAAAAAGATTCCAAAATGAAAACTTCCAGGACCGTTATAACCAAATTCCAGAGCTCACATATCAAGGGAAAAGTACTGCAAGCATCCAAGAAGAAACAATTTAAATATCATGGCACTACAGTCAGGATGACATAGAATTTGGCAGCTTCCACATTAAAGAACTAGAGGGTTTGGAATATGATAACACGAGAAGGCAAAGAAGCTATAATTACAACAAAAAATCACCCACTCAGGAAAATTGAATATTAGTCTTTCAGGGGGGCAAATGATATTTAATGAAATAGAGGACTTTCAAGCATTTCTAATTAAAAGCCCAGACCGGAATAAAAAAATTTGACTTCCAAATACAAAACTCAAGGGAAACATAAAAAGGTTAAAAAAGAAACAAGAAAGAGAAAACATGAGAAATTCAGTAAGATTAAAATGTTTATATGTCTATATGGCAAGGTAATATTTGTAACTCAAGAACTTTATTAGGGTAAGAGCAATTAGAAGGAGTATATATAGACAGAATAAATATAAGGTGACTGATGGAATGATAGCCCAAAAAGAAAGGGAAAGAAAGTTACACTGGAAGAAAAAAAAAGGAGAGAAGTTGAATGGGGTAAATTATTCCACATAAAAGAGGCATGAAATATTTATTATAATGGAGAGGAAGATGGAGGGGGGGTTAGATTGGCAGGAAGAGCTTAAGCTCTTCTCTCATCAAAATTGTCTCAAAGAGGGAATAATATATACACTCAGTAGGATATAAAAATCTGTCTTGCCATATAAGGAAGGAAAAAGGGATGGGCAGAATAGAAGGGCAAGGGAGGAGTGATAAAGGAAGAGTAGATTGGGGAAGGCAATGATCAGAAGTAAAAATACTTGTGAGGAGGGAAATAGTGGTAGGTAAGAGAGAGGAAGGTATAGAGAATGGGAAAATAGCATAGAGAGAAATATACAGTTATTACAACTATAAATGTGAATTGGATGAATTCACCTGTAAAATGGAAGTGGATAGCAGAAATGAATTAAAGCCCAGAATCCTATAATATGTTGTTTACAAGAAACACATTTGAAGCAGAGAGATACACACAGGGTAAAGGTAAGGGGCTAGAAAAGAATTTATTATACTTCAGCTGAAGCAAAGAGAGCAGTGAGCAATCATGATCTCAGACAAAGCAAAATTAGATCTAATTAAAAGAGATAGAGAAGGAAACTAAATCTTGCTGAAAGATACCATAGACAATGAAGTTATATCAATACTAAATATATATGTACCAATTGGTATAGTATCTAAATTTTTGAGAAAGTTGAATGAGTTACAGGAGGGCATAGATAATAAACTATACTAGTGGGGGGACCTCAAATTTCCCCTCTCAGAACTAGATAAATCTAACCACAAAATCAACAAGAAAGAAGATAAGACAGTGAATAAAATTCTGGAAAAGCTAAATATGATAGATCTCTGGAGAAAACTGAATGGTAATAGAAAGGATTATACTTTTTCCTTAGTACGACATGGCTCCTACATAAAAATTAACCATGTATTGGGACATAAAAACCTCACAACCAAATGCAGTAAAGCAGAAATAGTAAATGCATCCTATTCAGATAATAATGCAACAAAAATATTATTCAATAATTGACAATGGAAAATTAATCAGAAATTAAATAAGCTAATCCTAAAAATAAGTGGGTCAAAGAACAAATCATAGAAACAATTGATCATTTCATTATAGAAAATGACAGCAATGAGACAAGGTACCAATACTTATGGAATGCAGCCAAAGGGGTACTTAAGGGAAAATTTATATCTCTAATTGCTTTCATCAATAAAATAAAGAAAAATCAGATCAATGAATTGGATGTGTAGCCAAAAAAAAAAATAGAAAAAGATCAAATTAAAAATCCCTAATGAAACACCAAACTGGAAATCCTGAAAATCAAAGGAGAAATTATTAAAAATTGAATGTAAGAAAATCATTGAACTAATCTATAAAACTAGAAGTTGGTTTTAAGAGGAAAAAAAGTAATAAAATAGATAAACCATTGATTAATTTGATGAAAGAAAAAGGAAAGAAGGAAACCAAATTACTAGTATCAAAAAGGAAAGGGGTGAGTTCACCACCAATGAAGAGGAAAATAATCCAATTGTTAGGAGTTATTTTGCCCAATTATATGCCAAGAAATTTGAAAATCTAAATAAAACAGATTAATATCTACAAAAATATAAATTACCCAAATTAACCAAAGAAATAAAATATCTAAATAACCCTATCTTTAAAAAAAAAAGAGAGATTGAACAAGCTGTAATTGAACTTCTTGAGAAAAAATCCCCAGATCAGATGGATTCACAAATTCTACCAAACATTTAAAGAACAATTAATCCCAATACTATATAAACTATTTTGAAAAATAGGTGAAGAAAAAGTCCTATCACATTCCTTTTATGACACAAATATGGTACTGATACCTAAACCAGGAAGAGCCAAAACAGAAGAAAAAAAATTCAGACCAACTTCCCTAATGAATATTCATGCAAAAATTTTAAAGAAAATACTAGCAAGGAGGTTACATCAATATATTATAAGAATCATACACTATGACCAGCTGGGATTTATACCAAGAATGCAAAGCTGGTTCAATATTAGGAAAGCTATCAGCATAATTGACCATATCAATAACAAAATGAACAGAAATAATACCTCAATAAATGTAGAAAAAGCCTTTGACAAAATACAGAATGCATAGAAATAAACGAACCTAACATTAAAATGATAAGTAATATTTACCTATAGCCATCAGCAAGCATTACCTGTAATGGGCATAAGCTAGAAGCCTTACCAATACACTCAAGGGTGAAGTCAGGATGCCCATTGTTAACTCTCTTATTTAATATTATACTAAAAATGTTAGTTATAGCAATAAGAAAAATAAAAAGCTAAAGGAATTAGAATAGACAATGAGGAAACAAAACTATCAGTCTTTGCAGATGATTTGATGTTATTCTTAGAATATCCTAGAAAACCAACTAAAAAACTACTAGAAATTATAAATAACTTTAGCAAAGTTGCAGGATACAAAATAAACCTGCATAAATCATCAGCAATTCTATGTATTACTGACAAAGTCCAGCAGTGAGAGATAGAATGAGAAATTTAATTTAAAATAACTATAGAAAATATAAAATACTTGGGAGTATACCTGCCAAGATCAACATAGGAACGCAACTATAAAACACTTTTCATACAAACAAAATCAGATCTAAACAATTGGAAAAATATTAGCTGCTTATGGGTAGACCAAGACAATATAAGAAAAATAACAATTTTACTTATATTAATCCATTTATTCAGTGCTATGCCAATCAAAATATCAAAAATAATTTTTAGAGCTAGAAAAACAAAACAAACAAAATTCACCTGGAGAACAGAAGCTCAGGGATCTCAAAGGAATCAATAAAAAGAAAATGAAAAAGAGAGTGGTCTAGCCTTACCAGATCTCAAACCATATTATAAAGAGGTAATTGTCAAAACAATATGGTAACGGCTAAGAAATTGAGTGGTGGATCAATGGAATGGATTAGGTACAAATTATACTATAGTAAATGACCATGGCAATCTAGTATGTGATTAACCTGAAGACTCAAACTTTTGGAACAAAAACTCATTATTTGACAAAAACTGCTAGGAAGATTGGAAGAGTATGACAGAAACTAGGTATAGACCAACATCTCACATCATATACCAAGATAAGGTCAAAATGGGTACATGATTTACACATAAAGGGTGATACCATAAACAAATTAAGGGAGCATGGGTTAATCTGTTAGATTATGGATAAGGGAAGAATTTAGGACCAAAGAAGATATATAAAGCATTAAGAAATGTAAAATTGGTCATTTTGATTATATAAAATTAAAAAGACTACACAAACAAAACCAATGCAACCAAAATTATAAGGAAAGCAGAAAACTGGGGAGGGGGACAGATTTTACAGCAAGTATCTCTGGTAAAGGCCTCATTTCTCAAATATATAGAGAACTGAGTTAAATTTATCAAAGTCATTCCCCACTTGATAAATGGTCAAAGGATATGAACAGGCAGGTTTCAAATAGAGAAATCAAAAATATCTATAGTCATATAAAAAATGCTCTAAATCACTATTATTCAGAGAAATGCAAATTAAAAGCACTCTGAAGTACTACCTCACACCTATCAGATTGGCTAACATGACAAAAAAGGAAAATGTTGAATTTTGGAGAGGATGTGGGTAAACTGGGACATTAATGCACTGTTGGTGACGTTTCATACTAATCAAACCATTCTGGAGAGCAATTTGGAACTATACCAAAAGAGCTATAAAACTGTGCATATGCCCTGATCTAGCAATATCACAATAAGATCTATATCCCAAAGATATCCCCAAAAAAGGGAAAAGAATCTATTTGCTCAAAAATATTTATAGCAGCTGTTTTTGTGGTGGGTAAGAATTGGAAATCAATCCGGGAACAGCTAAACAAGCTGTGGTATATGATTGTAATGGAATATTATTGTGCTATAAGAAACGATAAGCAAGATGGTTTCAAAAAAAAAAACCTGGAAAGACTTACATGAACTAATGCATAGTGAAGTGAGCAGAACCAGGAGGACGCTGTACACAGTAACAGCAATATTGTTCAATGAAGAACTGTGAATGACTTCTCTATTCTCAGCAATGCACTGATCCAAGACAATCCCATAGGACAAATAATGAAGCACATTATCTGTCTGCAGAGGAAGAATTGATATTGTTGGTATACAGACTGAAGCATGCTATTTTTCACTTTATTTCTTTCATTGTTTTCTTTTATTCTAGTCTTCTTGTACAAAATGATCAACATGGAAATGTTTTACATAATTCTAAATGTATAACCTCTATCTGATTACTTAATATCTCAGGAAGGGGAAGGGGAGGAGGATAGAATTTGGAACTCAAAACTTTAAATAAAAATGTTTAAAAAAATTATTAAAAGAAATTGTTTTATTAAAACCCAATAAAATGAATTGAATCTAATTAGTAGATATTTGTATTTAAATTAAATTAAACATAATGTGAGGGGCAACCTGGTCTGGTAGACCAGGAAAAGCAGAAGGAAAGCAGAAAACTGGTAATTGGGAAGATTTGAGTACAAGTCCTGCCTCAGATGCATGCTAGCTATGTGACCCTGAGCAAATCATTTAACCTATTGGTACCCAAGGCAACAATCTAAAAGTATAAATTGTATAATACGTACCAGTCAATCAGCCAATCCACATTCATTTGTGAAGTCTTTACTATGTCATAGGTCCCTCCTAATGGGGGAGATAGCAAGGACATATATGAGAATATACAATATAACAAGAAAATGAATAAATTCAAAGTAGTTAAATGCAAAATAGCTTGGGAGAGTTATAGCAGTTGAGAAGATCTTGAAAGGCTTCTTGCAAAGGCTTGAGTAGCATTTTGAAGGAAGTAAGGGATTTGGTAAGATGGAGCTAAGGAAGGACTGCATTCCATACTTGTGGAAAAGCCAGCACAAAGACACAGATGGTATATGAAGTGTGGAATACATGTATATGGGTTAAGGACTGGAGAGAAAGTCATTCTAAAAACCTGAGCTCAGGAAACATCATAGCAACATTTTAATCTCTTCCTCTAAATTCCTATGAGGATTCTTTATTCATTCACTTTCATCTACTTTTTCCCCTCATGTGGTCATATAAGAGCACAGAATAAGAAAGCATCCATAATTTAAGATCTAAAATGGTGGAGGAAACACCCAGTTTCAATGAGATTTCAGCTCCATTAAAATATTGAAGTGTGTTGAAGGTTCAAGCAAAGTGCTCTATGAGGTTAGATCAATTAAAAAAAAAATGTTGTCCCTGACTAGTGCAATTGGGAAGACTTTCTAGTGAAAATGATATTGATGTCATGCTTTAAATGGTGAGTAAGGATCCAGTAAGCAAGGAGATTAAGAAGCAACTAGATGGCCCAGCGGATAGAAACCAAATCTGGAATCAGGAAGACTCATCTTCATGAATTCAAATGACCCTGAGCAAGTCACTTACCCCTGTTTGCCTCAATTCCTCATATGCAAAATGAGCTGGAGAAGGAAATGGCAAACCACTCTGGTATCTTTGCCAAGAAGACCCCAAACAGGGTCATGAAGAGTCAGACATGACTGAAACAACTGAACAACAATAACAAAACATGGAGGTGAGAGAGGACATTCCACAAAGAGGCAATAATGTGAGCAAAGGTACAGAGCAGGGCTAAGACCTATAATAATTTGGCAGGACTAGAGAACACGTGGCAGAGAGACAAGATAAACCAACCCCTCCCAGTGGAGAGGAGAGCAAATAGCTGAGGAAGTCGGGCTGTTTAGTGTTTGAATTTTTCCACCTTGAACATCTCCAACTGGCCTCAGAGGCAGAAAGGAAAATTGTGCAGTGAACCTGTGCTTTCTTCCGTATCATCCAGCCTTCTTCTCTAATTGTTCCATGTGTATTGGGATTGCCTCTGCAGCTAGGACAGGGACTGTCGTTGTCCCTCGAGTTCTGCATGGGACCTTACGTGCATGCTGGGCACGCCAGCAGGTACTCAATGAATACTGATTCTGTTGACTTTAAAGCTAAGTATTCAGCATTTCAAGGTGAAGAGCATTGCTAACCATTCACCGGAAGCACTGCAGGTCTCTTTGGCCCTTTTGGCAACATGAGAGGAAGTCTACCATAGTGGAAAGGGGGTTGGGCTTGGCTTCTGGAGACCTGGGTTCAAATTTTGCCCCTGACATTTATTAACTCTGTGACCCTGAGCAATTATTTGATCAATCAAAGTGTCTTGACCTCCTCTATGAAATGGGGATAATAAGATAGCTATTTCATTGAGTGGTTGGGAGAAGAGTATTTTCCATACCTTAAAACACAGTATAAATGTGAGCCACTATTGTATATAAAATCATCTACCTTTCTGTGTGTGTGTGTGTGTGTGTGTGTGTGTGTGTGTAGATGCAATGGGGGAGGGGGGGGTGGAACATAGTATTTGAGGTCAGTCAGGCACAAAAAATATAACATTCATTTTTATCCATTACAGGGAAATAGATTTCCACTGATTATAAGGAAATCTCTGATTGGTTGGGAAAAAAGAAAAGAAAGAAAACTTTCTTCTATTTAGAGCTTTCCAAAAAAAATGAAACAGGCTGCATGGGGAGGTAATGGATTCTTCATTCCTGGAAGTCTTCAGGTAAAGACTGAATGAGCTCTCATTGGGTAATATTTATGTGGCCTTTCAGTGGGACGCTAGTCTTCTATGGTCCTTTCTGTCTTCAGGTCTATGATTCTATGAATCTCTCATCAGAGGGAACCTCAAAAGACATTAGCAGAGAGTTGAATTCCAGCTCTCCTACCTACCTATGTGACCTTGGCCCTCTAGATATCATACATCCCCTAACAGGCTGCACAAACTGATCTTTGTTGGCCTTTATATCCACAACGAATGTTAAGTTGGTGTTGCATTCAATCTTCTTCAAAGTGGCCTCAGCCATTATTGGGAACTTGATAATGGCATGGTGATCACACTTGTTCCTCCTAGGGTTGCTAAGGATTTCTAAATGAATTTAGGCTATCTGTGAAACTGAAGGGAGAAGCAGGGGTAAAGAAGGAGATCTGGATCATCTTCATTTTATGGCTAAGACCATATGCTGGAGCCAGCTCGGACCAGCTTTCTGGAGTCAATTGTTAAATTTTCAGTGTGAGCATTTACGCCTCAGAAATCAGTACACATTACAAATCAGAGTTTGCTTTATTGTTTCACTGATTGTTTGGAGTCAGAAGACTTAAGTTCAAATCATTTGACCTTTCTGAGCCTGTTTCCTCATCTATAAAGTAGGGATAATAATACTGATATTAACTGTCTCATAGATTGTTTTGAGGATCAGATGAGAAAGTACGTGTAAGTATATGTAAAGCCAGGACAGTCTGAGTTCATATTCAGCCTCAGTAAACTTTCTAGCTGTTTAAGTCTAGGCAAGTCTGCTTGCCTCAATTTCTTCATCTGTAAAAAAAGGAATAATTACAGCTATTTCCAATTATTGTTATGAGCATAAAATAACCCAATATTTGGAAAGTTCTTTGCAACTCTTAAAGAGATATATGAAAGTGTCCCAAAAGCCTTAATTCACTTTTAACTTTTAAGAGACTTTTTAAATACCCTGTATATGTAAAGTGTGCTTTGTAAAACATAAATTCTAACAATTATGATGTCTTGAAAGGCAAGATGGCAAGCTGGGGGCAGGGAGGGATAGTTGAATTTGGAAATAGGGTACTTTGGTTTGAGTCCTGCCTCTAGAAATTGGCTTTGTGGCCTCGGACAAATCATGGCCCTTCCTAGAGCCCTGGTTTCCTCATTCATAAAATGGAGAGAACAATACTCATATTAGTCACTTCAAGAGGTACCTGTGCATAAAGTCCTTTGTAACCATAAAACACTATGGAAGAGTGAGTTGATGTAATTTAAGAACATTTTCCTGGTACTGGCGAACTTGTACTCTCTGAATGTCACGTTCAAATGCTCGACTGGCTAATACAAATGATTACAATTGACAGCCCATTGTCAATCTGGAGCCTACTTGCTCTAATTAAGAATGCCAAGGGGCATCATTTGGGGCCAGTTAGCTGAGCCATGAGGAGTTTTGATCTCCACCTCTCCCTCTAGTCCCCATCCACACTTGGCACCAAAGGCTGGGAGGCAGAAGAACAAAGGGAATTTTCTGTGTCTGAATTCAAATTCGTTCCCTTTGAAATGAAGCATCCAGGATGGGCAATAAAACTGTGAAAATGGATTTCTGCTGCCATTTGATGTTAAGCCTTTAGTGTCAAGATATAGGTCTTTTTTTTCCTCTAGTATTTTTTTTTTCCCATTCGCTGAATGGTCTTGTGGGAAATTTGTCCTATAAATAATTTCTTAGAGTTTGCATGCAGATAGCTGGGCCCCTTTTCTACTTTGAAACACAAAGGAGAAAAAATTAAGTGCATTTAAAAAAAATCCATTAACTTGTATCTTGGGTAAAACAGCAATAGAACCTGTAGCATTTAAATAGATTAATGCCTGAGGAGGTTCTCACCTCTGCCTTAAACCTTCTATCTATCAAGGTGTCATTAAGAGGAACCATCTCTCTTATCTTTTCTCTCCTTCCACTTTCAGATCAAGTAGTCATAATCCTGGGTGACATCTCTTCTGTTCCAAGCAAAGGCCTGCCATGAAGCACTGAGGGAAATCAAGGATTCCATTGTCTCATCGTAATCATCCCAGAAATCTAGCAGAGTAATGAGCACAATTTCTCTTTGGAGGCTGCCCACTAACAGGGAGAGAAAGGCACTTCTGCTGAAGTTACTTAGCAGGTTGTGATGACTGACCCTAGGCTTACCAAGTAGGTGGAAAGTGAGCTTCAAATAGCCACAGCTAAATGAGTTTTGGGAACCACAGTTATATTAGTGTTCAGATTTACCAATCCTTTTAGCACAGAGGAGAGAGAACATGAGATCTGAAACCAGAAGACTTGAGATCTGTTCTCTACTCTGAAAATTACTGCTTGTGCGACACTAGGCAAATCACTTAGATCCCTGGACTTTCAGCTATAGAAGGTAATTGAGAGATTATAACAATAGATCACCTTTATATGATACCCTTTGAGTTTATAAAGCACTTTATTTTAAAAATTAATTTATTTTACAAATATATATTATCCTCTTCCCACTTTTGCCTTCTCTAGACGAACAATAAAAGAAAAAGGGCGGGGGGAGGGGAGGAACCTCATAACAAATATATGTAGTTCAGCCAAACAAAATCTGACATTGGTTATATCCAAAAAAGCATTTCTGAACTGCATTTGTCTCTGACCACTCTCTAGCAGAAGGTGGGTAGTCTATTTTCTCTTCGATCCTCTCCACTCGTGGTATGTTGTTGCACTGATTAAAGTTGTAAAGTCCTTCAAAGTTATTTTTTCATTATATTATTGTTATAATTGGATGATTTTTCCCCTGGTTTTGCTCACTTTATCCTGCATCAGTTCACAAAAGTCTTCCCAGGTGATGGGCTGATTATTGTCCTTTTTCTCAAAGAGGACCAAAATGACATCACTATGTTGGGGTTAAGTTACAGTGTGTCCAACTGTGGCTGATCAAACCAGTATGAGCTTGTAAGGCTCTACCACAGGTAGGGCACAAGTAGTTCAGATGACAACACATTCTATAGACATTGTTTCATTTGGTCCTCACAAGCACCCTGTGACATAGGGGTTATAATTATTATCACCATTCTACAAACCAGGAAACTGAATCTTAGAAATCTAACTCCTTGGGAGTCCATTTCTTTTTGGGGGGAGAGGGTGGCCTTTCATTGTATCCCCAGTGCTCAACACAGGGTCTATCACATGGCAGGCACTTAAAAATGGCTAGTTGACTGTATAAGCAAGAACAATGGGAGCCCAGAAAAAAGAGAAGTGACATATAAAGCTAGAGTAACTCAGCAGCAGACCCTAGACTGAGCCCTTTCCACTGTGGCCAAACTCCAATACAGATCTCAGTTTCTTCTGTCAAAAATATGGGTTAGAGGAAGGAACTCTAAGATCCCTTCCAGTTCTGACATTCCCAGTTCTAGATTCATTTCTCTGTGTGTTCTATGATTCTAATGTCTCTTTTAGCCCTGACTTATTCTATGTGCTATGATTCTAACGCCCTATCCATCTGGTCCATTCTCTGGTTCTATGGTCCCTTCTAGCATGAAGACTTAACTATCGGTCATACTTGCAACGTTCAGTTCATTTTTGAGTTGTGTAGCTCATTTCAACACTAGTTTTAGGAAAGTTGAATGATTAAATGTTGGATTAGTCATCTGGTTAATGTGAATTCTAGAAAAACAAAAAGCAAATAGAGTCAATTGTTTCCAAGTGTTCAATAAACTCTACAACTATTCTCCTTGACTTGTTCCCTGGAGAAAAACAAAATAGTCAAAAATGTTTTTAGGGGACAAATTTGTCTCTTTAATAATGCTTTATTGGGAAAGAACACACATTTCTGCTTCCTGTTTATTCTGTACCCTATTTTCTTTTCTTGATTACACTTTTTGTATGTGTATTCAGACCACCCCCATTTTTCTTCCATCTTTTCTAAGTTTCCTCTCTTCCCCTCCATAGAGATCCAAGAGAACACCAAGAGATCAAGCCTGTATAGTGCAGTGTAAAAAGGATTGGATTAGTCAGACAACTTGGGCTCAAAACCCAGCACAGCTACTAGCTGTGTGACCTTGGACATTTCAATCTTTTCATTTCACTGGGCCTTAGTTTGCCCACTAACCAAAGAAGAGAATTTCCTAAGTTTCCCTCAAGATCTAAATCCTGTGGTTTCCTGCAGCATGTGACAGAGTACAGACCTCACAACCTAAAAATGTTACATGTGAAGGGAGAAAAAATCATAGAATCTCAGAGTTATACCAGAACTCAGCGGCCATCTAGCAAAACCGGTACTTAAACTAGGATCTCTGTCAGAGCTTTCTCAACAACTGGTCAAATCATACTTTTGCTTGAAGAACTTGAATGAAGGGGAAGCCACCACCTCCCAAGGTGGTCCATTTTCGTAATATGCAATGACCTCTCTCTCTCCCTCCTTCCCTCTCCGTGCCCCACCCCTCTCTCTCTTTCTCTCTCTCTCTGTGTCTCTCTCACAAACACACACACACACACACACACACACACACACACACACCTTTAAGGACCAAATACCAGTCACAAGTCCAATCCTACCAAATCTCAGTGAACTCTCAAAGGTCAAAGTTATCAATGGGCATTCTTTGCCATCAAGCTCAGGATTACTATTCACCTCATAGATTTATCATTCTCTGTCTCCTGTGAATTACCAGTTCTCTTTTCTTCTATTCTTTCATTATTTTCTGTGCTACTTTCTGTAGTACCAGGTTTATTAAATCTATATGGGTACTTTTCTCCCTATTGTTTCCTTATCAGTTTAATGTCTTCTGGATTAGATCCACAAGATTCTAAGCAAATGTGTGTGTGTGTGTGTGTGTGTGTGTGTGTGTGTGTACCAGCCTTCTTTAGCCCTTATCAAGGGCCCATCATTCTTATCTTTTAAGCCATGATCCAAAAATCCAAACTTGATTCCCAGAAACCATGTTCCTTACCATACTATCCTTTTGCAAATCTAGTTTCTTAATTCCCTTCCTACAGCTCACAAGTGATGAAAACACCATCTATGCTCTCAAGTTCTTCTTCTTTTTTTTTTTTTTACATAGATCATGTTAATCCTTGACAATGATTTCTTAGCTCACTCTGGTAGTATCATTTTCCTTCTCATGAATCAGAAGAAGTGAATAATGATCATGAATAGCAGGAGATATTGATATCAGTATCAGGAGACTCTCAATCATATCCTGAACACATGCCCTGGGGAGATACCAGATCTCTAAATTGTATTTTTTTTTAATATTGATATTTTTTGTTTTTAAGTCATCTTGATTTCCAAATATATCCCTTCCTTTCTTCTGCTCAACTATCCCTCGTAACAAAGAAGCAGGAGAGAGACAGAAGAAAGACAGGCAGATTTCCTTCCCAGTGGCTTTTGTGTGAGAAAGAATAAATGCTATAAACCTCCAGAGAGAGGAAATGGCAATGACTTATGCTGCCTTATCTCCCTTCCCAAGCCGCCATGTCACCATGAACACATTGTCTTGCTATTTCTTTTGGCCTGTTGTGTTTATTCTCTCCTGATGTGAGGTAAAGGAATGGTAGAGATAGAACATGCCAAGCTACAACTTTGTGAGCTTTGAAAAGTCAGTAGAGGCTCCCAAGGGCCACCTACAGTGTCTCGCAGTAGGCATAGCAGCGATGCCGAGGGGAAGAGTCCACCTTGAAAAACAACCTATTTGATCCAGACCTGGAGTGAATTGACCAGGCCATGAAGACACTGCATCTTACAGCACAGGAACAAATACTCTGCTGGAACCCGAAACGAACTTGGTATCCAAGACTAGTGCCTTCTGCTATGGCCTCAGCTTATGTAATCAGGCAATAATCATATTTTCTATGTTGCACATTATACTATTGTATCTCTTTTGGTTTATTAAGGCGATGTTAGCAACTGGAAAAAAATAGGTGCCCATCAAATGGGAAATAGCAGGACAAGTTATGGTATAGAAATATAAAAAAAAATACTATTGTTCCATAAGAGAAAATAAAAATGATAAATTCCAGGAAGCCTAGGAAAAATATAGATGAAGTGATTCCAAGTGAAGTAATTGGAACCAGGAGAACAATTTAAACAATAATTCAATAATATAAAGCAAAACAACTTTGGTCAAACTGATCAATGCAATGGCTAATGATGGCTTCAGAAGATGGATGGCGAAGCCTGCTTCCCTAGCCTTGGAAGAGAGGTGATGGAATAGGGGTGAAGATGAGACAGATATTTTCAAACACAGACATTATTATTCATTTTTCTTGACCATACTCATTGTTACAAGGGTATGGAGGCGAGAAAGAAGTGTTGTGAGGATAAGAGTTGGTATGTAGAAATTGTAATATAAAACAAAAGAAGAAAAAAGAAAATTGCATTAATTAAATAGTTTTAAAACTATAAAGAAGGGAGTATAAGGAAGTCCAGAAGGGACTTCCAGGTCATATGAGCAACAAGATGGTGGACTAGACATTTTCTGATACCCGTGATTTCTCAGACCTCTCCAAAATAGACATTATGTACCAAAGATGAAGCGACTTCAACTGTTTCCACAGTCTAGAACATCCAAAATCAAAAAAAAGGTTTACAAAAACAGGAACTGATGCTTACTAACCTTGAGCTCACTCAGCACTTCTTCCCTAAGTCCCATGCTAGCAACTGCAAGGCTTTGCTGGCAGACCCAAAGGTACCATACAAGCTAATATCAAAATCCACTCCTCCACTCTGTTTCCCTCTCCCTCTTTACAGTGCTATAGAGGCCCCCACTCCAGGATGTGGAAGTTTACTTGGGCTGCAACAACCAGCTTGCCTACAGCCCTTTAGGAGCAAACATTTTCTGAGGGCTACAACCCAGAGACGTCAAAGCTGCAAAGCTCTGAAGTGCTAGTGCCAGGGAAAGCAGGCTCTGAATTGATGGTGCCAGATCAGAAAACTAAAGAACAGAGGGAGTGAGACAAATCACCAGGACAGGACATAGTGCACGTGGGGACATTTGCCTCACTCTACCAAGTCTGAGGAAAAGAACACATCATCCAGCTGGGGTCAATTCTGGCCATTCAAAAATCACCTGGGGCAGAGACCTAGGCTGGTACACTCACATGTGATTTGTTCATTGGAGGAGAAAGCTGAAGTGCTTTGAGAGAGATCTAGCTCCAAATGAAACTACTGTCAGAGGGGAGGGAGTCATAAAATAAATAATAAGGGGGTGATAGGGAGAGACTGAAACTACCAAAGATTTCAGGAAGAGGAAATCACAAAGATTTTGCAACAAAAACAAGCAAATCAACAGGAAAAAAAGAAATAGTAACAACAGAAGGAATTATGGCCTCTAAAGCCAATAAAGAAGTTCAGGCATCTATAAATAAATAGTGTAAAATGAAGGGAAATGACTCAACACACAATGAGACAGAAGACTATGGAATTTGAGGAGAACATGGAACCAAAACACACCATTCCTGAGTGGTTTAAAAAAGAAGTGAGAATTATGAGAGCAAAATGTATATCTTGTACAGCAAAAATAATGAACAGAATAAAAAAGTTGAATACATAATGGCAAGCTTCACCAAAGGAAAAAAAAAGAGAACAATAGACTGGAAATGAAAATACACAGAAGTGAAGAACAAACTAGAAGAAGAGAAACAAAACACAAAGAGATTTAAAGAAAATGAGCTCACTATGTAAGCAAAATACAAAGATCTCAAAATACAATACAAAAGTAGGATTTTAGACTCTAATACAAACTTCACAGAACAAATCCCCTTAATGAAAAGATTTGTTCTGTAAAACTTGGACTTAGTCAAAAGGCTGCACCTAAGAACCTAGAAGGTAACATGTGACTCTGAGGCTGCACTTTCGCCACCCCTGGTTTAGAGACAGCCTAAAGATCATAGGTCTCCTGGAGGAATAGAACAAGACAAAAAACCTTAACACCATAATGAAGGTATAGAACAGAGGGGTCCTACATGTATAGTGAGACCCACATGTGGTGATGAAGGCTTGCATGTTGTGAGGGTTTGTAGTGGTGTGATTTGAAGGGAATGGACATCTCTTGCCTCTTCTCCTCCCACCCTTCTTCAAGGGAAGCTTTTATTCCTACCAAGAGGGGAAGTTGGAACTTGGGGTCAAGGCCACTCTGCTCTTTTCAAAGAGGAGGTTTTGGCATAGAATTATATCTATTTGTTCCCTTAGACATTGTTAGTCTAGGACAGTGGTTCTCAACCTTCCTAATGCTGCGACCCTTTAATACTCATATGTGGGAATATCTGCATGTGGGCAGACCCTCCTGCAGACGGATACAGGAGTGGTGTCTTGGTTCCTAAGACCATCAGAAATATATGTTTTCTGATGGTCTTAGGTGACTCCTGTGAAAGGGTCATTCGATCCCCAAAGGGGTCGCAACCCACAGATTGAGAACCACTGGTCTAGGAGATAGAGCTCCATCTAATTTGTTATTCTGTTGTCGTTTCTAGGGGGAAGGGGAATCCCAGGCTCTGGATTCAAGGTTTGAGCCCTTTCCCACTCAGTACTAGATCCACCATGAACACACAGAGCAAATAGCATAGGCACTCATTTATCCAAATCATAACAATATAGAAATCAGAGAAGGCATACACAGGAAAATATGTACCAGACAATACAGAATGAAGAATCTCTCCCTTTGGGAGCAAAATAACTCAGTTCAACCAGAGAGAGTTTCTTAGATCTCTCCCAAGGGAAATTTTTCTGAAATCTCTAGAGTAGCAATCTGGGAATAGGCACATGATGGAGACTGCCAGATACTATCATGTCTCTCCACAGAGTCTTTTCCTTCAGCAACCTAAAGTGAGGTTGACCAGTTCCATCTTTTCTCTCCAAGTTGGAAGCCAGGAGTACCCAAAGTGACTTGATATTTCAAGAAAAAGTGAAACTTAATGAGTCCCCAAATGACACTGTCCCTGAAGAGTCCAGAAGGGGGACTTGATTTCTCTCACCTCTCAGAAACTTGACCCTGTCCTTCTCAGAGAGCGAGGCATTCATCTCTACCAGTAAGGAGAGAACCATGTACCAATGGGTTTGGGAGAAGGTTATAAAGGAAATAATGAAAGAGAACTGCCCAGAACTTCTGAATATAGAAAAGGAAATTACAATAGAAAAAATTCACAGATGACTTGCAGGAAAACAACCACCACTACCACCTTGCAAACTTCAAGACACAGAAAGACTAAATTTAATAATTTAATTCAGAAACAAACTACCAGGAGAAAAATCTTCAAATAAAAGGGAAGGATAATTGAATAATGCAAAACTCTCCTGCACCTACCAGAAAAAGGAGGAGAGAAGGGAATAATGTGTTCCAAAGAGCATTGGAGCTCAGGCTGCAGCCCAGGGTGACCTATCCTGCAAATCTGGTTTTAGAATACAGTACAAAACATGGATATTCAATGATAATGAAGACGATGAAACATTTTTAGAAAGAAAACTAGAACAGATGACATTATTTACTTCTTGAACACTTCAACCAACAGAAATGCAGGAGGAGTGAAGAAATGCAGAGGGCAATTGTGACAGAATGACAGCAGTACACAAGAAATTGAGGTGAGGGGGAAAATTTGGTAGAAGTAACAGTAAAGAGGTGGCCAGGAGGCATTGTGGATGGAACTTGGTGATACCCTGACTACAGGTGAATACAGGGAGTTGGGGCAAGTAGATAGAGAAGAGTGAATAACATGTTGGTGTCAAGTAAAGGGCTAGCAATGAGGAAAAGATATCGGATATCTCAAAAAGAGAAGAACGTATAGGACAGTGCATGAGGAGGAAGATGGGAGGGAAGGAGGCCTCACTCTGGAGGTGAGAAGGGGTTCCACTGATGAATGATCTTACCTCAAATGAGGTCTGGTGGTGTTAGTGCCTATAAAGTCTATTTGTCCTGGGAGAGGAGAAGTTGGAATCCCTGGCAGCAACTGGCACCCAGAGGAGTGAGAGAGCATGGACACAGGGAGGAGATTTCCAGGAAAATGCAGGGGGGAAAAGGTCAACAAGAGAGGATTTAAATCAATGGGGGCATTGGGAAGACAAGGTTCCTCTCTGACACTTGCAATAATTGGCATTGTTCTGAAAGGGAGGAACAACGGAAAAAGGGAATCCATAGGTTAAACTCTACAAAGCAATGGCAGAAGGAGCCTAAAGGGAAGAGCCTAGATTGGATACCTTGGAAATTTTTATTGTATGAAGAATTCAGAGAAAAGAGAGAGATCAGATGATTATAAGGGTCATAAATCAGAGAATATGGATCTTGAGTAAACAGAAAGAGAAGATGGATAATGAAGAGAGTGAGAGAAATATTTTTTGCAAAGGGGTGCAAAAATATGAAATAAAAATTCTAGTGAACAGAACTAACTGAAGGAAAAGAGAGGAAGAAGGAAATCTACTTAACAAACAGAGGGGAAAAGAGAGGGAAGAAATATTTACTAAATAAAAGCAGGATAGAGGGTCTGATAAAATCCTGAAAGGAGAGGGACTGAAAAAACGAAATCCTAAAAGGGAAAGTGGTAACAAACAAGAAGAAGAGAGGATCAGGGGGGAGGGAAAGAGACCAGCAGGAACAGGGCACACCTTAAAAAAAAAAAAAGATTAAAATACAGCAACTAAGAGAACATAATACTGTATTTATAGCAGAAAGGGGGGAGATCATGCTTTGAAAGAAATCTCCATTTTAGAGACAGAGGAAAATATGAACCTAATTCAGAACTTTAAATGTGAATACATTAAAGAATCTGATAAAACAAAAAAGAATGACAGATTGGATGAGAAAATAAAATCCTGCAATCCATTGCTTACAAGAAACACATTTTTAAAAAGAAAGACTTACACAAAATGAAACTGAGGAGATGGGGAAAAAATTTTCTACGCACCAAGTGAATTCAAAACAAATAGGAGTTGCCATCATGCTGTCAGGCAAAGCAAAAACAAACATTCAAAAAATTGAAAAGGGATAAACAAGGAAATGCTTTACGCTTAAAGAAGCCATAGCTAACAAACAAATATCAGTAATAAACGTATACATTTTGCGTGTCTTAGCATCTAAATTCATAATGGAAATATTATCTGAGTTTCAAGAAGATATGGACATAGATATAATAGTGATAGAAGATTTCAATATCCTTCTCTAAGTTTTGGATAAGTCTAACATAAAAACGAACAAATGGGAAAATATGGAAATGGACCAATTTCTGAAGAAACTAGAATTAAAAGACTTGTGGTAACTTCTAAAGGGGACAATAAATGAATCTGTATATATATATATGCATATATATAATACATGTATATGAATATATGTATATATATATTTATCCAAATCACGTGGAACTTTTATAAAAATTTACCTGTACAATGCTATCAAAAATGTAAAAAGGCAGAAATAATCAATATATCTTTTACAAATAGTAATTCAATAAGACTAGAAATTGCCCAATGAATAGAAATAGATATTCCCAGAACCTTGTCAGATCCTGCATGTGGCCCATGGGAAGCAATAGGAAAGAGAGTCAATCCCAACATGATAAGGAGAAGTGGAACCAATATAATTAAAGACCAAATCGATATTCTGCTATTCCCGAATAATTACTGGTGTCCAGGGCTCATGCACAGAAGCAGAAAGAAAATAGGTCCAATGCTAACAACAAAGAGCCTAGTGGCATTTAATCAAAAATTTTCTTTGAAGTTTGCCCCCTAAATGAATCCTAAACTCTGTAATTGCTTACTCAAGTCCCTCAATAATCTAGATCTAACCAACTTTTCCCAGCCTCAAGTTAGAACCCACAAAATCTGGACTGGAATACTGATTCTAAAACTAATTGACCTTGAGAAGTCACGTCCTCTGTCTATGAAATCAAAATAGCTTTGTCTATAATGTCTCCATTATAGGAATGTTGTGAAAAGAAATCATGAAATTATGGCTGTGGATGATATTTATAGAAATGTGGTGTCTAGACTGAAGGAGGTAACGCTCCTGTTGTGCTGTTCCTTATAGTACAGTTGCAGAATTGTCTTCAGTTAAGAGCACCATATTTTGGGAAAAACGTTAACTAATTGGTGCCTGTTGAAAGAGGAATATGCCATATGGGAGTCAGCTGAAGAAACCGATTGAATCTAAGGAACAGAAGACTCTGGAACTATATTTAATGATCTGAAGGGCTATCTTTTGTGGGGAAATATATATGTATGTTTCACAACTACTTGGCAATTTTGTCTTTGCCCTATCTCCTAAGCATTATTGCTGAGTCTACCAACCTGATGAATTTAAATCCTTTAGGCAAGCCCAAGGTCACTCTGAAAGGCAAGCGAGTATATCAAAAGGAGCACAGACCTTGGAGTCCAAAGAATTAGATTCAGGTACTAGCCCTAACTGTATGATCATGATGAAGTCACTCATCTCTGAACCTCAGTTTCCCAGACTCTAAGATGCTGACACAATGATACTTGTATTACCAATTTTAATGGGAAATAAATGAGACAATGAATGTGAAATCATTTTGTTCCCATAATACACCAAATAAATCAAAGTTGCTCTTTTTATGGTATTATCATCAGACAATGCCAGCCATTCATCTTACCTCTGTAAGGATTCCTCCCTCAGTAAGTCAACTATTAGCTGGATTGATCTCAGACAAAACTGAAAAGTTGGTCAAGTTTGTCATAACATCATAGAGTTGACATCCTTTTTAGACATCAGTGAGGTCAGTTCTTTCCCAATGCAAAAATCTCCCCTATAGCTCTCCTAGCACATGCTCATCCTTTCTCTGTAAGAACAGGAGCACTGATGACATAGAGGTTTCTGCCTCCCTCATTGCTGTTGTGCTTGTGGTTGTCATTTGTCCTTCATTTTGGAAGAGGGTTATGGGGTGTCATTCCACCTCTCCTTCCAAAGTCTCCTACCAGCATTTGTGGTTCCCTCACTTCCTCAGGTATTGCTGCCAGGTCCCATTCCTATGGAATGCTGTTGTCCATTGGCTGTTATGGTGGCAATCCCAATGAGAGCCTCAGCTGCCAAGGACTTACCCTGGGATACTTCTCAGGAACATTTGCATTTCAAAAGAATCATCAATATGTCTCCAAACCTGAAAAGCCAAAGAAATTAATCACTAATGATAGAATCTCAGGTATTGTGACAAGTAGTGGGGAAATTTAGGTAACAAAGGGAGCTTCCTGGAATCCCTGAAAACACAAAACACAAACAGTGCTACACACTCTGCCAACACATGTGGTCATTACTGACGCATATTGTGAACCTCGGTCTGTTGGAAGGGATTTTCAGCCATGGGGTTCAAAAAGAACCGAAGAGATATTGAGAAGATAGTGCATCCCTCCAGATGAGCAGTCTCTGATTTTTCAATTATCTCTATTTGAAAATGTCTAATTAAATACAGAATTACATGATCAACAGTAGCCATCTGTTGCATAGAGCCTCAAACATTTCTGTGAGCAATGTTCTTTCCTTTGTTATCTTCTGAGACTACTATTAAAAACAAAGTAAATCTAACCATAGACATCTAGAATCAAGAAGCACTATGGGGGTGAGAACTGATGTTTCTCCTGGGGAACAGAAGATACTGGGTGGGGGTGAGCATGACAGCTGTCTTCAAATACCTGAAGGGTTGCTATGGAGAAGATAAATTAGACTTATTTTGTGGGTCACCAGAGTCAGAATGGGGGCTAGCGGGTAGAGGTCCTAGGGAAGCAGATTTCATTCTGATGCTAGGAAGAATTTCTTGACAATAAGAAGTAACCAAAATCGTAAGAGAGGAAGTGAGCTCCTGTGTGACTGAAATGGTCCAAGAAGAGGCCAGATAATGACTTGTCAGAATGCTGGCTAGCAGATTCTTCTTCCAAGGAGAGTAGATTAAATTACCTTGTTTATCATTTCATGTTCTATAATAATGACTCATGTTTCTATAATACTTTAAGGTTGAGAGTGCTTTCCTCACAGTAGCGCAAACATTATTAACCACATTTTACCGGTGAAGAAACTGAGTCTCTGACAAGTTAAGCTACAAGGGTCAAGCGTCTCACTCGGTATTTGAAGCCAGGTCTCCTGAATCCAACCCCAGCAACACTCTCTACTTTGTCATCCTGCTTCTATTATTCTAGGAATAAAGGTTTTCTGCTGACTGATTCTAACCTCACACTCATTCAAGGCTGCCTTGACCAGGAAATCTATAAGTATTTCCTAGAAACAGGAATGAGATATAGCGATTTATGATTACCAAGTGCTTGCTATCCGTTATCTCCTATGATCCTTCCAAAGCCTCTCTGAAGCAGCGCTTGCAGATACTGTTGCCCCCATTTTATAGACAATGAAACTGAAGGCCAAAGTTACAGCTGTTCCCTCTTCCAAGTGCAAAAGGATATAGAGAAAGCATTTGTCTGAACTCTTTGCAACAGCTCCTCTCAAAGTCAGTGAGACAAATAGCCCTGCTACTGTTAGAACACACGCTCAATTTTCAACAAAGCTATTTAGACCATATCAATACATCTACTCCTAGCACAGCATGTTTAATTAAGAAGCCAATTAAACACACATCAGCCACTGCGATTAGCAGAGGGATATCCATTTAATTTGTGCAGCGCAAATATACAGTGCCCAATGCCAGTCTGCACTTTGGCCCCGGTGTTTGGTTATCTCTCATGAACTCGAACTCTTGCATCCTCTGTTTTCCCAACAGATCAGACTAAAGCAGCACAATTCAGGACAAACTGAAAGCAAAGAAAATCATGGGAAAGTCTAAAAAAATGTCAAAGATGCCCTCATTTTCTACCACATACCACCACCTAGGAATAATAATGATGATGAATCCTTGCCTGTGGAAACCCTTTTCTCGGTTTTGAGATGTTTTCACATATTAGATCTCTATTATCTAAACATCTGATGTCTTTAGTAGCCCTGAGTAGAATCTATCTTAGAAATAGATCTGGCCATAAAATTCATCTAGTCCACCATCTTCCTTAGTTCAGGAATCTCCTTCACAGGATCCCTAACATTATCCAAACTCCACTTCAACATCTCCACTGACAGGGAGCTCACTATCTTGAAACAGAACCCATTCAATCTTAGAGAGCTCTAGATGTTAGGAAATTCTTCCTTAGATTTATACTTCAGCATATCAGGGAAGGTATGATTTCATCAAAGTACTCCTCCTTATCAGTACAGATCACAAATTATCCCTAGCATCTCATCCATTCCCATTCATCTTGTCCTTGTCTTCCTGTATATACTCCATAGAGAATCTATTCAAAATGCTAGAGATGTTCCACAAAGTCTTTTAATAGTGCAGGTATCAACATCTCACCAGTCAGATTGGCTAAGATGACAAAACAGGAAAATGACAAATGCTGGAGAGGATGTGGAAAAATTGGAACACTAATGCATTGTTGGTGGAGCTGTGAACTGATACAACCATTCTGGAGAGCAATCTGGAACTATGCCCAAAGGACTATAAATAATTGCATACCCTTTGACCCAGTAATACCACTTCTGGGGTTGTATCCCAAAGCGATCATAGAAGTGAGAGGAAGACCCATATGTACAAAAATATTTATTTCAGCTCTTTGTAGTGGCAAAAAACTGGAAATTAAGGGGATGTCCATCAATTGGGGAATGGCTAAACAAGTTGTGGTATATGAATGTAATGGAATATTATTGTGCTATAAGAAATGTGGAGGAGACGGTCTTCATATTCACCTGGAGAGGCTTATACAAACTGATGCTAAGTGAGAAGAGTCAAACCAGGAAAAAATCATACACAATCACAGACATGTGTGACGACCAACTTTGAGAGACTGGACTCTTCTCAGCAACACACACAGCTATAAGACAACTCTACAAGTCTCAAGACGGAAGGAGATATTTACATTCAGAGAAAGATCTAGACAGAACAGTTTAAATGGGGACTGAAGCAATCTACATGCTATCGTTCTTTTCCACGTTTGGTTTTCTTTCTTCTTTCCCATTGATCACTCCATTGGTTACAACACTTCTATACAACCAGACTAATGTCCAGTGTAAAAGTATTTGCAGATCCTATACTTGATTGCATGCCGCCATGGGGGAGGGGAGAAGGGAGGGGAGAAAATTCAAAACTCAAGGGATTGTGGGACTGAATCTTATAAACTAAAAGTAAATAAAGAAGTCAATTTTAAAAAATAGTGCAAGTATCAGTACAGTTCTCAGGCTAGCTGACTCTGGCACCCCTCCCCTGTGATTTCCTTATATTGAGTCAAAATTTAATCTTTCATAGTAAAAAAACAAAACACAAAATCTAAATCTTTTCCTTTAGACTCTCATGTAGAAGAATTGAACTTGGTGTCACAAAATTAGCATCTTAGTCCTGATTTAGAAGCCATAGGCAAGCTATTTGACCTCCCTGAAACCATAGATACCCCAAACCCCAAAGAGATGTTAAGAGAAAAGTATTTTTGCAAACTCTTAAAAAAAACCACAAAATTATGAGAACCTAATATGTATTGATGAATCAATAAGCATTTATTAAGTTCCTACTCAGTGCCAAGAATTATGTTAAGCACTGGGTCAACAAAGACAAAAAGAAAACACTCCAGCCCTCCAGGACCTTAAGGTCTAACAAGGGAGACATTACACTAAAAAGTGTACACAGAATATATGCAAGATAAATACAGGTAGTGTGGAGAGGGAGAGAACCAGCAGGGATAGCAGGAAAGGTTTCTTGGAGAAGGTAATGCTTAAGCTGACTGTTGAAGGATGACCATCCTAACCATCCAAAAGTTCTACAAAGCTGGGTTCCATCTGCTTCCCACTCTTTAGTTCTGAGACTTTTCTTTTTGCCTCATCCATAAAGCAGACCTGAAACAACCAGAGGGTCAGAAGAAATCAAAGGGTTAGTTATCATGAAGCAACAGAGTCAGAAGATATGCCTGGGTTTAAAAATGTGGGCTGGCCACATGGGAGCATTGAGATCCAAAGGGAAAAACAGGCACACATGGTCAAAGGTCAGGCAAGAGTCCAAGGTACACAGTATACAGATGGCTCCGAGTTCACATAAATGGCATAGTTCCCACTTTGAATAACTTGGAGCAAAAACAGTGATTCCTTTTCTTTGAGCCCTAATATTTAGGGCTAACTCCATGAACCTCAATCTCTGGCATGAGATTCAGCTGGGGATAACTCCCAGGCACATCCCAATTTGATTGGCACATTGGACACAGCTGAATTTGCATCAGGGAAGATAGAATATGCTCATAATTATTTAAATATTGATGTTTTCCCCATTAATGTATCTTTTCAGTAATTTTAATTTCTTATATGTATCGTATATCATATATATGTATACATATATTAAATTTTTGAGTATTTTTTCTTCCACTCCCCTCTTACCACTGAGTTGAAAGAAAGAAAGAAAAAAAGGAAGGAAAGAAGGAAGGAAGGAAGGAACGAAGGAAGGAAGGAAGGAAGGAAGGAAGGAAGGAAGGAAGGAAGAAAGGAAGGAAGGAAGGAAGGAAAGAAGGAAAAAAGGAAAGAAGGAAGGAAGAAAGGAAGGAAGGAAGGAAGGAACGAAGGAACGAAGGAAGGAAAGAAGGAAGGAAAAAAGGAAAGAAGGAAGGAAGAAAGGAAAGAAGGAAGGAAGGAAGGAAGGAACGAAGGAACGAAGGAAGAAAAGAAATACAAAACCCTTATAACAAATAACCATAGTAAAACAAAACTAACTCCTGCATTGGTCATATCCAAAAACCCTTCTGCCTTGAAGTGGGCATCATTCCCCTTTATCAGACTTCTAGAATCATGGTTAATTATGATTATGATCTAGGTTCTTGTCTTTTAGAATTGTGTGCATATTTATATACACACATCCACACACATACATACATACATGCATACAGGCATACCTCATTTTATTGTACTTCACAAATTTTGTGTTGTTTTTGTTCTTTTTCTTTTACAAGTTGTGGCAACCCTGCATTGAACAAGCCATTTCTCCAACATCACGTGCTCACAATTTGTCTCTGTGTTAGATTCTGGTAATTCTCATAATATTTCAAACTTTTTCAATATTATTCTATTTGTTAAGGTGACCTGTGATCAGTGATCTTTGATGTTACTATTGTAATTGTTTTGTGTCCATATAAGGCAGCAAATTTAACTGCTGAATGTTGTGTAAGTTCTGACTGCTCCACTACAACTCTCTCCCTCTCTTTGGACCTCCCTATTACCTGAGACACAATAATGTTGAAATTAGTCCAATTAACAACCTCTAAGTTTTCAATTGAAAAGAAGAGTCAATCAATGGAAAACTTCATTGTGATCTTATTTTGAGAAATTGCCACGGCCACCCCAACCTTCAGCAACCACCACCATGATCAGTCGGTAGCAATCAATATTGGGGCAAGACTCTATCTCAGCAAAAAGATTATAACTCGTTGAAAGCACAGATGATGGTGAATATTTTTAGCAATAAAGTATTTTTAATTAATGTATGTACATTTTTTAGCCATAATACTATTGCACACTTATTAGATGACATATAAATTATTATATAGTATATAGTGTAAACATAGCTTTTATACTCACTGGGAAACAAAAATTTGTCTGACTGCTTTATTGTGGTGGTCTGGACCTGAACGCACAATATCTCTGAGATATGGCTATATATATATGTGTATGTATATATGTATGTGTGTGTTTGTGTGTGTATATTTAAATTTATATTTAAATATATATATACATATATATTTAATATATATATATATATATACACTGTCTCTACCTTTAAGACCACCAATGTAATTTATCTCTATCATTAAATAACCTTTATTCCAAAGGGAACAGAGATTGAGCAGTGAATAAAGATTCAGATAGAAAGTGGGAAGAATGCTAAATTTGGAGTGACAGGGAGAAATGGGAGAGGGAAGGAAATAAGCATTTACTAAGTACCTGCTACATGCCAGACATTGTGCTAAGCACTTTACAGTGATCTCCTTGAATCCTCACAACAGCCCTGTGAGGCAGATGCTATTTGTGTCCCCATTTTACAGATGAGAAAACCAAGACAGAAATTAAGTAACTTCCCGGGGTCGTACAGCTAAGAAGGGTCTGACGCTGAATTTGAAGTCAGGTCTCCCTGATTCCAGGTCTCTGCTCCATCCAAGGCACCACCTAGCTCCGTGTTTGAATTCCAGTACTTACTATTTATGGGACCTTGAGGGATCACCTAACCTCTCTGACCTCATTTCCTTGCCTCTAAAATGAAGGGGTTGAACTAAATCTCTAAGACCCTTACAGCTCTAGATTTATTATTTCACTATAAAGCTTTGCTCTTTCAAATTTGACAATGTTGCTGACAAGGACAAAAAAAAAATATGAGACTTATATACAAGCAACAGCAGCATCAGCACAAGAAACCATCCCGTGGAGCCTTTCCTCAGAAGGTAGTCAAGGAGTCAAAGAACACGAACAGTTAAGTTTCAAAGGAAGAAATTCAAGCTATCAAAAATACATGAAAAAAGTGCTCCCAGTCACTAACAGAGAGATGCAAACTAAACCCACGTTGCAAAGTTCTACCTCACATTAAGCAGACTGGAAAAGATGAGAAAAAAGGGAAATAATTTTTGGAAGGGCCACAGCAAGGGCACCAACAGTTAATGAACTGTTGGTAACAGTAGGTCACATCTAGACCAGAAAGCACCTAAAACTCTACCCCAAAGTCCCTAATTGTTCATGGCCCAAGTAGTAGTGATACTATTGCTAGGCCTACATGCCAAAGAGATGAAAGAAAGAGGGGGGGAAAAGCTCAGATGTACAAAAATATTTATTGTAACCCTTTTTTGTAGAAGTGAAGAACTTAAAATCAAGACCACACTCATCAGTTTGGAATGGTTAAACAAATTACTGAATATTAATATAATGGCAAGTTATCATACTATAAGAAAAAGAGAGAAATCTTTGAGAGAAACCTAGGATAACTCATATGAACTGGGAGCATAATTTATACAGTAACAATAATGTTGCAGCGTAACCAAGTTGGAAGGGGGAGAGGGGAGGGAAGGGAAGGAGAGGAGGAGGGGGAAATGGGAGAAAGGGAGGAGAGAGGGGAGGGAAAAAGAGGAGAAGAGAAGAAAGGAGGGGAGAAGAGAAGGGGAAATGAGAAGAGGGGAGGGGAAAAGGGAGAAGAAAAAAAAACAGAGAAGAGGCATATTGAAACATGTTTTTAAATACACAGATGAGAAACAAAGGATGGCAAAAAAGAATCACAGACAGGACAGCTTTGAAAGTAACATGTTGAATTTATTATATACTTTAAAAGAAAAGAAAACTATATAGAATAGACATTTGTATTTTCATGGGCACCCCTCTTTTTCCATCCTACTGTATGTATGGAACTGCTCATTTTAGTTGCTGCTTGTTAAGTTCAGAACTGAAAAAAAAAAAAAAAAACAATTTTAAAAAAGGAAAGAAAACAACCCACAAAGACAATACCCTTAACACCAGGACAAAGACTGTTACAGTGCCTTTCTTCCCAGCTGCTCATTTGCATATGACCAACAGGAGAATGTTGAAGTTAATAACTGGGGAACCCTGAGCTCCAGAGCTCCTTTGTCATTATTGTGCACCTTGCCTGGTTATGATTTAGCCAGCGAAGATGAGGATTTGATAGGGAAGGACAGGGTCTGGAACTGAGATTTCATTGGGCTAGGAAACTCCTGGGGGAGGAATTTCCCTCTACCAATCCTTCTCTGCAACTTAAGGGTCTTCCTAGGACACTGAGAGGTTAATTGACATGCCCAGAGCCACACACCCAATATGTCAGAAGCGGGACTTGAACCTAGTTCTTCCTGACTTTGCTCTCTATATGTGTGTATGTATGTATGTATATGTGTATGTATATACATGTATATATGTGTATTGTGTGGGGTGTATGTACATACATATATACATGCACACATTATATACAAATTACATATATACAATATATCGCTCTGCCAGAACATTTCGGTTACTCAACATAAGCTATAGTGGAGTCTTTCCACTGTGATCCTATATCTTGGCTTTGAGAAGGAATTGATGGGCAGAGGAACAAGGGAATGACAAGGGAATGTCTAAATAAATTAGGGTACTGTAATATGACTGTGCTATAAAAATTGATAAATGTCAAAAACACAGAGAATTAGGGGAAGACTCATATGAACCAATTGTTCTGGTCTAAGCTTGACTGAAGCCAGTCCCCTAGTAGTTTATGGTCATTAGTGGACCAAAATGAGACACTTGTCGACCGTTCAGCAGTCAGACAGAAAGACATAGACAGAAAGACAAAGACAAAGAGAGTCAGAGAGAGATTTACTTAACAACAGCGAGTGAAGGATATTCAACAAGGATATGCATTGCATGGAGCTCAAGGCCATTCTGCTGAAGGAAGTTTTGCTTCTGTGCATTGCTGTCCTCCAACTAAACATCAGATGGCACTTGGATCTCATGGCTCCTTTTGGTGACCAGGAAGTGATTTAAGTTCCCTGGCCAATCAAGTCCCAAGAATGGCTTAAATATCTTTTAAGGAAACCTAGCCCAACTAGCATGGACCAGAGTGGGGTGGGATGGGAACAGGATATCGCTCCCATCATATTGATGGAAGGAAAACAGAAAAATATACGGACTAACTTTAACAAGGACCAAAAAAAAAAAAATAAAAGCTGAATGAATGTTGTGTAATTTTAATTTAATGATCAAGCTCAGCACCAAAAAGGAAATTACATAAATGTGCCCCCTTCCATTCTTTGTAGAGGTCGAGTTCTAGGGATATAGAATATTACCTATACTTTCAAAAACAGTTAATGTCTTCATTAGTTTTGCTGAACTGTTTTTTTTTCCTTTTTTTATTGGTATAAGGAGTGACTGTCTAGATAGAGGAAGAGGAAGAGACGTGTTTGGAAATTAAGCTAGCATAAAAGCAAAAGACATCAATAAACTATAACAGTAATGACAACAATAATGAAGTAGGGGGCTGGGCTCACCTATAACATTCATGGTCACTTTCAGAGCTGAGATGGTGGGACTCTGTAATTCTAGGTTATCTTCCAGATTGACCACTTAAGATTTCAGCACACTTAAGTCCACTGAGTTTACATATAATCCATTTTTACACTATCTCATATTCTTTAAAGATTAGTAACATGCTGAATCTTAGATGAAGCTGTGGGTCCCTTCTCTGTGGTCCTCCCACCCCTTCTTATATAAGCTTATCAGTGGAGATCTTCTCCCAGGCAGGTGCTTATCATCTGCTCTTGTCTGGGAGTGTGTGTTAGTAACTTGTAGCTGGTTAGGCAATTTGGGCCTTGTCTGCCCTGCTGCATCACCTCTGGCTAAAACAAGGTGTTCCTCTGATAAACAACCTCACCAGCCCAGTGTCTGTGTGAAACAAAGACAAAGTAACTGAGGACAGGTCTGTACAAACATCCCCAGTGGTGCCATCTGTTTTCGGCCCAGTGCCCTGCTGCTTCAGAGATATGATCGGGTCCCAGAAGCCTCCAAGAAGTGTCTCAAGAGCTGGGGCCAAGCCCACCACCTTGGGCTGAGAGCCTCTGAAGGCTCCTCGGCTAGTCTGAAGGCTGGTTCAGGACACTGCTCAGTGGGGACTCAGGGCAGGCAGGAGGAGTGCCCTGTGAGTCAGAGAGCCTGGGAAAGGACCGGTTCTCATCCTGGCTGCTCCTCACTACCTGCCTAACCTTGGGAAAATCACTCTGTCTCAGCTGGACCTAGGTTTCTTCATCTGCAAAATCAAAGCTTTCCTGCTCCAAATTGCATGATATTGCTCCCTTAGATTATGAACTCCTTGAGGGCAGAGACTATTTTCATTTTTTTCGTTTGTTTGTTTCTCCAGTGTTAGCATAGTGACTGGTCCTAGCAGGCCTTTCATAAATAGAATTCATGTAGTCTTGAACCTTAAACTGGATTTATCCAATGGCAAAAGGTAGGGTCACCCAGGTGCTGAGATAAGCAGATAATAAGAAGGCCTAACATGTCGTTTTACAGTTTGTTTTCACAGATTTTTTAAAAATAACAACCTTGTGAGACTAGATTGTAAGCTCCCTGAGAACAAGAGCTGTCTTTTGCCTCCTTTTGTATCCTCAGTGCTTAGCAATGTGCCTGGTACGTAGTAGAGCTTAATTAATAAATGTTTATTGGCTGATTGATTGAGATAGGTAGTCATATATTATAATTGGATGAATGAAGCATTTATTATGTACAAAGAGAATAATAAGATATTCCTTGCTCTTAAGTGGCTCCCGTTCCAAGGGAGAAAAGAACATATATGGAAAGTTTCAGTACAAATCAGATGAAAAGATCTCATGATCCTTAGGGCATAACAGCAAAGCAGATGATAATTCTAATAATGTCATTTCCACTAATAAAGTCATATCATTTCTCAACATCAAAACATATGACAATGGGCCCGGAATTAGGAAGATCTGAGTTCAAATCCAACTTCAGACACTTACTAGCTGTGTGACCCTGGGCAACTCACTTATCCTGTTTACTCCAGTGCCCCATCTGAAAAATGAACTGCAGAAGGAAATGGCAAACCATTCCAATGTCATTGCCAAGAAAACCTCAAAAGAGCCAGGCACAACTGAATGGAATGAACAAAAGGGCTTGTGGTGGCAACAAAAGGGCCTCCTCTTCCGCCTCTTGAGCAGCTGGGGCTAAGCCATTTGCGAGAGTAGTTACCAGGCTACGTGACAGGATTGTTTCCCGGGATGCTGGTTTTGGGTCCTATGCTGGAAACATCACTATTTCCAAGGTTCTTGGATTCAGGATCCTGGGATAACTCCATCAAGTTCAAAGGAGACATGGTGGTCAAGATGATGGTGGTGGATTGACTTTCATAGAGCGTGTTGCCCTAGGAGTGTTGGTAGGAATGGCCTACCCTCCTCCACAGAAGCTGCTTCCCCACTAATGGCTTTAAGAGCTAGACTGGAAGCAGGACCACTGATCTGCAGGGTGCTGCTACTCCCATGGTTACTGTGCTCATCTGCCTGTTTGTGGGAGTTAGTTGGTCCTCAAGAATGACTCAAATCCATTTAGCCCAAAACTTTAGGTTAAGCACAAAACAAAGCAAAATCAGCAGTTCATCCTTCCATCCCATCCACAGAGTGCAGCTTAATGTGATCAAAACCATATCTACTCCCAAAATGGCCTACAGATTTAGGGAACTGGTACAAACAACCAAAAAAGAAAAAAAAAAAATAACTCCAACCCAAAAGCATTCCTCCAAAGGGGAATAAAGTGGATAAAGTGCTAACCCAGAGTCAGGAAGAGTTGAGGTCAAATCTGGCCTCAGACACTTACTAGATGTGTGACCTTAGACATGTCACTTAACCCTGTTTGCCTCAGTTTTCTCATCTGTAAAATGAGTTGGAGAAGGAAAGGGCAAACAATTCCATTATCTTGGTCAAGAAAACCCCAGAAAGGAGACACAAAGAATCCAACACAACTGAGAATAGCTAAACAACAAACAGCACTGCTCTCAGAAGAATATTATCTCTCATATTAATCCCTCAGTTGCCAGTCCTTGCTTCACTTCCCTACGCACATCTTTTAAATCTGAGTTGATTGATTAGGCAGCAAGTCAGCGAGCACTTCCTATATGGATACTATGTTAAGCACTAGGGACTCAGAGAAAGGCAACAAGTACAGCGCCTGCCCTCAAGAAGCTCCTCCTATTCTAATGAGAAGGATAATATGCCAACAACTGAATGAAAAAGACACACACAGAAGAAAAGAGAAATAACCTCAGAAGAAAGAAGCTGTAGGGAGAGAATCTGAACCAATATCTTTCTATAGCTTTCCACCTTTCTTGCTCCTTGGAATTATTTCTGTGTGCATTTTTAACTTCTAGTCCCACTTGGGCTGACTTCCCATCTAGATTTTTAAGCCGTGAGATTTTACCCATCTTTTCTCTGAACTCTTTGAAATTTGCTCTCCCAAAATCTTGGGCTCAAATGAGACTGTGCTCAACTTTCCCTTTCCTACCAATGCATAGGACAGAAATGCTCACTTCCTCATAAACTTCAGGCCATTTCTTCTTTGACTATCAATTGTTCCTGCATGGTCAGAATCAAAAAAACAGGTCTTCTTCCCACTTCCTCCACCCTTTAAAGAATGAAATTTTGAAAAAAAAAAAGTACGTCAAGAATTCATTAGCTGCCATGCTTTTAGCAGGTCACTTAAAGGGGCTTCAGTCACATAAAGACCCCATTGTAACATTCAAACCTTCTCATTCAAATTATTACCAGATTTCATGAGGCAATATGCATGGGCCGTTTTTCACAAGTTACTGAGATGCTTTCAACCTGACCATGGAATGTTAACCCATCTAATTATAGTGGTTTAAAACGACTGATACCTCCTGATGAGAAAAAAAATAAAGTTATTTCTCTGCTGGAGGTCTCAGATCTAACTTTATATGTGAAGTTTGCCCGTATGTGGTAAATTTGTGCATCCAGGGAAATAGAAATGAACTTCCCAGAGGCCTTTGTAACAAAACCATAAGAAGTGGCAATACTAGGATGGCTTTGAAACATTTTCATAAAATAAGCTCTAGTATTACCAAAAAAGATTATTTTTATAACTTCTAGAATACTCTTAACTCCCACAAAAGGGTAAGTATGATAATTATTAGCCCTGAGGACAGTGCATGTTGCCAACTTTTAAATTCCACCTACGGCAATGGACAGTCTGCACTGTCCAGAAGGGAGTCTAAGCTTTTTTCAACACTAAGCTTCTCACAACATTACAAAGCATGATGCACCAGGTCAAGGGAAAAATGCCATCTGCAAGAGTTTCTTGGACACTGAACACAGTTTACAAAACAATATTCTGATGAGTTAAATGTAAATGAATCTGTAACAGACGGTACAAATGTCCCTTAAAGCACATGTGATTTGGAAATTAACAGAGGGCAGTACTTTTCCAAACCATGCTTTAGGTTTTGCCAAACCTCAGACATTTGAAAAATGTTCAAATATGCTAGGGACTCCCAAATGCTGCTAAGCCTACCACATAGAAAGCTTCCTAAATGCTCGGCACCTTGGGACAGAAGCATTCAAAAATGAAGATCCATCCTCACCATCTTCATAGGATTTAGCATATTAATCACAAAAACAACTGATGTTTAGGGCTAGAGAGCATTTTATATACATTATTACTTGTGATCCTCCCAAGAGCCTTTGTGAGGCAGGTAATGCCAATAGGACTGAATAAAAACACAACCCTGAATCAGGAAAACCTGGCTTCAAGTCTTACCCCTGATGTATTAGCCATATCACCCTAGGCAAGTCACTTGACTTCTCAGAATCCTTGGGTAACTAACTTTCTACTACCATAATTTGCAGGATGTTTACTGATTTGAATGATATGGGATATATCACCAAGAAAAGTTATGATCAGAAAAGAAAGTAGTTGGTTATTTGGGGAACATGAATCTTCTCCCCATCAGTTCCCTAGACATATAAAATCACAGGTTTAGATCATCACTACAATCATCTCCCAACATTTACAAATCAAGAAAATTAGAATCAGAGAGTTAACGTGTCTTGCCCAAAGTTACCTGGTTGATACGTGGCAGAACAAAGACCTGAACCTAAGTCTTCTGACTTTAAGTTCAGTGTT
Organism: Pseudochirops corinnae; assembly: GCA_028646515.1. Classification (NCBI taxonomy): domain Eukaryota; kingdom Metazoa; phylum Chordata; class Mammalia; order Diprotodontia; family Pseudocheiridae; genus Pseudochirops; species Pseudochirops corinnae. The sequence goes on along the minus strand of CM053585.1, from coordinate 320,949,113 downwards.
TTTTGCACTGACAGGTTATTTCCTAATCAAATGATGAAAAACTGGATTTTAAATATTTGCGTTAGCTTACCCTGCCTCCCCAACACCCAAGTCCTAAAATCAATGTGCCTTGAGTTCACATCCTACCCTTAACACTTATTAGCTGTGTGACAGTCTTTCTCAGTTTCTTTATTTGTATAACGGAGATGATAATATCTAAAGAACTTAACCTCACAAGGTATTTGTGAAGATCAAATGAGATCATCAACGTAAATGTTTTGTAAGCCTTGGGGTGACACACACACACACACACACACACACACACACACACTGTGTATATATATATGTCAACGTCATCATTATGTTCACCATCAGCATCATCACTACCATGATTATTCTTATTCTTCTTGCATTTGCTGGTGTTCAGATAGAGATGTTTCTAAGGCAATTTCTTATCCTATTTTGGTTCTTTTATATTTAATGTTGGAATGATTATTATGCAGATGGATAAAATCACTACTTTTGCAATTAAATAAAATGTTTGGGGTATAAGCTCATCTTTTGTAGGCTTACCGAAAGCATTTTCAAGATACCTCCAATGGCAGCCAGGATGATGAGGATGATATGTATATCATTCTGTTGCAATATTATTGTGATTTCTTCTGTTAGGTATCTAAGCTCTAATTTTTAGAGTTTTTCATTCCATGTCAAGGCAGCACAGCATAACAAATAATCTTCCCTGAAGTCAAAAAGACCTCAGTTCAACTACTGCCCCTCACACATACAAGATACATAACCCTGGTTAAGTCACTTAATTTGTCAGTGATCTCGGCAACTCTCTAAGATTGGAAGTTGTAGAAAAGTTATCGACCTGAATTAGTAGAGGGTATTTCCTCACCTGGGATTTCCCTCTACCAGGGAAATCATAGGCCCAGTCCCCATGCCTTCATTGCATATAATTTGTCAGTTATGAATAATCAGAATGCAAAATTTATTGTATTTTAAATGTTTATGAGTCAATGTTACATCCAAACAATTATGGGAAATAGTTTTGTGTATGATGATGCCCTAGTTCCAATATAGTCTATTTGTTGAGTTTGCAAGGATATTTTTATTTTAATTTGGAGGGTTTATTTTTAAGGGGTTTTTCCTCTCTATTTGTAGGGCCCCTAGGATTTGTCATCTCAGTTTGTGGAGAATAAAGAGCTTGTGGTATATGTTTTGCAATGTGATTATTTCTTTCCAGGTTAGGTTATACTAAATTTTTGCAACCTACGGTGTTGTGAGTTGACTTGTTTGATTTTCAGTGTTGTTTTTGGGTTGGGTTTTAATTTAATTTTATTTTTTGTCATGCTTTCTACCGTTTCCTCATGATTGTGCTTATGCATGTAATAATTATTATGCATTTTGTTCTCATCTTTTTCAATTGAAGTCAGATAGAAAAGGTCCTGGGATAAGTCACTATCCTCCTAGTTTTATTTCATATTTAATGTTCTGCAGACTATTGCTCATGTGTATAACATAACCACTTTTTCTAATTGAATAAAAATATTAGATCATACGCTCATCCTCTGTAGGCTAGTCCAAATACTGGTATAACCAAAGCCCACTTGGTCAGTGCTGCACATTTCCTGCCAGGCTTTCCCATCAGTCCCAAGGCACTACATGTCCTCGCTGTCTATCACCCTAGTGGGCATTCCCCTACTTCACTGTTCTTCCCCCATGCCTCTCACAGCACAGAAGACCAATTAGACTTTGAAGGGACTGGTTTTTGTTATTTTTGTTCCCCCTTATTATTATGGTTTTAAGCATGTCATCTCTATACAGTTGATATGGAAGGTAATGGAATGGGGTTGGAGAAGGGAGGGACTTATGAGGAAAATAGGAATTAATCTAGCAGCCAAATGAGGCAAGGCTGAACTGACAAGGAAGCCATAATAGGTGAAACAGATTCCTGGCGCCCTTTTAATATTGGTGAAGAACTGAGCTTCTTATCTACTCTTCCTAAACTACCATCTTCCCCAGTCTTTTGATGCCCATGATCCTGTTGACAGCCCAATAACTTCCTTTTGCTCCCCTGATTGCTGCCTGTAGCTTCTATTTGACTTAACACCTTCACTCTGGTGCATTGGAAAGAACAGGATTTGGGGTGATCTGTTCTGATTAGTAAATGAGTAAATAAATGAAAATTCACTTCAATCAATTATATCTCGATGGCCCTAGAATAAATTTTGCATTCTATCCAGTCACCTACCAGGCTACCAGAACTTATTTAGTCATCTACTCTGCATACCATGATCCCCTTCTACCTCTTGCTCAAATTAATATTACCAATACCATTAAAAAGGGAATGACAATCAAAGGTCCTATTCCTACACTTGCAATCCTTACGATTCTGCAGACTAAACCTCTCTTCCCTGGCCTGCACTTCTTCTCAGAGAAGGCTTATGTAGTCTTAGAATGTAAGATCCTTGAGAGCAAGAACTCTCCCTTTTGCTTGTGTATCCCCAGACTCTAGTATAATGCCTGATACGTAGGATGTGCTTCTTTTTAAAAAATTGTAGTTGACGGATTGATTGAGTCAGAATACCTAGGTTCTCAGATTTTCTATTTAATAACTGCTTGGGTAAGACACTTTCCTCATCTATAAAATGACAAGGTTGGATCCAGAGCTTTCTAAAGTTTCTTCCAGTTCTAGCTTCTATGATCTCATGGTGAATGCAGGGGCAAGAGCACAGCCTGAAGGATGTGTTTCTAATTCCTACACTCTCTCTGTCTTCCTCCAACACCTCATCTTGGCCTTGGCATTGATCCTGAATTCTCAAAAGCTTTGCTTGTCAAACAAAAGCTCTGACAGATCCTGTCAAGCTGAAAAAGTGTTCTAGTCAGACTTCTGGACTGGGGTTATGTAGTCTGAGGACGCACCTAAATTCATGAAGACTCATCACCTAGAAAATGGCCACCAGTGGATGGATTTCTTGTTGTTGCTATCATTTCTTTGAACGCAGCAGCTCCCAAAACTCCCTAAGGTATAAAAAGTAAAATCACCAAGTATTTCTTTAGCACCCATGATATGCCAGGCATTGTACTAAGCCCTGAGTATATAAAGATTTTTAAAGGTCCCAGTCCTCAAGTAGTTCCCAACCTAGTAGGGGAGACAAATAGACAAACAAGAGTCAGGATGAATTGGAAATAATCACAGAGGGAAATTATTAGCATTTAGAGGGTATAGAAAATGCTTCTTGAAGAAGGTGGGATTTTAGTTGAGACTTGAGAGGAGAGAGGACTCCAGACATGGAACACAGCCACTGAAAATGCAGAGTCCAAACACGGAACATTTTGTGCGAGAAGAATGTGTGTAGAAAGGTTGAGATTTATGCTAGTCAAGGGAGAGTCCCCACTGCTAAAATTATAGTTTCTTTCTTCTTTTTCTTTTATTATATTTGTGCCACTGATTCCATTTCAGGAAATGTCCAATTCTATTCAATATCATCTCCCACAAGTAAAAAACTCAAATCTTTCCTGTAGGTGCCCCCACCTCCCTCCATCCCCCTACCTGCTCTCAGTCTGGATGGTTCAGAGATTTATAGTATAATTAGCCTTATATGGTGCATTTAATACTCTCAACATTTTCCCTTTTGCCTGACGTTACACAAAAGCAAAGAAAAAAAATTACAACTTTCATTATAAAACTTTATGTACCAGATAAAATAATATCCTTGTGAAAGAATGTAATGGCTATTTAAGAATTAGCATCTTTGCACTCAGTACTTTGATGGAAGGGCATAGGTGAATGATTTTTTTCTTCTCATTCCTATTGACACTTTCTCCTCCCCTGAGCTTTCCACATGGAAGAAACTGGTAAAGAATGAGGGTGAGGTCACACTACCTTTCCCATATCCCCTGGCTTACCTTAGTCATCCTAAAGAAACTTTTATATCAAAATGCTCAATTATATCTCCCCAGGCACATATAAACTATATCACCAAGAAAAGTTATGATCGGAAAAAAAAGTAGTTGGTTATTTGTTGAACGTGAGGTACAGCAGATGGCCAGAGTGAGTGCCACACTGATACCTGAGTTAATGCCCAAAGGCCTAGAAGGTCTCCAGATTAGGCATGCTGAGTGGATCCTACTAGGAAGTGGTATCAAAGAACATGGGCAAGAATGACACAGGATGAGCTGAAATCTATATTGACGAAGCAAATACACATATCGATATGATCACAAATCTATTGGGTCATAAGAAGAACCATATAGTAAGAATGTAAATGAAATAGAAATGAAAGACCAGATCCTGACTTCAAAAATATTAACCAAACAAATACAGAATTAGAGAGGGACAGGAGAGAAGGTGAGACAACGCAGATGTAGAACAAACCGGAGTTCTGAGGGACTATAAGCTTCATTGGTAGTATCACTTGAAAGACAAAAAGAACTCAATGTGATCTTAGACTACATTAATAGAAACACTGTGTCTAGAATGATAGAAGTCATAGTTCCATTGTACTCTGCTCTGGTCAGACCGAATCTGGAGTCTTAAATTCAGTTGCCAGATTTTACTCAGAGATTAACCAGGATGGATGGAGTGAGAGAAGGAGAAAGGGAGAGAAAGGAGAGAGAGAGAGAGAGAGAGAGAAGGAAGGGAGAGAGAAGGAGAGAGACAGAGAGAGGGAGAGAGAGAGAGAGAGAGAGAGAGAGAGAGAGAGAAGGAAGAGAGAGAGAGAGAGAGAAGGAAGGAGGAGAGAGAAAGAGAGCAAGAGGGAGAGAGAGTGAGAGAGAGAAAGGAAAGGAGAGAAAAAAGAAAGGAAGGAAAGAAAGAAGGAAGGGAGAAAGAGAGAGAAGGGGAGAAAGAAAAAGAAAGAGAAAAGAAAAAAAATTACTGCTTATTTACCAAGCGCTGAGGATACAAGTAGAAAAGTGAAAAAAATCCCTTCTCTCAAGGAGCTCAAATTCTAGTAGGGGGAGACAAAACATTTGAGGAGGTTTCAGTTGCAAATCAAATAGAAAGGTTTTATGGTCATTAGCATACAACAGCAAAGTATATGTTAATTCATCTTCTTTAATGTCATTTCCAGCATTATGATCATATGAGTTTTTGATGCTAAACCATTTGTCAGTGCCAAGGACTCTGGAGGCAAGCATGATCTTTTCCGGGTCTTGAGAGGCTGTGGCTGCAGGCCCGACATCTCCACAGGACCTGTTTCTTGGGATGATGACTGAGGGGTGATAAAGGGATTGCAACCATACCAGAAAAGGATTAGTGGAAGAAGATAGTGATGTTTATTCTGGAAAAGAGAAAACTAGCAAGAATGTGATAGGTATATTCAAATACTTGAACAACTGCCATGCAGAAAAGGGATTAGACTTAATTTATTTGACCCCAGAAGTCAGAACGAGGACTAATTTAAGGAAGTTATAAGAATACAGATATCAATTAAATATGGGAAAGAACTTTCTGGAAGTTGGAACCATCAAAAACTAGACTGAGCTATGCTACAAGAAGAATCCAAACAGGCAGAGATGATGTGACAGCTGGCTCTTGATGTTGTAGAGCAAATTCTTAGGTCAGCAGGGTTTAGATTATGTGACCTTGAATATCCTTCCCAGGTCTGAGATTCTTTCATTCAAGACAGGCTGAGACACAGAAAGAATGTGCAAACCGGACTCTAAAAGTGAAATGCAGTCTAAGAATTGATACCATCCATTTTCAGCATGGAAACGAAGAGTAACAAGTACATATAACCTCAAGACACATACACAAATCCACACTGAATAAAATACATATTCCACCTAGGCCAAGATTCAGAGTCAGAGCAGAAAGTTCAGGGAAAAGAACATTTGTGGAAAAGACAAGAACAGCAGAACCAGCTGAATAGAGATGACATCCTTAGATACTTCAGCCTATGCTTAGTCCTCTATAAGAGTCCTCTGATATTTTCCTAATAGTTTATCAGAACATGGCATTCTTAGAAAACCTTCACTTGATCCTACTGTCTTCCCAAAGTATCATCCTATATCTCTCCTCTCTTTCACAGTCAAACTCCTGGAAAAAGCTTCTACACTCCTCTGCCTTCTCACCTGCCACCCACTTCTCAAACCTTTGTAATCTGCATTCTGGCTTTAGGCCTCACCAATGGAAACTTCTCTCTACAAAGTCATCAAAGATACCTTTCTCTCTAAGAATAATGGCCTTTTGTTGGTCTTCACACATCTTAACTTCTTCTGTGGTATATTATACTGGTGACCAAAATGATTAGTGTGACAAGTCTTTTTTCCCTGGGTTTTTATGACATTTCCATCATGTTTCTCCCTACATGACTTCTCATTCTTCCTGCATTCCTTCTCAGCCTACTTCAGAGGACTCTTATCCATGCCCCATCTTCTATGGATGATAGAAGTTTATTGTTCTGTCCTAGATCTTCTTACTCTTCTCTCTTTCTCTCTCTCTCTCTCTCTCTCTCTCTCTCTCTCTCTCTCTCTCTTTCTGTCTCTCTCTGTCTCTTTCCCTCATTAATCTCATCACCCTCCTATAGGGTCAACTATCATTTCTATGAAGATGGCTCTCAAATCTACATATTCAGCCATTATCCCCTCCTGAATACCAACCCTACATTTCTACCTGTTTGCTGAACACATTCATTTAGAGGACTCATAGGCATCCCAAAACTCAAAACAGAACCATTATCTTTCATCTCAACCCCTACCCTCCTCCTAAATTCACTGTTTCTTTTAAGGATACCACCATCCTTCCAGGTTTACAACCTACAATCATCATCAACTCTTCATCCTTACTCACTCACTCACTCACCCTTTCTCTTTTTTATTTCCAGGCAATTGCAAACCTTATCAAATCTACTTCTGTAACACCTATAACATCCTTTCCCTTTCGTCTTCTCACAGAACAATCACAGTCTAATTCAGACCCTCCTCACCTCTTCTCTGAATAATTTTAATTGTCTCATAATTGGTCCCCCTACATCTAATCTTTCTTTTATCTAATCCTGACAGATATTCCTGAAGTATGGGCTTAACCATGTTATTCCCCTGCTCAAAGAGCTTTAGTGGCTCCCTATTTTCTCTATTATTAACTATAAAGGTTTCTGTTTGACCTTTAAAACCCTTCACAATCTGACTTTAGCCTTTCTTTATAGGCCAGCGATGCTCAACCTGTGGGTTATGTTCAATTTGTAACAATGAAAATACATCCTGCATATCAGATATTTATATTACGATTCATAACAGTAGCAAAATTACAGTTTTGAAGTAGCAATGAAAATAATTTTATGGTTGGGGGTCACCACAACATGAGGAACTATATTAAAGGGTCGTGGCAATAGAAAGATTGAGAACCACTTCTCTAGGCTGATTCTACTTTAATCCTCTCTTTGAACTCTACAGTTCAGTCAAACTCTTCTATTTACTGTTCCCAGTAAATATATTCCATCTTCTACTTTGGTATCTTTGTTCAGCTTGCAACCCACACCTGGAATGCCTATGTAAATGAGGGGAAATGTGGTTCCCCCACACACAAGTCATTTGATGTAGTCACAAATGATGAGCTTTTAAGGTTCAAACAAGGTGAGCCTATGATACAATTTCTTTATCACTTGTAAGTTCTTCTCTAATTGGGTGAAAAGGGGATTAGTGTGATTGGATGAGCAAGCATGTTAGCCACACCCCTAAAAGCTTCAAATGAATGGGCCTTGAAGGAGTAGAAGCAGAAGATTACAGTGGGAGTACAGGTTCCAGGGTGTTTAGTGGAAGAGAATCCTAAGGTCCTAAGAGGACAGGAGAGGGAGAAATACCAAGCTCCTCTTTTCTTTTCTTTCTTTCTTTCTTTTTTTATCATTGGATCTACCGAATGAGTTAGAGATACTGCATCCACCAGGGAGCAGAGATCAATAAATGTAGATACTGAAAGACAGTCCCTGACAAAAGAAATAGCTTTAATGGAGTGGGGCCTCTGGTAAAGAAGTGAAGCTGGGGAGAGAAGCAGACCAGTATGAGGAGAGAAAGGAAATCAAGGTCTTCCAGTATCAATAATTGTGAGTTGCCTTTGCCAATGTGTATCTCACTACACTGGACTCTTTTGGAGAACACTGTTCCTGTGAATACTCTCTGTATGTTTTTGTGGGAGTGCACCAGAGATCCATGGGGCAATGCTTTATAGCTATAATTTTTGCTACGCCATTTGGATAAATACCTTTGCTAAAAAATTAGTCTACTTGCTGATTTAGGTAGCTAGATAGATGGATAGATAGATAGATACAAAGATAGATAGATGGATGGATGGATGATAGATAGATAGATGGATGATAGACAGACAGATAGATAGATAGATAGATAGATAGATAGATAGATAAATGGATCGATGGGTAGGTGGATGGATGGATAGATAGATAAATAGTAAGATGGATAGATAGATAGATAGATAGATAGATAGATAGATAGATAGAT
>CM053585.1:320925808-320940174 GCA_028646515.1 Pseudochirops corinnae | reverse complement strand
TACTGGCTTTTTTTTTTTTTTTTTTTTTGAGACATGGTCTCCCTATCTCATCCAGGTTGGAAGTACAATGACAACTCACTCACTTTTGAATGGCATAGACCTGAGTTTGTTCATTCTCTCCTCCCCCTCCCCTTTTTCTTTTGCTGATAGAAAAGGCTCCCTTCCCATCCCTCCCAAACTGTTGAAGATATGTTCATCTTCAAGTCCCTAGGTAATATTCCATTACTGTCTTCTCAGACCGGTGGTGTGGATGTCCCTTTACCCTCTTCCTCCTCTTCTGTGGATAAAACAGACTAAGAAATAGTGAATAAAAATGTGGGATGACCTCCCCCCACCTCAAAAAAATCCCAGGTGCTCACTATATTGATGCCAAACTTACTGTAGAAACCAAGTCAGCTTTAAGCTCAGTACTCCCTAAATTAAATGATCCGCCAGCCTCAACCTCCCCAGTAGCACAGATTACAGGCATATACCACCATGCCTGATATTCCTGATTGGTAATGGGAAGCATGCTGATGGGGGTTCATGGACTGGATTTTTTGGAGTATAGAACTGCAGGATCATCCCTAGAATCTTAGGTAGCAGTTCATACATACATACAGCTCCTACATACATACAGTTGGACATACAACTTCTACGTGTGAGTGCAAGTTGGTTAAATATCCCAAAGAGGATGTTACATTTAACAATCCCCCAAAAAAATTACTTAGAAAAGCAAAATTTAACTTTTACAATTCCATTCCAATAAGTTGCATACCAATGCATAGGTTAAAATCATAATTTTTCTTTTCTTTATTAGAGGCAACCACAGAGATAATTTTGTTCACTGTTTTCTGGTTATCTCTATGAAACAAAACAAAACAAAAAGACATGTGTAAGCCAAATGTGTTTGCCAATGTCACAGACAATGTCCAAATATAAGAGGGATTTTCTATAGATGGTAGAGTTCTCCAGATGTTCCTTTGGTGGATGACATTGTGTTGATTGATTCAAGCCCCAGAAAACTACAGGGCCACCTCAATGAGATCTAGTCATTCAAAAGAAGTCAGCCCCATAATTCACACACTAAAAGTGGATAAAGTATGCCTAGTACCCAAATCGCGACATGTGGTTGGATGGGCAGCTCATTAGACTAGTCCATCAATCTCTGTATCTTGGACAAAGAATTGGGCCCAGAATTGACTGGAATGAGAACAGACTAGATTGCATTTGAGAAACTGGGCAGCACTTACAGTGATATCAATACACTTTCTCTTCTAAAAGTCCATCTTTTGAATACAAATGCTCTTCTGATGCCATTAGACAGCTATCAACCACAGAACTCCACCAACTCAGAAGAACCAAAATTGATAGTGAGTGACTCAAGGAATAATGAAAAGACACATGATGGATTTAAGAGAGTTGTAACCAAAGATGATTTGCATATAAAAGGTGGTGTAGATGACGTCACCAATGATATGGACATGTGTGACCAAAGAAGAAGGCAGGTTGGCAAAATGTCAAGAGGGAAGAAAAACAGATTTCAAAAAAATATTGTTCGGGGCAGCTAGGTGGTGCAGTGAATAGAGCACCAGCCCTGGAGTCAGGAGGACCTGAGTTCAAATCCAACCTCAGACACTTAACACAAAAACTAGCCTTGTGACCTTGGACAAGTCACTTAACCCTAATTGCCCTACCTTCCCCTCTCCAAAAAGCAAAAACAACAACAACAACAACAAAATTCATTATATTAAATTCAAACTACCATTTTAGATTATGGAGAGTTAGACTCTTAGGTCTCTTAGGTCTATCTCTTCCATATTCTTAGGCCTTTTCCAGCTTTGACATCTATGGTCTAAGTTCCCTTCTAGCTATGACATTGTATGTTCTCTAATTCGGAGTTCCCTTCCAGTTCTAAATTCGCATGGTTCCATGCAGCGTGTTTGTTTGTTCATTTATTTAGGCAGGCATGCTGTCAAATGATAGCAAATGTGTCAAGAGTTGCTTAAACGCTGGCACATTGTGTGTTTTAATTTTCAGATGCAAACTGAGGCAAGCACAAAAATAAATTCAAGCCTGCATTCCCCTTCTTTGTTCTTGTTATACAATGTCCCTACCAGTTCCTCACCATCAATTCATTTCAGCAGAGGGAAAGTAAAAATCAATTATGCAATAAGGTTCAGGGAAGAAACAATATCGCATCTATTTTAACTTCAGCTGTTTCCTATTTTATTCAATTTTGCATATTGTTGTTCAGTCATGTGTGACTCCTCATGACCCCATTTGGGGTTTGCTTAGCAAAGATACTGGAGCAATCTGCCATTTCCTTCTCCAGCTCATTTTATAAACTGAGGTCAACAGGGTGAAGTGACTTGCCCAGGGTCACACAGCTAGTAAGTGTCTGAGGCCAGATTTGAACTCAGGGAGATAAGTCTTCCTGAGTCCAGGCCTAGAACTCTATCCACTATGCCACCTAACTATCTCAGAATGTACATATTTAACTACTAGGGGCTATAAAACAGCATTTGTTTTTCATCTTCCAAATCTCCTAATGTAATTTAAAATAAACACTTTCAAAATTTTCAAAACACTTTATTGATCTTTTTTCTCTTTTCCATTACAGTCTCTGTGAACAATTTTCTCATGTACACACAAACTCACACACACACACACACACATCTCTCTATATATCTATATCTATATCTATTTTTTTTAATTCACAAAGCACTCTGAGGTAGTGTATCAGATCCCCATTTTATAGATGAAACCACTGGAACTGACCAGTTAAGTGAGTTGCCTAAGGTCACACATCTAGCATGTGCTAGGATCAAGTCCAAATCTGATATCTCTGAGTCCAGCCCTCTGTGATTCTCTATGTAACAATTTGTTAATTGTTCACTAGATTTATATATTTCTTTAATTCCAGTTTAGGGGAATAATAAACAGATTTTCTTGGTTATAAATGAGGCTGGAAATATGGGAAGACCCAGAACTCATGTGTTTCAATAATGTCCTTCCTTGTTAGATCCAGCGATTGCTAAATTTCAATGAATTCAAATTTGAACTGAGTCTATCAACATAACATTGTTTACATCTTTCATCGATGATGATATTTCAAATAAAACTGTTGGAAAATTCCTCAGCTGTGTGTGACATTGTGTTGTAAAATAGAAGCGTATATTACATTAAGCAGAAAGGAGCAGTATCTCATTTAAAACACATAACCACATAATTTCATAGATATATATCCAGCCATATATATATCTATGAACAATGAAATTGCCCCCAAATTAAAAGCCTTCTGGCGGTCTATTTGTAAACACAATCAGCCCATAATCCAATAAGAAGCCTGCCTTGAATTAATGTGCATCCCATCTCCATCCCTGAGTCACATTTATAAGTTTTCTTCAGAACAACTTAATCCTTTCTCTTTGTCTTCTTAAAACCATAATTTTTGTGAATTTTTTTCGTATTGCCAATTGGCACAGATAGCATTTTTTTGAAGGAAAGGAAAAAATAAAATGAGAATCGATAGCTTATGAAGAAAATACCAAAAAATAAGTCATTCTTTTCATACCTGCAAGAAGAAAGAGATAAATCTAATTTCTCAGAACTTCTGGCATAAGACACTTTGCATTTTAAAAAGAAACCATCACTTCAATCTTTTTTATGATTCTGATAATGAGAATGGAGGCTATATTGTTCAACAGGAAAGTGAAGTCGTTTTATGGGCACATTAAAAAGGGAAAAACCAATTCTTTAATTTCGATCATTTAAAGCAAAACTTTCCAAATGACAACCTTTTAGTTAATTCATTAATCTCCTGCAGTTCTGTATTTGATAGAAAAGTGATTCTTCAGTTACAAGACTTAAGGGAAGGGCCCAGACCTCTATAGAACAGTACAAACAGCTATCTGGACAAGGAGAAAGCTTTGAAGAAATGATAGATTATTATGGTAGAGGTATGTGCTCAGGCTTTCCATTGTCCACAGAATAAAGTTTAAATGACTTAGAGGGCTCACTTTGCCCGTCTATAAAATGGGGACAGCGATACCTACTTCACTGCGTTATGGTGAGGAACCCACAAGAGCAGAAATGTCTAACATAAACATTACGTGTCATGTTTGCTGTTACTAGTCTAGTGAGGAGACAAGCAGGACCGCCAACTACTTTTACTACCCATCTATCCCATCCATCCTCCCCTGCCAGCTCCCTAGGGGTCTTATTTTGTCTTAGATACTTTCTCTTCTCATTCCCACTGAGGAATACTTTTCTTTCAAACCAGGCAGTAGGTAATGGCATATACCCGTTAACTTCCCAAACTTTGAGGAGCTTTTTTCAATGTCCATAGGAACTGGAGTGAATTAATTCTCTCTGTTCTTCTGACTTTTTCCCAACTTCTCCACTTCCCACCCCCTATCCCTTACTCTCTGCGTTCAGACATTAGCACACACATTTTAATAGTTAACCATGGCTTTTAATAGCATAAAGATTAAAGCAAATTTTAAACAAAAGAAACTTCCAAAGACAGCATAGCTAAACCCCCTGAGAGATAGCAGTTACTTTCTCTTCCTCAGAGCTACAGAAAAGTGGAGAGAGGATATTGGAAAGCTTTGAGCTGTGGACTGGAAACTAATCCCTCCCCAGCAGGCACATATCCAGTCACTTCCCTCTGACTATAACCTCACTCAGCTCCTTTCCCCTGGCCACTCACTTTGCTCAAAGTCCACCTCCTCTTCCTGCACTGCTCAGAGAAATTCCATAACCTTCTCAAAAGCCACCCCAAGCCAGAGGTGGCTGCAAACCAAAAGCTCCTGGGCTACATCCATTTCATTTCCTAACTCCTGCCCTCTTTGGAAAACGAGTTTCATATGCAAAACACTTTGTAAACCATAGGGATGGTTTACATGGCATGACAGAATGACAAAAAATGCCGTGGAGACAAGCTCTGGATTTAGACTCAGAATCTTGGTTGAGGTCTCACCTCTGACACTCAGCTAGCTGTGTGCCAGGAAAGTCCCTTCCCCTCCCTGTGCCTCAGTTTCCTCCTCTGAAAAATTAGGATAATAACACTTGTTCTCAGATCTATTGGTAATAAGTTGCCTTTTAAAGTTTTAAATCTTTATGTAGTGATGACAACTGAAATCCTGATTGCCTGTTAAGGTTTAGAGAGTATTTTTTTCTATATTTAATGCTTACAACAATGCCATGATGCAGGTATTACAGGCATAATTGTCCCAGCTTTAAAGATGAAAAAATCAAGCCTTAGAGAGTATAAAGGGAGGGCAGATGGTCACACAACTACTATGTATCAGAAATGGGATTTGAATCAAGTTTTCTAGAACTCTCTAGAGAAACTCTCCCTCGAGTTTCTTGAGAAACAGCTCTCTAGCACTGTTTCTTCTTCATCAGAAATCAGTCCAAAATCCATCAGAATAGGAAATGGTCAGAGCTTTCTGAATCCCCTCTTGCAAGCCTCCCTAGTGTTTGGAATTTTGCTGTCATTTGCAAAATCATCTGCAGAATACTTGGCACGCAGCTAGCACTTCACTTAACCTCTCTTTATACAGAGAGCACTCTATAGTTACAGAGCACTCTCACATCCATTATCTCATTCCATGCTTAAATCAACTCTCTGCTATATGCAATACAAATCTTACAAGCCCAATGTAATGGCAGGGTTGAAGCCACCACATCCCTACCCTCATTTTAGCCTGATACCATAATCAGATGAAGATATATCTCAATTAATCAAAAGACCTTAGACTGAGTGCAAAAAGTTTTTGAAAGCCATTTGATAGAGTGAAACGACACTTAGACAAGGGGTCTGCTCCAATTGACTGCGAGATTTCATTATGCTTTCTGGGTCTTGCATAAAAACATTGATTTAGTTGGAAGGGAAATTTTAGAAATGGGAGAATGTAGCTTTCCAGCATACCCCTGAGGAGGAACTCAGAGGTTCTTTCAGTCTTACTTGGGTCACCTTATCACCTGATCCACCACCACTGCCACCATCTCATTTTCATAGAAAGAGGACCTTCTCTCTTTAAGGGACCTGGGAGATGTTAAATTTCCCATCTTTCCATTAGCATTTTAAATGGCTTCCTCATATCAGCCAGAGGCAGAGCATATATCTGGAGTCAAAAGCAGACTAGATGCAGATTCACCATGGTTGAGGGGAACATCTCGAACACACTACCCTATCCCACCCCAAAATGGAAGGAAACAATTTCCAGCCACCAGGATCTGTGTTATTCCTTTGCATTGTCTACTCCTTAAACTTGGGCTCTCTTTCCCCCTTGACTCTGCAAATACTTGCGGTAGAGCACATCAGAGACTTTTGGGGGAGAGGGAATGTATCAACTATTCTTGTATTGTCTTGGTAAATTGTTACTGTTCAATTGTTTCAGTCCTGTCCAACTCTTCATGACCCCACTTGAGGATTTCTTAACAAAGATATTGAAGAGATTTGCTATTTCCTTCTCCAGGTCATTTTACAGACGAGGAAACTCAGACAAAAAAGGTTAAGTGACTTGCCCAGGGTCACACAGCTAGTACATGTCTGTAACCAGATTTGAACTCAAAAAGATGGGTCTTCCTGACTCAGTCCTGGAGTGCTAACCATTGCACCACCTAGTAGCCCATCTTAGTAAATACACCCTTTCTGAAAGCTACTTAAAATTGGATGACTAAATTGATTCTGCCTAATCCTGTTGAGAAGCACACCAGAGCTCAATCCAATAACATCAGAGAGCTACTCTTTACCTTTACCTTTCAGGGCTAGCCCTAGACTAGGAGAGATGAAGCTGGCCAGGCTCTGAAAAGCTGATCCATCTGTGAGAGCTGGAGTTGGGATAAGAGTGACTCAGACCGCGCATGGATTACGCCAGTCTTAGAGTCTAGGACACTGAGAATCAAACAAAGTGACCTTTCCAAATCCAAACAATTAACATATGACAGAGTTAGAACTTGACATTTGTTATCTTTGTTTTCTGCCATGGTTGGGACTAAGTGACTACTGACTGACTGCCCCAAAATCTCTAGAGTACTTTACGTTATATACTATAATATAGGGAAATGAGAATTGTCCTGGGAGGTCAGAACACCAGGATTCCCAACACTACCACTTAGTTACCCTATAAACTAAAGCAAGCCATTTCCCTCCATTGCTTCCATTTCCTCATCTGTAAAACTGGGATCATAAGACTCGCACTCCCTAAAAGGGTTACGGGATTATAGCTTACAACTGGAGTACCCTATATTGCAAAGGAGTAACATGAAACCCTCTGAGAGGCATTGTAGCTTAGTGGAAAGAGACCCAGCCCTGGGCTGAGAAGATGAGTTCAAGTTCCACCTGGCACTTACTAGATGCTCTGCCTCAGGCAAGTCATGTTATCTCTTCATACCCCTGGTAACTCTATGACTATAACTTATTCAATGGTTAGCAATCTGCATTGGGAACACAATTTCCCTCACTGGTTTTTTCTATATAAGTGGAATCATAGGATCTGGTCCAAATGAAAACAGGAGAAACAGAAAACAGAACTGAGGCCCTGGGTCACTCAGGTCTGACTCGTGACCTGCCAAAGCTACACAGCTAATGATTGACAGAGCCATGGTTCCAGCCTAGTCTTCTGATCCCAAATCCAGTACTCCTTGTGCTGTACCATATTGTCTGTACAGCAATCAAAAGACATTACATTAATATACTAAGAGATAACCCATTTTTAATTTGGAAAGAAGAGAGAAGTATGGGAATGAAGGTAGAGAAAGGAAGCCAGGTCTAGAAAAGGAGAGAAAGAGAGAGAGAGAGAGAGAGAGAGAGAGAGAGAGAGAGAGAAAGAGAGAGAGAGAGAGAGAGGGAGAGAAGGGGGGAGAGAGAGAGAGAGAGAGAGACAGAGACAGAGACAGAGACAGAGACAGAGACAGAGACAGAGAGAGAGAAAGAGAGAGAGAGAGAAAAACTTTCTTTACATCTTCCAGCTGGACTGTTTGCAAGGCTTTGAGAACTGAAGGCCAAAATTGCAGCCAAGGAGAACTCCTGAACAACTCAGCTCATAATATTGTGTTTATTTCTAACAAGAGATTGAAATCATTATTCTGTTGACTGGCAGGAGCTATTTATAGACTTCATTCTAAGAGGACCAATATGGTGGGAATATCCACTTCATCACAAAATGTTCCCCCACCCCCACTCCCCTTACACTATAAAATCCTGCTTATATCTGTGTGGGCTACATCTGCCTTACCACATTAAAGCTACATTCCTTCTCTGTTATATTAAAATCTAATCATTCCTTGCAGTAAACAAGGCATTGGGGGATGGGAATTGAAACTATGGGATGGAGCCCAATAGCATCAAGGGCCAATTCCTCCTCTCAGATCTACACCCTGGATCTGGGAGTTGTCTAGCCAGCTAAGCCACTGTGGGTTTGATTGGAAGCCACATATGTAGCTTTGGATTGCTGGATTTGCTGCTGTCTTCCCAAATCATGCCATCTTAAGGTATAGGTGTCCTATATGCATGTGAGGGCATTTCTTCAAATTTTTTTCTAAAAGACATAGAATTATAGAAAACAGATAAATAGAGCTTGGAGCTACTTTATAGATGATATTTCACAATTCTAATACTTTTGCAGAGGAGGAAATTGGAGTCCAGAGAGCAGAATTTGCTTCTGTACGGTTATTCAGAAAGTTAGTGGCAAAGCCTGAACTTACACCCAGATTTACTAATTTCCAGGCCAAGATTCTTCCCATTACACTGAGTTGTGCACCGTTTTTTGTTTTCTACATGACCTCCCCCCCTACACACACACACACACACACACACACACACACACACACACACACACACACCCCAAAAAAAAAAATGCTTTGAATTTCCCAGTGACCAAGACTTTACAAAGGAGGTCTGGATTCAATTACAGCCTCATTGCTGGGGGCACTGCTAGAAGGAACCTCAAAAGCCAATGAGGCCCCCTGCCTCAGAGCCAACACAAGAATCTTGTCCAGGGGCAGGGAGAACCCGGCTGGGCTGCCCCTTTGTCAAATATCTTAAAGTAGGTCTTTAAAGCAGAGGGAGGAGGATAGAGAGGGAAATGTTGAGCGAAACTCAGAACGTGTTTTGCCAGCTCCTTGTCCCCTTCAAGATTCATATTCATTTGAATTTCAGGAGAAATATAACTCACATGGTTTTAATCCACTGATAGTTAAGTCATCCAAATGCTGGTTCACAAGGCAAGTTTGAGGGCCAGCAAAACTGTCAGAGGTTTTTTAAGCTTTTGTTTGTTTGTTTGTTTCTCTGTAGAAAAGGGGAAGTAACATATCTCCAAGAGGAAACCAAATTTCAACCCCAAAGGGGCCAAACCTTCTGCTCCAAACTGACAGTCTTCAGAACACCCAAATGGATTAGGAATTTGGCAAAATGTGAGCCTATCTCAGCAATTTTTTTTAAAGGTATTTCCTCTTCCGGAATATCTCTGCACCCAGCCAATGGCCAGTCTTATTTCCCATCCATAAAGAATGAAGGAGGGGGTTTTTTCTAGCCATCTTGATGAAAGAAAGAGAGACATTGCTAGTTACTTAAACTGAAAGCCTGAGAATAATAGCAACTCTAAATGATTTTGTAGTTGTATAGTTGTTAAATATATCTAATATAGGCATTATTATTATTGTCCCCATTTCATAGATGAGGAAAATGAATTTCTGAGAGGTTGTAACATAGTTACATTGCTACCAAGTGGCCCTGGTGTGGTCAATCTCTACAACTTCTCCCACTGAATTCCTTTGTTCTTCCTTCAAGGAGAGCAGGAATTCAAATCTAGGTCTTCTGACTCTAGTTGCAGCAAACTTCCCACTACAAAACAGTAAATTTTTGAAGGAACCAAAAAACAAACAAGCGAAAAACACCAAGATGTTCAGAACAGCAATTCTCAAAGTTGGAGACTGCTACTCTTTCTTCTTCCCTTCCTTCCTTTCATTTTTCTTGCTTCCTTCCTTCCTTTTCTCTTCTTTTCCTCCTCCTCCTCCTCCTCCTCCTCCTCCTCCTCCTCCTCCTCCTCTTCCTCCTCCTCCTCCTCCTTCTTCTTCTTCTTCTTCTTCTTCTTCTCCATTTCCTCCCCTCCTCCTCCTTTTCCTTCTCCTTAATTTAGAAAAACCAAAGTCACCCACTGCATCATCTTAACCTTTGTCTTGCCACTGGCCTTTGATAACTCTGGGAGAGAGAATGATGTTGATGACTTTCAGCAGCTCTGTCCCATTCATATCCAATTCACTCCCAAACTACCACAAAACCCTCATGATATCATTGGTCCTCTTCAAAAACAAAGGCTCAACAGTAACAACAATTCTTTCTGTACTGTGTCTTCTAGCTTCCTGTGACCATGACTTGAGATAGAAATTTTTAAAAGCATCTAAAAAGCTTTCCCCCTACCAACCCTAATCAATTTAATTCAACAAATGTGTATCAAGCAACTAAGTTCTCCTCTAGGGATGCAGAGATGGCCCTACTCTTGAAGAGCAGAATCAGTCTAAAAAGAGTATAAGAGAAAAAAGAGTTTACTCCTAGCTGAGAAGTTTAGCTAGTTTACTCCAAGCTGAGGAAAAAAAAGTTTACTCCTAACTCCTGGAAAGTTACATGGAGAAGGTAGCACGTGAGCTGGGCCTTGAAGAAAGGGCAGAATTTCAACATGTGGGAGAGGGGAAGAGGAGGTGTTTGACACACTATACCTCAATTAATATAATTACATAAAACTGGGATATAATAAAAAATCATAAACTAGGTATTAAGGAATTTTCTTCCAATCCCACCACTTTCATCAGTTTGAGAGGATTATAGGGCTTTGGCCACTGGATAAAGACAAATGAAATCACACAAGAAACATGCTGTCATTGGCTGAGAGAATCAGCTCCCCTTGGACATAGGTATAAAAAGAACAAGTCAGAAAGGGAGCTCACCATTCAAGTGGTAGAAAATTCCAGGTGTGAGAGTGCTTTGTGGATTCAGGCCTGCCTCTGTAGCAGAGGGGGACAGAGTTGGCAGTCATATGGGAAATGAGCCTAAAAGGGCTGTTATACTCTTACTCTCCATTGGCCATGTTACGAAACAGACTGACCCAGTAGAAAATAATTTACCCAGTCAGGAATTAAGAGCCATGATGAAGACAGATAAACTAAGAGTCATCTGAAGAAATTGATAGCTCCAAGGATCATGACACCTTGTCACAGAGAGAAATGTTACCTACGGACTCAGCTAAGGAGCTGATCCTGGGAGCCAAAGCTAAAAGGAGCTGTGTGAGGACCCTACAAGGGAAGAAAGGGTTTCCCAGCAGGGGCTGGGAGTTATTCCTTTATCACAATCTCTACATGTGTGTCTGGCTATGACTTGCAACTGACTCTGGATGTATTTATGGGAAAATAGACCCCAGTTTATAAAGGAGATGGATTTGTAACTACTCTTTTTCTTATGGCACCTGAATAAATGCTTTGCTAAGAACTAATTGTGTCCAATGGCTAATTGTTAATGGGAAGCCCACTAATGGAGGTTGTACAAGTAGACAGTGTCAGTTGAGGGGTAGCCTAAAAAGGGGTTTCTATGGTGGAGATGGTGGTATAAAGCCATTCAAAGCATGGAAGACAATCAATAAACATTTATTGAGTACCTAATATGTGCAAGGCACTGGGCATACAAAGACAAAAATTGAAACATGCCCCACTCTCCCCGGGTTTACATTCAATTGGAAGACTACATAGATATACACATACACATATACACATACTGCATATACATACACATACACATATACATACACATGCACATTTATACATATACCTACACATGCACATATATATATATATATATATATATATATATATACATACACATATGTGAATACACATAAGCATATACAGAAGAAAGCAAAATATAAACAAGGACATTGGTGAGGCGAGGTACTGGTGGCTGAGGAGATAGAGAAAGAAATCCTGTTTCTCCAAGTTAGAATGTTAGTACTTGAGTTGTGTCTTGAAGGAAGTGACGTATTCTATGAGGTGTATCAGGAACGAGGAACAGCCAAGTATACAAAACTATGGAAGAAGAAAGGAGGGGAGAACAAAACCAGGCAACAGAAAACAGTTCAGTTGGACTGGGGCATAAATTTTAGGAAGGAGATTCCCATATGAAAATACTTAAAACTAGTTTGACCGAGATTGTGGAAGGCTTTGTGAGCCAAGAAAAGAAGTCTGAATTTTAGTGGCAAAAAGAAGACACTGGAATTTCCTTAAACATAGTCTGATCTTAGACATGATCAGATAATGTATTTAGAAGATGGTTTTGCCAATGATATGGAGAATGGATTAGAGAGGGGAGAAAGTGGAGGTAAGGAGACCAGTTTGGAATCTAGAATAACAGCCCAAATGATAAGTGATGAGAGCCTGAAGTAGGATGGTAACAGTGGGAGTGGAGAGAAGAGAGCAGATGTGATAGATAGCATGGAACTAAAATAGACAAGAATTGGCAACTGATTAGATGTGGAGGGTAAAGGAGAGAGAAGAGACAATGATAGCTGGAAGGTTCTGAGTCTGAGTGCTTAGGAACATGGTATCGCCATCAAAGGATAAGTAGAAGATAGGAGAAAAAGCTGGGTGGCATAGTGGGCAGAGTACTGGGTAGAGAGTCAGAAAGACCTGGGTTCAAAGCTGGCCTCAGA
Organism: Pseudochirops corinnae; assembly: GCA_028646515.1. Taxonomy (NCBI): domain Eukaryota; kingdom Metazoa; phylum Chordata; class Mammalia; order Diprotodontia; family Pseudocheiridae; genus Pseudochirops; species Pseudochirops corinnae. Next base: position 320,927,488 of record CM053585.1, on the reverse strand, counting down.
CAATTAGTAACTGTGTGACCCTAAGCAAGTCACTTTACCCTGTTTCTCTCAGTTTTCTGATTTGTAAAATGAGCTGGAGAAGGAAACGGCAAACCACTCCAGTACCCAAATGGGGGCATGAAGGGTCAGACACAACAGAACAACAATAAAGGGAGAAGATGAAAGTTAGGGGAAGAATATAAACAATTCAAATTTTATCAGGTTTGACTATGTGTGTGTGTGTGTGTGTGTGTGTGTGTGTGTGTGGGTGTGTGTGTACTCATATGTGCATGCATATATACATACATTCATTTATATACATATGTATTACTCAACTCAACTGTGATGTCTTATTAGGGATTTGTAAGAAAGATGCCAGGAAGAAAGAGATAAGGAAGAGGAGAAGGAGGGCAGAGAGTAAACAAGCAGAGAATGGAATGGGAGGGGAAGGTCGGGAGCAATTTGCAAATGACCAGAAGTTGAGGCACAGAACCAGTGCTAGTACACATTTTTAACAAATCTGGGAGCAAGAAGTTTCTCAAGTATTCTCCTCATTTTACACATAGATGTGCTAATGGGCCCAGAATCTCGCCTCAGTGGGACCAAGACTCCTGAACCAAAGCCTAGTTGAAGGTCCTTGTAAGAAAACCCTGAGCTCCCCTCCCCACTACAGCTGCACCCCCTGCTCCTTCTGGCGATGGAGGGACCACACTAATGTTTACTGATATTCTGAAAGAGGCTAATTTAAAGATAGACTGAATTCTCTTATTGAAAGGTATGGGAAGCAACTAGTCCCAAATAAATTTAAAAACTTCATAACCGGCTCAGGTTTCCCAAATATTCCAAAGTAAATTTTTCCTCAGGAATATACTTTGTTCTTATTTCTTGCCTTTTGACACTTGTCTTTACTTAGCAAATAGAAGAACCTTTTGGACTGGATTTGTGATTTCATTAGCATAAAGAACTCTTGGTGAGAAAACGCCCTTGTATCAATGCAGACTGGCACCTAGAATGTAATTTATAATCTTCTGGAGTTCTTTGAGGTATTAAGAAGCTAGTGTCACAGCAGGATTTGAACCCAAATCTTCCTTGGTTCAAAACCAGCTCCCTATCCACTGCATCAACGTGTCTGCTATAGAAAAGGAAGGGAGGGAGGAAGGAAGGAAAGGAGGAAGGGAAGGAAGGAAGCAAACATTCATTAAATACCTACTATATGACAAACCCTAGGCTAATTATTTCACAAATATCTCATTTGGTCTTCCCAGCAGCCCTATGAGGTAAGTACTATTATTATTTTCCTATTTTTATTATCATCCCAGATAATGAAATTGACGCAGACAAAAATTAAATGACTTATTCAGGGTCACATAGCTAGCAAGTGTCTGAGGCTGGATCAGCATTTAGATCTTCTGACTCCAGGCCTGGCACTGACTCACTACACTACCTAGTCTTAGAATTCATCTAATCCTGTATCAATTATTTTGCATATGGGTAAACTGAGACCCAACAAAGAGGCCCAAAGTAACCTAAGTCCACACCACTATGGGCAGAACAAGAACTAAGACATAAGTTTTCTTGGAGTAGAAGAGACACAGTCTAAGCAGGAAGCAGAAAAAAAGGACATCAGAGCCGGGCATTCTGGATCCCTCTCTCTCTCTCTCTCTCTCTCTCTCTCTCTCTCTCTCTCTCTCTCTCTCTCTC